>CM075768.1:32500-632500 GCA_037974665.1 Ehretia macrophylla
ATAACATAAATAATACTATCATCACATAACTATATAACCATTCAATAAAGGATACTCTATTTGGTGTAGCTCCAAACGCCATCACGATCTCAACCGTTCTTCTTATAACTCCCCATTACTCACGCACCCGAGGTACCTCACTAGCCCCTCCCTCCATGACACCTCCATCATGCGAGCTGGGGGTAGCCTCTGGCAGTCATGCCGTTATCAACCCGACAGCCCAACGCTGCCCGAGAGGTGGCACACACATACCAAGACTCCATAATCATCATCAATCATCAATCAATCATCATTTATTCATCATTGATAGCATCAATTATCATTTAAGCAACAATAACTTAGTTAGATGACAAAGTAGGCCATCTAACCGGACATGCATTATATACACAATTAAACCCTAAATTACTCATCAATAACTCATCATTCAATACTCAAACACCACCCAATCATCTAAAGACATCGTTCAAGAAATTAAAGAATGACACCCTAAACTTCAAAAATTCATAACTTACATTCTACTAACCCAAACATTGCCAAATCAGTTTCTATCACTCACCCATTCAACCTACTACATTAGCCCTCTCGGAAATCCACCATAACACCTCCAAATCATGCCCGATAAACCTAAAACCCTAGGATGTCTTGGCTGGATTTTCCGGATTTTCACACGAACAATGTAATCAAAAATTCGGCATTACAACAGCACTAACACGTAATTATCAAGTATTTAGAAATCGACGGCAATCGATTTCGATCATTATAACTCAATTAATTCAACATTAAACAATTTAATCAAAATTTAATACCCAAAAAATAAAAATTATGCTACATCCGACAGAAACTCGTAGTATTACCACAAAACGATCCCTAGCATGCAAAGAGCAATAATCTAACATCAAATTACAATTCTAACAGTTCAATCTTCATTTATACGCAAAAATGCAAAAGACAAGTTTTGAGATCTAGAATTTTTCTCTCACCTTTGATGTGTTTTGATGCAAGAAATGTGTAGAATGGATGCCAAACAATCAATTTCAAGCTTTGAATAAATCAATTTGGCTTTGAAATGCAAAATCTATGAGAAAAATAATTCGAAAATGCCTTCATCTTTCTCCTCCAAGGAGCCACGGTTTTGTGTGTGTTTTTGGTGGTGTTTTGCTTTGTTTTTAATATGTGTTGATCATATATTAAGCAAAGGTCAAATAAATAAAAGAAAGTCAAAGTGGAAACTAATTATTTTTAGTGTTTTCTTGTCTTTAAATGCATTTTCTTGATCACCAAAGTTCAAAACAATTATTCAACACCCAAGCTAGCTCAAGTAGGTTATTTTTAGGTGACAAGAAGTTTTACAATCAAACAATTTCACCCGAGTCGGTTTAAAACTCGATTTTCGCAAAAGTCGGTGTAAAAACCCTAATAAATTCTTAAGCTAATTTTAAAACCATTTTAATCAAGCACAGGTCTATTAAAGTCCGTGGACTACGTCTAGAAGGGTTAAAAAGACCAGTTTCAAAATTTTAGCGGACGTGTTTCGAAAACACTATTCATTGAAAATCGACGATAAAATTTCTGACTCCGTTTTTTATGAAAATTTTATGAATGCACATTTAGCATGTTCTAGGAGTATTAATATCAAAATTATCACATTCTAAGTCATATAGCACATAAACAGGTCAATTCACGCAAAACGAGATAAAACACGTAAATCGAGTTAAAGTAGAAAAGTGGGGTTTCACATTTGAGATATGTAGGATAAGTGGGAGTTGGAAGGCGAAAGTGAAATACTACTATTTTTAACGTTATTTTACTTATTCAGTGAATTGGAGGTAGGGCACTGCCTCTCTTTTTGGACCCAAGGCTCGTTCTACGGGCCAATCTGGGTAGAAGACATTGTCAGGTAGAGAGTTTGGCTGGGGCGGCACATCTGTTAAAAGATAACGCAAGTGTCCTAAGATGAGCTCAACGAGAACAGAAATCTCGTGTGGAACAGAAGGGTAAAAACTCGTTTCATTCTGATTTCCAGTACGAATACGAATTGTGAAAGCGTGGCCTAATGATCTTTTAGACCTTCGGAATTTGAAGCTAGAGGTGCCAGAAAAGTTACCACAGGGATAACTGGCTTGTGGCAGCCAAGAGTTCATAGCGATGTTATTTTTTGATCCTTTGATGTCGGCTCTTCCTATCATTGTGAAGTAGAATTCACCAAGTGTTGGATTGTTTACCCACCAATAGGGAATGTGAGCTGGGTTTAGACCATCGTGAGATAGGTTAGTTTTACCCTAATGATGACAGTGTTGCAATAGTAATTCAACCTAGTACGAGAGGAACTGTTGATTTGCACAATTGGTCATCGTGCTTGGTTGAAAAGCCAATGGCGCGAAACTACCGTGCGTTGGATTATGACTGAACGCCTCTAAGTAGAATCCGGGCAAGAAGCGATGCGCTTGCTTGCCTTCCATTCACCGACCCGCAGTAGGGGCCTCCGGTCCCCAAGGGCACATGTCGTTGGCCAAGCCATCGCGACAGAAGTGTTGCGCCGGCCGCCTTGAACTACAATTCCCATCAAGCGGTGGGCAGAATCCTTTACAGACGACTTAAATACACAACGGGGATATGTAAGTAGTAGAGTGGTCTTGCTGCCACCATCCACTAAGATTCCTCCCTTTGTCACTCCGATTCATCCTTCCCCCTTCCTCGCCTATCTCTGCCCCATCCGCAATCCAATCCTATCCCATCAACCAACACTATTTCCCCTAAACGGGCCAAGAGGTTCGATGTCTCATGCTGCTTCCCAAGTGTGTCTCCAAGTGCCTAAGTAAGTCGTAACCTAAGTGTCAACGGACGAATGCCCAAGTGTTGCCAAGTACTATGCGCCCAAGTCTGAATAACATTAGCCCAAGTTAGTTTGCCACGCTCGCTGCATGCATAAGTGCCGCCGCAAGTGTCGTGGGGTTCCTTGTTGATGATGATGCCCACTTATGCCCAAGTGCTATGTGCTATGCCCAATATACTCTAATCTAATCAACATTTTACTTGCAGTACAAAAGAAGATATAAAGGTGCCAAGTTGTGTAATATAGTGGTAGAAGAAAACTAAAGTTGTCCAATTGATCAATGAAGCTACGTACATAATTTATTGATACAAGTAACTCATAAGATTTTATATGTAAGCCACATTCTGTAATGACAAATTAATTCCTATAATTTGTTTGCGGATAAAAAAAAACAGGTCAAAAAGAAATAGATGTAGTAATTTTAAATGTGCATCTAAAGTGGTTTGAACCCTTGACCTCTACAACAAAAAGATACTTTAAGTTGCCTACTAAACCGCTGAAGCAATATAACATGTTGACATAAATTGCTCATAAGTATGTACACGTAGAAGATTGCAATATAGGCATGTTATATTCTTATTTCTTTAATTTT
This sequence comes from Ehretia macrophylla, assembly GCA_037974665.1. Taxonomy (NCBI): domain Eukaryota; kingdom Viridiplantae; phylum Streptophyta; class Magnoliopsida; order Boraginales; family Ehretiaceae; genus Ehretia; species Ehretia macrophylla. Next base: position 35,926 of record CM075768.1, read on the forward strand.
TTTTAACTCAAATTAAACTTCAAACCATCAGTCTCCTCACTTCAGAATTTGTTTGATTGTTCTCAGTAATTAGAAATTAAATATAAAATGTTTTAAGTTTTGTATGAAACAAAATTTATGGTAAAATTGAAGGTGAAAAAAGTCATTTTTTGAAAAATTGGAGGACCCAAACTGCCTTCGGCAGTCTGCCCCTGTATAGATCTTTCGATTCTACCCAAATTAAAAAAAAAATCACCAAAAATGGACGAACGAGCGCAACCAAGTGCCGCTGCAAGTGTCGTGGGGTTCCTAGTTGACGATGATGCCCACTTATGCCCAAGTGCTATGTACTATGCCCAATGTTATGCCCAAGTGCTATCTGCTATGCCCAAGTACTATGTAATATGCCTAGGTGCTATGTGAACCCAAGTGTTATGCCTAAGTGCTATGTGCACCCAAGCTCTATGCCCAAGTGCTATGTGTGAATGGGCTCACAACCGGCTGACCTCGCGCATCGCCTCAACTGCCTAAGTGTTAGACAGCCTATGCTTGCTTGGCAAGATATGGCAAAAAATTTGAATCCGACATTGTGTGCTGCCGGCCCGCCGAGTTGCCTAACGTTCTTGGACACGGCTGGGCACGTTGGTGAACGGTTGCGGCACGACTGCCCACGATGTTGCACGACGACACACGATTAGGCCTCGGATGGGGCATGTACTTGGGGCCTCTGATGGGGCACAATAGGGCCTCGGATGGGCAAGCAGTTGGGGCACCATAGGCGAGGATTTTACGCAGTGGGGTCACGCATGGGGCACGATGGGACAAGCAATTGGGCGACGATGGGGATGTTGCCTTGGGCGAGGTAATGCGCGCCCATGTGAAAGATAGTGGGCGCGGATGGGCGACCATAGGGCGAGGATTGGCCATTCATGGCACGCGGATGGGCTACGATGGGGCACACATGCAGCACAATAGTATGCGTATGCCGCACGATTATACGCGCATGAGGCTTGCATGCGTACGGTGGTGCTCGCATGGGGCTAAGCATGTCGCACGGTGGTGCGCGCATGGGACACGTATATCGCACGATAGTGCGCACATAGGCCGCGCATGCTGCATGAAAGAGCTTGCATGGTACGCGCATGCCGCACTGTGGTGCGCTAATGTGGCACGCATGCCACACGAAAGTGTGCGCATGGGGCGCGAAGGTGCAAGATTGTGCGCAAAAACGGTACACATACCGCACAAAGGTGCACGCATGGGGTACTTGCTGCACGATGGTACCCACATGCCGCACGAAGGTGCACGTATGGGGCACGATTGTACGCGCATGGGGTTCGCATGTCGCACGGTAGTGCGCGTATGAGGCAGTGATGCTAAGCGGTGGTGCGCGCATGGGGCGCCCATGCCACATGGTGGTGCGACCATGGGTCGCGCATGGCGCACGATCTGCGTGCATGGAGCGCTATTGAGGCACGGATGTGGCACAAGTATGGGGGACAGTTGAGGCACTATGGGGCACGATTGGGGGCATGCTTGGGGGACGTGGGGGACGGCTTGGGCACTACTTGGTGACGTATTGAGGGTTATGCGGAATTTATTACCACACAAATGTAGACATTGATGTGCTTTTACAATTATTTTCCAAATCCATGAATTATTCTAAACAAAGTCCCTTGCCCGACGAACATTTCGTCACACTCGGGAGGCGAATTAGATTAATCGCGTTCTGAATCCAACCAAAATTTTTTCCAACACCAAATCTCATCTACACAAATTAATTTATGAATTAATATAAATTTTTCAGAATTTTCTAGTATTTTTTCTTATTTTCCCTATTTTTTGTAATTATTAAATATTAAAAATTATTTTTTCAAAAAAAAATAATCTTGAAACATTTAAATATCATATCCTAATCTAAACAAATTAATTTATGAATTAATATAAATTTTTTCCGAATTTTCAACTATTTTTTCTTATTTTTTCCTATTTTTCGTAATTATTAAATATTAAAAAGTATTTTTTTGAAAAAAATAATGTTGAAGCATTTGGATATCATATCCTAACAATGAGATAGCAAATGGGTACAAAGATCATGCCAATTGGGGGGTTTAATAGTGTAAACCACCCAGTATGAATCTTTGGCAAAATGTACGCTACTGTTGTTACTTGGATTTTTGCATCTAAATGTACTATAGGGGGGTATGTGGTGTTAAGCCCCCTCGTCGAGGTCTATGTTGGGAGACATTGTGGGCACTTCGTGGCATATTATGGGCTATATCGTAGGCTATATTGTAGGAAGGAATGCCTACGAAGTGAATGACGCCGGGGTATTGCATTGCATACCCTTGCGTCGGGGTTGTGCCACCCCAGCCCCGCATCCCTCAGCATGTCCCTCAGCGCGGCACCAGGATTGCTAATGAGGAACGTGGTGGCTTTCCCTAGCCCCTCATTATCCATCTTGGTGCTGCAACACCGTCGGCGTCATTGGGATGGCTAATGAGTAGGCGAGTGGTTGCCCAAGCACAAAACTAGCCATCCTCGTGCCGCCGGCTAGGTACACGTTGGGGACATTCCCGTCCCCCAACGTGTCGTTGGGCCTGAGCGATGCGTGAATCGCCTAGTACACGAAGCCATGGTCGTTGCTGAGTGGATGCGCGCGGCCATGGTCTAATGTCGTGGCAATCCAAGCACCGTGTGGGCTTGGATGGCTCTTTGGGGACGGTAGGGGTAAGCTTGATGCGCGAATCACCTAGCACACGTGGCATTGGCTTTCGCTAAGCAACGACGCGAGCGTTATGATGAGACGATTGCTAATGCTTTAATGTCGTGGCGATCCAAGCACCATGCGGGCTTGAAGATGTCCTCCGGTGGGTTCTGACATGCCTATGCAGTGCACGAATCGCCTAGCACACGACGCCCTGGTCCTCACTGAGTCGTAATGCGAATGACGTGGTCTAGTGTTGTGGCAATCCAAACACTGCGTGGGCAGGAAGGTAGTTTGCTTGTCCCGTTCCGTGCATACGAGTGCATACAAGGGGACTGTAAGGGCCTGCTTGATTCACAAATCGCCTAGCACACGGCCTTAGCTTTTGTTAAGTGACGATGTGAGCGTTACGATGAGACGATGGCTAGAGCTTCAATGTCATGGAGATCCAAGCACCGTGCTGCCTCGAAGCCGTCCTATGGTGTGTTCCCACGGGCCTGCTCGATGCATGAATCGCTTAGCACATGTCTCCATGATCCTCGCTGAGTCGTAATGTAACGAACGTAGTCTAGTGTCTTGGCGTTCCAAGCACCGCGGTGGCTCAAAGTTCGCTTTCGGTTGGTGCCTCATGTATCTCGTACTGTTCCCGTCCTGTGTCCCTCAGAAATTCTTTATGCCTAGTGGTGCATTCTTAGGCCATCTTGCCGATTTCGTTCGCCTAAAGGGCTTCGTTTGCCTAGACGGTGGGGCGGTTACTGGCTTGGTGGTCCGGGCATAGCGAACGTGATAGCGCGTGAGTGGTGGTCGGCTTGTATGGGTCGGTTGGATCCTTGCTTGAGTAGTGACGTCCATCCCTACTTGCCTCTGTATTCGCGGGCTGAGTGCTTACGTTGCTTTGGTCGGTCGGTCAGTTTCCTGTGTTGCGTACCTATAAAGACGGCAGTCTAAAGTCACATTGTCTATCTTTCGCCTTGCATTTGCCTCCGTGGACGACGTGGGGTGAACCTCTAAGCACGTCCCATGTTCCACGTTGCTCACTCTAACAAGTGCGGCAAACGTGGCCCATGGGGCATTGCTTGATCTCTCGGATGCGGCATACCACGACGGTACGGGGTCCTTGGTCCTTGGCCTCTGTTTGCCCGAATCCAACATTCGTCGCTAATCGCGTACGACGGTCGTGCGCTAGTCTTGAGTCCTCGACCGTTAGAGGACGACGTGCCTCATGCGACGTCGGTGTCGGTGAGGAATGCTACCTGGTTGATCCTGCCAGTAGTCATATGCTTGTTTCAAAGATTAAGCCATGCATGTGTAAGTATGAACTTATTCATACTGTGAAACTACGAATGACTCATTAAATCAGTTATAGTTTGTTTGATGGTTTCTTCTACTTGGATAACCGTAGTAATTCTAAAGCTAATACGTGTAACAAACCCCGACTTCTGGAAGGGATGCATTTATTAGATAAAAGGTCGACGTGGGCTCTACCATTGTTGCGATGATTCATGATAACTCGACAGATCGCACGGTCCTCGCGCCGACGACGTATCATTCAAATTTATGCCCTATCAACTTTTGATGGTAGGATAGTGGCCTACCATGGTGGTGACGGGTGACGGAGAATTAGGGTTCGATTCTAGAAAGGGAGCCTGAGAAATAGCTACCACGTCCAAGGAAGGCAGCAGGCGCGCAAATTACCCAATCCTGACACTGGGAGGTAGTGACAATAAATAACAATCCCGGGCTCAAAGAGTCTAGTAATTGGAATGAGTACAATCTAAATCCCTTAACGAGGATCCATTGGACGGCAAGTTTGGTGCCAGCATCCATGGTAATTCCTGCTCCAATAGCGTATATTTATGTTGTTGCAGTTAAAAAGCTCGTAGTTGGACTTTGGGATTGTCATGCCCCGGGACCAAGACCCGCGGAGGTTATGGTCGGAGCGCGACATGTCAACCAACTTAATACCTGTAAGGTCATCGATTAACAACCTAGTATGCACTTTTCATTCCACAAGTATCTTCAAAAGAATGTTTATAGCATTTGGCATTAAAGGCCACCACAACTTGTTCATAATTACATGACCTAGCAACCTTGTTTGTACTTCATACGTGGCCAAATACAGTCGACTAGGCCTCAAAAGAATGGTGATTAAACCTAGTATGTAGTTAATAATCTAAAAGAATATTACATAACATGAGGTTTTTCAAAAGTACATCATTAGTTCCTATTAACAAGCTAAATCTTCAACACAGGCACGAGGATCAACAAAAACAGAAGTCAGTCTCATCACATAAAGCCTCATCGCCCTCAACTTGTATAGTTGGCTCGACCTTGGTCCCACCTGTATGCATTAGAAAGAGGGTAAGCTTGTCCTGTGTATAGCTCAGTGAGGATAAGAAAGGAAGGGGTTTCACAAACATTTTATCATTTGGCAATCATCTTTACAAAACTGTGCTATGTATATACTTCGTATAGTCAAGTATCAAGAATAACAAATATGGAATAGTCACATTCTTAATCAAACAACTCTACTCTTCGGGGACCTCAAAGGGACTAGCGAGAGTAGGAATCATGTAGTAAAAGGATACAATATCACGAACTTTGTTGGAGATGACCAATCTCGAGCTTTCTTATCAAATCATCTTCGTCACACCAATTCAAAGAGGGTACTCCGGAGACAACCCAAACCATAGTAGCCAAGTCTGTCCTGGCAAGCCCAATGCCACCAAGGCGGCCCAGAACTTCTACCGTGGGGCTTATTAACTTATCCATATAATATTCACCTTCCATCTCTCCAAGGAGAATTCACCAAGCGAGAATGGATTTCAAATGTAAAACAAGCTCGGAGGCAACAAAGGAGGTTGCCACCCGTTAGTAACAGTAATCAAAGACATATCAGAGTAATCGTGTTCCAAATAAAGTATGACACCCCGAACCCAGCACTTCATTAATTGCATTCATTAAATGGTTAACTTAGATTTAATTTAGCTAATTACTTCATTTTTTTCATATTTCCATAAATTCAACTATTTCTGTTCATGCATTTTATATTTTTATAAAATACTACATATTTTTGAGGGGCTATAGCCCCTGACCGTGCGTGCATTGCATATCAGGATCAACGAGAAAAAATTCGCGAAATGTCTAATGAATAGTACCAACGGGATTTTTCCAGATTTTTCAGATTTTTGACATTTTATTTTGTTGAAATTTAATCACCAAAATGACCCATTTACCCTTACTAAAATACCCTAATTGCTTGACCTATCCTTTGACCATTTCATGAGAATAGTATAAGCCAAGAAACAAAAAAAAAAAAAAATGGGTAAAAAAAATGGCCAAAAAAGAGTTACGGGAATAGTAACTTCTCAAAAAAAAATTACTCATTGCTTCATTCTTGCTTCCATTGCTTCCCAAATTGGTTGTGATTCATCCTCAGGACCTTAAGACCATTCTTTGATCTTCAAAAGAGGTGATTGTGCATTCTATTTTTGTATTAAATTCAATTAAAGTTTGTATTATTATTTTTGTGATCTAATATTGTAGTGGTTTAATTCTTGTTCCGTTGATTCTTATATGCTCTAATGACTTCATAGAATATGTTTGATGGTTTAAAATACTTTTTGAATGCCTGAAAATGAAAATGACACTTGGGGAAGATGACGAATAGTGCTAAACTAGGGTTTTCGAAAAAAGTTACAATTTAATTCAATTCGAGGCCTCTAGTAGTTGCTAATTAGGTCCATAAGTGTGGGAAAAATATTAAGTGCACTTGCTATGTTCAAAATTTGAGAAATTTGATCAAAATAGGCTACTTTAATGAGGGGTTTCGGGTTTAACTTAAATCCGGGCACGTTTCGAGGTTATGGCTAGTCTTTATTAAGTATTGAAACCTTATAAGTGCTTTCGTTTCGCTTGTTTGGGTTCCGAAATTGATACTTGTAGTGTAAACCCACAAAGAGGCATTTTTGGTGTTTTCGTGTACTTGTGCTTTAGGTTATGATTTAGAGGTTCTAAATGAGGTATTTAGGTATCCTTAGATTGGTAGGATAGTTAACTAGCTTAACTTGATCATTGAATTCCGATAGGAAGCTAAATAGCCTAGTTGAACAAAGAGGAAATGAATGAATTAATTGCTTTAGTACTTGTATTGCTTTGTAGTTACACCTAGCGTGTCTAAATGCTATTCAAAGGTATATGTGAGCTTTTGGTTAAGTTTTGTGAAAAGTATAATATTGACCCCTTTGTGTTCGCATAGTTAATTTCATGATAATTGTTTTATAATTGAGTAATTAATTGTTTATATCCTTTTTTGTAGTGTACGTATTATAGTAGTAAAGTCTCGTGAATTAAGTTGCTTGGTTTACATGGATTTGGTTGAGTATGAATTTAGAATGGACTAAATGAACTAGTAATGAACCATGGTAATAATTGTTGTTAGTTGATTCTTGATTGATTGGATAAATGTTTAAATGTACTTATGTAACAAGTTTATCTATTTGGAGAAGTTGTGAGTTAAGTTATATATATACTAGATAAAGATTCAGTAAACATGTTTATATTGCTTATTTATTGCATTATATGTGTAAAGATACGCTTATATAACTTATTGGTTAGATGTTATATAGTGTTTCTACTTATATGAATAGCTATGTATATGTTATTTATTATGCTATTGTCTTTGTATGATACTTGGAAATTAAATAATGTTGCATATGTGATCACTTGAGTTTATGTATTGTTCAAATATTGATTAGAATGATTGTTAAACCATGAAATATATTGTTAGTTATGTGAATTAAAGGGAATCAAATAGAGTTGGATAAATTAATGGCTTTATGAACTAGCTTTAGTTGAGAATAAGAAATCACTTCTTATGCATATAGTTGATTGTATTAGGTAGTGATAATTGAAGAGAATTGATGCTTTTGGAGAATCTTGGGGGAATCTTGGCTTAATTCGCGCAGGTTTGGCTTCTTAAAAGGTGAGGGACCTGCATCCTTACGTGCAGTATAGTGTATTTTGTTGGGAAAAGAGTATATTGTTTAGTATAATTGCGTAATTGATATATGCTTATTGTTGCTAAATTGTAACTTGGTGCGAGGACAACCTACTTTTTATCCTTAAATGTGTTTACTGATTATATTGTCATTGTTATCATTCTTGCATTGCATCGTGGTTGCACAACCTCATTGTCGCGGCGGATGCGATGGCCTCGCTGGGCGGCATCGGGCTTGCCAGTGTTGGTTGCCTTAGCTCCGTCTACTATTCCCTCACTCGCCTAGTCTAGAGATCGCCAAAGGCTGTTAGGTCGTAGAATTGGGTACATCCGGAGTACCCATTGGTGTAAGGGATGCCGACATATCGAGATTGAGATCGTGGTTAGTGGATCGGGGATCGAAGATTTGGAGTGATAAGGGTTATCGATTGTATCCTTTTAAAATGTGGTATTAGAATGGTTATTCACTGTTTATCTATTGTATTAACTGTGTTAAGTTGCTGCATTGCACGTTCCCGGTAGACCTTATCCCTCACTGAGCAATTGTGATTGCTCATACCTCGCTAAACATGTTTCAGGTGGTACAGTTGGAGGAATTGCCTTAGTTGTTGTGTACTATTACTTGAGCTTGGAGTGATTGCTTGCTAAACTGTAGAAGACCTTGCTTGTCTACTTTATGTTATATTTTGGAGCCTAAGGGTTTATGTATATATATTTGAGTGGTTGCAATTTGAAAGCTAAGTGGATGTAGTAAGTGTTATGGAATTGTGGCATGTAATAACTTATGCTTCTGCTTCTAGCTACGTTGCGTGCTTGTATGTGTTTATATTGTCTTGTGTTGCTTAAGGCTCGGATTGCCTTGAAGTTGGGATTTCAATTAGAAATGTTGTTCCTTTGCTTCGTGTTTTATTTGAATGCTTACAGGTTTTCAGAATGTCCACGGTACAGGGAAAAATCTATCCGTTTTTCCTAAAATCTGTGCCCGAGTTGGGATGCGGTTGAGAATAGCATGGTTACTAGAGCCAGCCTCCGGTCTCGTGAGGGATCGGGGCGTTACATAAAGTCCACATATCATATAACCATACAAGGAGAGGCCAACAAGGAAAGTTGTTTTATCATGAAAGTGTTGAACTGTGTAGCAACCTCATAGAATGTGTAGTGATATATGCGTCGTTTAGATAATCATGAAACCAATACCCACCATGCTTGACCATATTAATACCATGTAGGAGAACTCAACATAGTCATACACCATAGAAGGGTGTAGAAATACCTTAAAACAACTCAAAACGACAATTTAACGCAAGCACGAACAAAACTATGTAGCATCTCAACTCTCTTTCATTAACCGAACTTGGGAGGTAAATTTACCTATATTTCCCAACTCCAATTAATCTTCATTTTTTTATAATCGAAGCTTATTGATAGTAGATAGTTTTAGAATCAAACAGAATGCAATTCGGAGTTGAAACGAACAAGATATGGCCTCTTAAAAATCACTGCACAAATCTATCAAACATCCGGGCGTTTTTCCCTTTATCTGGGCGCCCGGAAGAAGCCAATAAATCCCGGATTAGAGCTTTCTGCTGGGCGCTGAGGCCTCTATCCGGGAGACCGGATAGGGGCTGTAACGGCCGGATAGCTGAACGAAATGAACATAAATTCTACCAAAAACATTCTATCAATTCATACAACCTCCTACCACCAATCAAGCATGTTCAATGTAGTTTATGGGCTTCATATAAGGGATCAAACTCAATCAAAACCACCCTACAACATCAATCAACAACCAACTCACCAAGAAATCAACATAGCACACAATCATCAAAATCATCCTTCAAGAACACCAATAACACCTACTACATCCAATCAACTTTGTCTTTCGATTTCAACATCAAATACAAGCTATATGCATCATATCATATATAAAACACATCTACATCCTCATTCAACTCTTCAACACAAGTTCATAAAAATTCTTAGATCTACAACACAAAGTACACACAATCATCACCATATGCTCCATATATACATATAAACAAGATTAATCAATATATCTATATCCAAAAATTGGGAGCTTTAAAACCTTTGAATGAAAATTCCCTCACCTTTGCAATAGATAGAAATGGGAAAAAATTGATTGGAAATGTTTGAAGAGTTTGGAAATGGCTTGCTTCTATTTCCCTCTTCCTCTCTTTCTTCTTCTTCTTCTTCTTCTTTCTCCCTTCTTATTGTCAAAAATCGTGTAGTGTGTGTAAGTGTGTGTTGTAGGATTTTAGTTTGTGTAAAGGGTGTAGTGTGTGTTGATGGGTGAGTGTGTATTGGTATGTGTTTGTGTGTTTGACTTGAGTGAGACCAAATAGTGTTAGGATATTTAGTTATTTTGCTTTAGGACGAGAGTGCCCTTAAGCTTGCTTGCGTATTACTTGTTTGCCATTCTATTGTTAATTCTAACTACCTAGTTAATAATCTTAGCTCCACAATGTTAATTAATTTCCTACGACTCCTAAAATATTAGGCTGCACGCTAAACGATGATATGCACATAATTCAATGTAAACATACATAAACCTATTTAACAACATGTAAAACACATCAAATGCATATTAAAATGACTTAATTATGTATGACATGACCAAATGCACATGTGGTCTTAGGCCGGGTCTTACAGGGATAGGTCAGCCGGTCTGCCTCAGGTGTGCACCAATCGTCTCGTCCCTTCTGTCGGTGATGTGCTCCTGGCCTTAACTGGCCGGGTCATGCCTCCGGTGCTGTTTCTTTGAAGAAATTAAAGTGCTCAAAGCAACCCTACACTCTGTATACATTAGCATGTGATAACATTATAGGATTTCGATCCTATTAAGTTGGCCTTCGGGATCGGAGTAATGATTAACAGGACAGTCGAAGGCATTCATATTTCATAGTCAGAGGTGAAATTTTTGGATTTATGAAAGACGAACAACTGCGATAGCATTTGCCAAGGATGTTTTCATTAATGAAGAACAAAAGTTGAGGGCTCGAAGATGATCAAAAACCGTCCTAGTCTCAACCATAAATGATGCCGACCAGGGATCGGCGGATGTTGCTTTTTGGACTCCGCCGGCACCTTATGAGAAATCAAAGTTTTTGGTTTCCAGGAAGAGTATGGTCGCAAGGCTAAAACTTAAAGGAATTGACAGAAGGGCACCACCAAGAGTGGAGCCTACGGCTTAATTTGACTCAACATGGAAAAACTTACCAGGTCTAAACATAGTAAGGATTGATAGATTGGGAGCTCTTTCTTGATTCTATGGGTAGTGGTGCATGGCCGTTCTTAGTTGGTGGAACGATTTGTCTGGTTAATTCCGTTAACAAATGAGACCTCAGCATGCTAACTAGCAATGCGAAGGTATCCCTCTATAGCTAGCTTCTTAGAGGGACTACGACCTTTTAGGCCACGGAAGTTTGAGGCAATAACAGGTTTGTGATGCCCTTAGATGTTCTAGGCCGCACGTGCGATACACTGATGTATTCAATGAGTCTATAGCCTTGGCTAACGGGCCCGGGTAATCTATGAAATTTCATCGTGATGGGGATAGATCATTGTAATTGTTGGTCTTGAACGAGGAATTCCAAGTAAGCGCGAGTCATCAGCTAGCGTTGACTACGTCCCTGCATTTGGTATACACCACTCATCGCTCCTACCGATTGAATGATCCGATGAAGTGTTCAGATCATGACAACATGGGCGATTCGCTGCCCGCGACATCGCGAGAAGTCTGTTGAACCTTATCATTTAGAGGAAGGAGAAGTCGTAGCAAGGTTTCCGTAGGTGGACCTGCAGAAGGATCAATGTCAAACCCTGGGAAGGCACAACGACTTGTGAACCCGTTTAAACAATGCGGGTCTGACGCAGGGGAGACAACTAGTCCCCAACCTATGTGTCGGTCCCGAGTCAGGGCGAAAGCCCCCAAACAACGAACCCTAGTGCAGAATGTACAAAGAAAAATGAAATATAGGGGCCAGCCTATCCCTGCCTCGTCCGCGGTGTGCCGGGTTAGGCCTTGATCCTTTGCGAAATGAAAACAAGTCTCGGTAACGGATATCTTAGCTCTCACATCGATGAAGAACGTAGCGAAATGCGATACTTGGTGTGAATTGCAAAATCCTGTGAACCTTCGAGTCTTTGAAAGCAAGTTACGCCCGAAGCCATCAGGCCGAGGGCACGTCTGCCTGGGCGTCACGTATCGTGTCTCCCTCTTCCACCCCGTACCCTAACACTGGGTCGCCGTGTTCATGTGTGGGGATAGATTGTGGCCTCTAGTGTCTCGAGGAATGGTTGGCCGAAATGCCAGTCTGGTGCGACAAACGTCATGACAAGTGGTAGGTGGTCCATTCAACTTATGATTTGTCGTGCGTCGTCCTGTCGCACAAACGAGACTGAGATAGACCCTCTGGGGCTGTGCGCTACGACCGTGACCCCAGGTCAGGCAGGATTACCCGCTGAGTTTAAGTATATCAATAAGGGGAGGAAAAGAAACTTACAAGGATTAATTTAGTAACGGCAAGCGAACCTGGAATAGCCTAGCTTGAGAATCAGGCATCTTCGCCGTCCGAATTGTAGTTTGGAGAAGAGTCCTCAACGGTGGACTGGGCCCAAGTTCCCTAGAAAGGGGCGCCAAAGAGGGTGAGAGCCCCATCATGTCCGGACCTTGTCGTACCACGGGGTGCTGTCAGTGAGTTGGGTTGTTTGGGAATGCAGCCCTAAGCGGGCGGTAAATTCCGTCCAAGGCTAAATACGGGCTGCGAGAGCCGGTCTACCAATCAGCTCGAGGCGCGGACCAGTGAGGATTGGGGCTACGGCCAAAGCCCGGGTATTAGATATGCTCGCGGAACGCCGTTGCCTCGATTGTGGTGGGGCAACGAGCGCCTTTGGCGTGCTTCGGTATCTGTGCGATCCCGGTGCTAGCCTGTGGGTTCTCCATTCGACCCGTCTTGAAACACGAACCAAGCAGTCTGACATGTGTATGAGTCAATGGGTGCGTAAACCCACAAGGTGCAAGGAAGTTGATTGGCGGGATCCTCACTGGGGTGTGCACCGCCGACCAACCTTGATCTTATGAGAAGGGTTCGAGTGCGAGCATAGCTATCCGGACCCAAAAGATGGTGAACTATGCCTGTGCGGGGCGAAGCCAGAGGAAAATTTAGTGGAGGCCTACAGCGATACTGATGTGCAAATCATTCGTTTGACTTGGGTATATGGGCAAAAGACTAATCGAACCATCTAGTAGCTGGTTCCCTCTGAAGTTTCCCTTAGGATAGTTGAAGCTCGCGTGCGAGTTCTTTTGGGTAAAGCCAATGATTAGAGGCATTGGGGCCGCAACGCCCACGACCTATTCTCAAACTTTAAATAGGTAGGACGGCGCAGCTACTTCATTGAGCCGCGCCATGGAATCAAGAGCTCCAATTGGGCCATTTTTGGTAAGCAAAACTGGCGATGCGGGATGAACCGGAAGCTGGGTTGCGGTGCCCAACTGCGTGCTAACCTAGATCCCATAAAAGGTGTTGGTCGATTAAGACAATAGGACGGTGGTCATAGAAGTCGAAATCCGCTAAAGAGTGTGTAACAACTCACCTGCTGAATCAACTAGCCCCGAAAATGGATGGTGCTTAAATGCACGACCTATAACTGGGGCGCGAGCCCGGGCAGAGCGGTCGTCGGTACAAATTTTGGTGGTAGTAAAAAATATTCAAATGAGAACTTTGAAGGCTGAAAATGGAAAATGTTCCATGTGAACGACACTTGCACATGGGTTAGTTGTCCTAATGGTTGGGGAAAGCCCGACAGATAGCGCGTTCCGTGCGTACATCGAAAGGGAATCAGGTTAACATTCTTGAACCGGGACGTGGCGATTGATGGAAACTTTAGGGAGTCCGGAGTCGTCTGCGGGGGCCTCGGGAAGAGTTATCTTTTTTGTTTAACAGCTTGCCCACCCTGGAAACGGCTCAACCAGAGGTAGGGTCCAGCGGTTGGAAGAGCACCGCATGTTGAGTGGTGTTCGGTGCGCGCCCGGCGGCTGTTGAAAATTCAGATGACCAAGTGCCGTCCATGCCTGGCCGTACTCATAACTGCATCAAGTATCCAAGGTGAATAACCTCTAGTCGATGGAACAATGGAGGCAAAGGAAGTCGACAAAAAAGATCCGTAACATCGGGAAAAGGATTAGCTCTGAGGGCTGGGCACGAGGGTCCCAATCCCAAACCCGTCAGCTATTGACGGACTGCTCGAACTGCTCCCGCAGTGAGAGCGGGTCGCTGTGTGCCAGCCAGGGGATGAACGGGGAATGGCTCCTTCGAGGGCCTTCCCCGGGCGTCGAACAACCAGCTCAGAACTGGTACGGACAAGGGGAATCCGACTGTTTAATTAAAAAGAAAGCATTTCGATGGTCCTTGCAGATGCTCACGCAATGTGATTTATGCCCAGTGCTCTGGATGTCAAAGTGAAGAAATTTAACAAAGCGTAGGTAAACGGCATGAGTAACTATGACTCTCTTAAGGTAGCCAAATGCCTCGTCATCTAATTAGTGACGCACATGAATGGATTAATGAGATTCCCATTGTCCTTATTTAATATCCAGCGAAACCACAACCAAGGGAACGGGCTTGGGAGAATCAGCGGGGAAAGAAGACCTTGTTAAGCTTGACTCTAGTCCAACTTTGTGAAATGACTTGAGAGGTGTAGGATAAGTAGGAGCCGAAAGGTGAAAGTGAAATACCACTACTTTTAATGTTATTTTACGTATTCCGTGAATCGGAGGGGGGATACTGCCCCTTTTTTTGGACCCAAGGCTCGCTCTACGAGCTGATCCGGGCGAAAGACATTGTCAGGTGGAGAGTTTGGCTAGGGCGGCACATATGTTAAAAGATAACGCAGGTCTCCTAAGATGAGCTCAACGAGAACAGAAATCTCGTGTGGAACAGAAGGGTAAAAGCTCGTTTTATTCTAATTTTCAGTACGAATACGAACCGTGAAAGCGTGGCCTAACGATCTTTTAGACCTTCAAACTTTGAAGCTAGAGGTGCCATAAAAGTTACCACAGGGATAACTGGCTTGTGGAAGCCAAGCGTTCATAGCGACGTTGCTTTTTGATCCTTCAATGTCGGTTCTTCCTATCATTGTGAAGCAGATCTCACAAAGTGTTGGATTGTTCACCCACCAATAAGGAACGTGAGCTGGGTTTAGACCGTCATAAGATAGGTTAGTTTTACCCCATTGATGACAGTGTCGCAATAGTAATTCAATCTAGTATGAGAGGAACCGTTGATTCGCACAATTGGTCATCGTGCTTGGTTGAAAAGCCAGTGGCGCGAAACTACTGTTCGCTGGATTATGACTAAACGCCTCTAAGTCAGAATCTGGGCTAGAAGCAACGCGCTCTCCCACTGCCCGTTCACTAACCCGCAGTAGGGGCCTCCAGTCCCCAATGGCACGTGTCGTTGGCCAAGCAGTCGCGACGAAAGAGTTGCATTGGCCACCTTGAAGTACAATTCCCATTGAGTGGCAGGCAGAATCCTTTGCAAACGACTTAAATATGCGACGAGGTATTGTGAGTGGCAGAGTGGCCTTGCTTCCACGATCCACTAAGATTCCGCCCTTTTTTCATTCCGATTCGTCCCTCCCCCCTTCTTGCCTATCTCCACCCCATCCGTAATGCAATCCCATCCCATCAACCAACACTATTTCCCCCAAATAGACCAAGAGGTTCGACGCCCTGTGCTGCTTCCCAAGTGTGTCTCCAAGTGCTTAAGTAAGTCGTAACCTAAGTGTCGACGTACGAATGCCTAAGTATTGCCAAGTGCTCTGCGCCCAAGTCCGAATAACATTAGCCCAAGTTAGTTTGCCACACTCGCTGCGTGCATAAGTACCGCCGCAAGTGTCGTGGGGTTCCTAGTTGACGATGGTGCCCACTTATGCCCAAGTGCTATGTGCTATGCCCAATATACTCTACTCTAATCAACACTTTGCTTGCGGTACAAAAGAAGATATAAAGGTGCCAAGTTGTGTAATATAATGGTAGAAGAAAACTAAAGTTGTCCAATTGATCAACGAAGCTACGTACATAATTTATTGATACAAGTAACTCATAAGATTTTATATGTAAGACATGGTTATGTAATGACAAATTAATTCCTCAATTTGCTTGCGGATAAAAAAAACAGGACAAAAAGAAATAGATGTGGTAATTTTAAATGTGCATCTAAAATGGTCTGAACCCATGACCTCTACAACAAAAAGATACTTTAAGTTGCCTACTAAACCGCTGAAGCAACATAACATGTTGACATAAATTGCTTATAAGTATGTACATGTAGAAGATTGAAATATAGGCAGGTTATATTCTTATTTATTTAATTTTTTTAACTCAAATTAAACTTCAAACCATCAGTCTCCTTACTTCAGAATTTGTTTGATTGTTCTCAGTAATTAGAAATTAAATATAAAATATTTTAAGTTTTGTATGAAACGAACTTTATGGTAAAATTGAAGGTGAAAAAAGGCATTTTTGGAAAAATTGGAGGACCCAAACCACCTTTGGCCATTTTCCCCTGCATAGATCTTTTGATTCTACGCCAAATCAAAAAAAATTCGCCCAAAACGGACAATTGAGCACACCCAAGTGCCTTTCCAAAGTTTCAGCTCGTGACGACATATTTTTCGGGCCTTAAATCACCCCAATTCGCTGTTCTTACCCCTCTATCGTGTAGATCTTGTCGAGGCACATGAAAATCACTACTCGTGCTGAAAAAATGGTGAACCGAGCATGAAGTTATGCCTTCCCGAAGTTTGCAAACAATTCACGCGACCTTGTGCTTCTCCGTTACCACCTTTTTCGTTGTTTTACGTCATGCATGCCCATTATCACATAGCTGTAGCTGAATTATTCAATTCAATTAACGATGGATTTACACTAACGAATATATAAAAAAAAATGATCAAGCTCAACTAGCTCTCATCTTTCTTTCATTGAAAGTAAATTCGTGCATGAATAGGATGAACGAACTTGGCCATATAACCTATAGCTATGTTGGATTATTTAAATTTGTGCATGAATACGATATTTAAAAAAAAAGGATGGTTCTTACCATGCTGAATAATGGATGATTGAGCACAAAGTTATTTATCAATTTGAAGTTCATAATATGCCAATATGCCATACATGCCCAATATCATCCAACAAATAGTATTTTGTACTGCTATGTGCTGTTGCACATGCGGATTAAAAATAAACGATGGGGCTCAAGTCAAGTCCTTTCTACTGCTATGTGCTTTTTTATAACTTTTATCCCATTTCAACTAATGGCATTTTGTACTCATCTTTACGTTAATTATTTTTTAAATAATGTAGATACGAAATGACTAATATGTCCGGATTATTTACATTCGTGCTCAATCCAATTCGGTAAATTTCCACTTTTGATGGATAAAAAAGTAATGCAAATTTTATTTTACAAACGCCTTAACCAGCTCATATCGCGATTATTACCATGCTGAAAAATAAATGATTCAACATGAAGTTATATTCATCTTCAAGTTTTGTTATCAACCTTTTGTTTTAACCGCAAAGTTTCACTTAAATAGAAGAACTTTTGAACTAAAACTACAATTCTCAAACCCTAAAAAAAATTACCTTCCTCATAATTATTAATACCCGACACGTGAAAATGACTACTCGTGCTGAAAAATGGTGGACCGAGCATGAAGTTATGCCTTCCCGAAGTTTGCTAACAATCCACGCGACCTTGTGCTTCTCCGTTACCACCTTACGCTCCTTTATGCCGTGCATGCCTAATATCACATAGCTGCAGCTATTCATTTCAATTCATAATGGATTTGCTCATCTTTCTTTGATTGAAAGTAAATTCGTGCATGGATAGGATGAAAGAACTTGGGCACGTAACCTACAGCTATGCCGGATTATTAAAAAAATGGATGATTGAGCACAAAGTTATTTATCAATTTGAAAAGTGTGCAAAGCCTTAGTCCATTTCTCCCGATTCACTACATCAATACTTATCACAATATGCATGGCATTTTTTTTGCCTTTTCAAAAGTGTGCAAATCCTTAGTCCATTTTATCTGATTAGTACAAATCCAAGAAAAAAATTAGAGGTACCTGACCCTTTCAACAATATATATATTTAAAGAACCTAAAGGAACAAGAATTATATATTCAAATGTTGCTAAATGGATGGATCTGTGAATTGGGTGCTATCATATATTAGTTCAGAATGATTTATAATACAATTGATACGATTTAATTCCTCGACTAAAGTAGTACTTCCATAGTCCACTTCTTCACCACAATACGTGTGAAAGGGAAACATAAAGACTACGATTAAATCCCAAGCAACACAATCACATAAAATTTGACATACAAATTGAAATGGAAATAGAAATTGAAATTGAAATAATGTGCAACTTTTTTTCTCAAACCTTTTCTATTCCAATGGATATCAATAATAATAATAAAAGAATAGTTCGTATTGACAACGATCTTTATTTCTCATTGATGTTTCATTCAAATTTATATTTGTTCTCTAAAAAATCCACCATGCCATAGAAATCGAATTCGTTCAAGTTTTTAGAAGAATTGGAGCACCTTAGAAACCTTATATGGATCACAATCACGAGCCCATCTTCAGCATACGAGCCCATCTACAACATATGAAGACTTAACTTCAGTCACTCACTAAACTATTCATCAGTATATTCAACATGTGAAGCCTTTATCTTTACCGTTGGCTAGTACAGGCAAAGCTATTGATGATGAAGACCTCATCTTGTGGATGATACGTGGTCTTGGCTTTGAGTTTGATGCCATCGTTGTTGCCATCGATTCGCGCCCTACATTCCCCACTTTTGTGGTTTATTGCTCAATTTTGAATTACGCCTCTTTGTTTCTGCCTCTCTTTCAAAAAAGTCAACAACTATCTCTCTTTCACCATCCTCCTTTTCATCATCTTCGAAATCTAGTTCTCAACCTTCATCATCTTCCTTTTGTTCCCCATAAGCTGGACGCTCGAAATGACTCTAATCAGTGTCGCAATTTACAAAGGATCATAATTGGTGTTTCATCTTTACAAATTATGGTTATTTTATTGAGGATTTGCGGACGGGGCGCCTTCTTCATTGGGGACTTCATGCTTTATTTAAAAAACATGGCATCCTTCATAGATTATCTTGTCTTGGAACACTTCAACAAAATGGTATTGCCGAACGTAAACATCGGCATATTGTGGAGACTGGACTAATTCTTCGTGCTCAAAGTGGTTTACGAAAGCCTTTTTGGAATTATGCTTTTTCAACTGTAGTATATTTGATTAAGATAGCTATGAGCAAGAAGTGTAAGCCTTGTTTAAACGATGTGATAGTGTTTTCTATTTGCCATTCTATTTTGTTAAGAAGTGCCAAGACATGGAAGCTGATGTATGGTTCCACATTGCTTAAAAAGTATTGAATACTATTAACCATAAATTCTCCACCAGTGTCACTTTGAATGGGCTTAATATTTCCATTGTAAATATTATGAACCATGTTAATGAAGGATGGAAAAATAGTGGCAACATTAGATTTTCGTAATAAGATATCATACCATGTATAGCGAGAGTACCCATCCACTAACACAAGTAACAAACAAAAACTATCTATTTAGGGAGTAAGGGTAAGATCCCATACGTCATAATGTTTATTATGAAGTACATGGGTTGCTTGAGGCACATGACTATCAAATGGCATTCGATGGCTCTTGTCTATTTGGCAACTAGCACATGGTTTTTCTAAATCAGAAAACTGATGTTGTGAGAGCACTTTACTAAGCTAATGAAGCATTCAACCTGGTGGATGACCCAAATGAGCATGCCAAATATTGGAGTCTACTTTATTTGCTAGAAAGGAAAACTTCTGTAGCTACTAAAAAGAATAAAGACTACCACTAATAAATCTTTGGTGGAGTAGGCGCCCTTTTCATGTCATTTACAAGATAACCAGAGGGTGTGAATGTAAAGAAATAGTTATGATCATGAGTACACTTCGCAACTGATATCAAATGTTTAGTAAGGAGAACAAACAAGTAGCACATGATAGGTTACAATAGAGCCAAAATATAAATTGATAGAAGTTCTAGCAAGATGTGTGATGGAAAGACCTACGCCATTACCAATTAAAAGATCATCACAGCTGAGATAGGGTTTTTTACCATGAACTAGAGCATCACCAAGTGTTATAGGATGGGTAGCACATGTGTCAATGTACCAAGTGGGATCAATAGTATCAAAAACTTGCATGGCAATGAGGGCTTTAGCAGTCGAATCAATAGCTTCATCAGATTGAAGGTTCTCTAGCAGACAAATAAAAGGGAAATCTTATAACACATGAATCAAATTCTATAAATATAAATATAAGGTAGAAATATTTATGCATGGATTTTTAAAACGAATAAAACATGAAATAGCTACTTGAACATCAAAACAGTTCATAGTTTAATTATAAAAAGAAATAAAGTTTTCGGGAATACCTTTATTGTGAAGAACGAAACGAGAAAACTTCACCTTTGCTGAATGAGAAGCTTCACATGCCTGGAGTAGCTTTTGCTCCTTAACTTTGATCTTTCCCTCTATTCCAAATTTCTAGCTAAAGTGTTGATCAAGTTGTGGGACTTGATCTTGCTAAACTAACTAAAAGAAAAACTATTCGTGATTCTTCAAAAGTTGAAGCTTAGTCGGAAGAGAGAAAGAGAGAGATCTTAAAGGAGATAGTGCAATTGTAGATCTTGGGGTAGAGACCTTTATATAGGGGAGAACATACAAGGTAATTTTGTTAGAATTCCAATGTGGGAAAAGATGAGCACGTTGAATTATTCTTTAATTCCATAATAAAATATAAATCCTTTTATACCTTGCGTTCACATTAGCCTAGCATAATAAGCTAAACCACATGTCTAAGCTAAGTGGGGAGCCTAGCCTTTTGCGTCCAAGGCCAATGGCCAAGGCTAGCCTACCTGGTTGAGTCCTTGAGCTATATCTAATTAAATTAATTAATTTCAATTAATTCCCAAATCCAAATCTAGTCTACTATTTAAGAATAGAGCCTTCCTCCAATTATTGAAAAACTATCTTAAATATTTAGTAGCTTTTAGACTTTAATTAATTAATTATTTAATAATCATTTAATCCAAAATTTAGCCAATAATCAAAAAAGAAATATCTTCCACAAATAGGAATTTCTATTCATGATCTCCAATTGGCAAAAGATTAAATCCTCTCTTCAATTTAGAAATTCTTTATTTACTGAATACGCTCATAAGATAAATGGCTAGAAGGGGGACAAAAGACATAATTATCCTTCTACTAAAAATGATCAAAATATTCTTGCTAGTCGCCTAGCAATATTTTGTCATTTTAACTTTAGTCTATTCCACTAAAAGACTATGGTTGTACTTCAAGATAATTACTGTATGAATATGAGTTAGTCAATAATATATGATGCTCAGTATTTTGACCAACTAAGTGATAATAACCACGCTGCCCCTCTATACTTACTCATAGCCAAGATAGATTCACCAATTGTACTATCACCTCTTTGACTACATCTTTCTCCTTAGATGTAAGGCCAAGTGTGAAATTTATGTGCAATTAATTGTTTTATTTATTATTTGAAAGTAATATGTGCATTTAAGTGATTTACTTAGTGTTGGTAGATAAAATGTGAATTTAGATTGCATGTATTTAGAATTTAAGTGGCACTTCATTTAATTTGGTAAACTAGGACATGCTTGACATTAGTTTAATTGTTATTACATAAGTGGTCATTTGCTTTTTAAGATATTTGTCTACCATATTTGACTTAACCATTTGACTTGGCATTTGACTTGCATTTGACCATTACATATAACAAAACAAAGCATAAAAACAAAGAAAAAGAAGATGGAGGTCACGGGTAAGGGAGAAGAAAAGAGCGAAAAATTGAAATAGTTAGGGCTTGTGATTTTGGGAGAAATTGGAGAGAAAGCTTGCTTGCTAGTACCAAAACCAAGTAGATTTTACCCATTCCTTGCACAACCTTGCTTGTTCTTGCATTAATCTTCAAAATAGGTAAGGAATTTTCAAATCTCAAAACTTTAAAGTTTGATTTTGGTTATGAATTCATATAATTATGTTATATTTGTTATTTTTACAAGTATATCTTGAAAGATAGTGGCTACAGAGTAACATATATGCATTAGAACTTGAACGAAATACTAAATGTTATATGTTAGCTTTATTGTGTTGTTGTTGAATTTGTAACTTAGATATGAAGTTAATCTTTATTCCTAGCTTAAATATGAAGTTCATATACATATTCATAGCATGTTTTAAAGGCTTGGAAGCAAGATTGGAGGTTGAATGAGTGTGTGTGTGTGTGTTTTGTTGGAAAATTTCCGGCATTGATACCACCTTTGCCAGTGCCGATTAGTCGTTGGGCAGTAACCCTTTTGGCCGTCTTTTGGGTGGTTTAGTTGCTTACTTTGCTTTATATTTACTAGGAATATAAAAGTTTATTTGTATTGCATTGTAGGTTATGAAAAGTGATGCTAAATGTTGGCTTAAAGTATTGTTAAATGTTGTTGCTAAATGTTTGAAAATGTTTGCTAATGGTTGGGTAACCTACTTTATTACCCAATAAATGTGCTATTGAATGTTAAATGTGATTGAGAGGCAACCTGATTTGTTGTCCTCTCCAAATAAATGTGAACGCATGATATATGATTGAATGCGAATGCGTAAGGTTGTAACCTTTATTGAGGCATAGTAGCGTTGTGTTACCTCGGGCGGCATCGGGCTTGCCGGGTTGCATTGGCATGACTACCAGGATCCTATTCCTCACTCGTGTAGACGGAGAATGTCCATGGGATGTTGGGTCATAGGTTTTGTGTTCATTCGAACTATACTGTGAGTGGGAGTGATAAGTGGTAGAGTTCGTGATAGTGGGATAAGTGATGGAATCAACAATGAATAGTGTATCCTTCTTGAATGGTTATATAGCTTTATGTGCTCTTCAGTTAATTGCCTTTTAAGTGCTTATTGCTTGTTACTTGAGTTAAATGTGCTTAAGTGCTTAATGTTTATATATTATTTCAAATGCATGTTAATTGATTTTAAATGGCTAGTGTTTGCATATGGCTTTAAATGCATGTTTTCAAATGAATTTCCAAGTTAAATGTTTTCCAAAACCTCCGTTCACCCCCTCACTGAGCTAGTATAGCTCACCCCATTTCATGAACATTTCAGGTGAGGCCGCGATTAAGATCGAAGCACAAGAAAAGTGATAGTAATTGTATGCTAGTTCTTTTATGGATAATGTACTTGTTGTTTTATGTAATATGTATGTATAGTTATGTTGTAATGAAGTACTCTTTTGCACATGAATCATGTAAATGCTGAAGTTGTCCATTTTGAAGGTGTAGTTGGCTTTTATTGTAAAGTTATAAGTTTACTTTGGCCATGTTTATATTGTTAAACTTATGTTGCCTATTTTAGGGAAAACGATGTATTTATTATGTCATGTATAAAACAGATCTTCTAGGTTGTTTCCTTTGTGTAAACCCCATTATTTGTTAAGTGTATTATTGTTCAGGTATTATAATGCATGAATGCAGTCACGTCCGAACTTGGTTCCGTGAGGGGTCGGTCCGGGCCGTGACATTATAACCTCTAACCCATAATCTAACCATCCTCTGGAAGCTATCCACTTTACCACGGGAGCGATCCACAAGTGTAACAACCAATACATCATGTATTACTGTGCATAGATTCAGGATGATTAACCTAGATCGTTCTAATGGAGTGATTATTGTATAGATTCCTTATTACATGTCCCTTCTAACCAAGTCCAGACACCCAAACCACAGAGCTATTGACCTATATATATAATATCTCACCCATAGTGATTCAAAGTGCAAGAACTTGACTTCGTCAGTTCATCCACATATGCTCAAGATTAAGAGGATTGGCCCACTTAAAAGCATGTAGGTATAGGTGACCTCTTTCTTAAATAGTACATATTTAGAGTATCACACATACGGTGACCCATGCAATGCATACATATGCATAAGTGAAGTAAGTTTGGAAGCCTATCCATGATCAAGGCAGATCACCCTATTGTAAAGGGAACTTATTCATAATAACTTCTGCCATAGTAGAGTACCCAACTCTACTACTTAGTTATGGACTAAATAGTTCTGCATAACAAGTAACCATGACTTAGACTTTTTATACGTAACTACCATGTACTTAAGTCAACACTTAAAGACCTTATATTCGTATATATATATATATATATAACAGTTAACCATATAAGAGAGAAACATGCTCATGAAAGAAAGATGAGAATAATTATTCATTGAAAACATCCAGATATATTAATGACAATGTGTTAGTGGTCTTTTGGGCATACCCATTGTAACGACCCCAACCCAACCCTTCTCAAGATTAGGTCAGAATCTATGCTCATTGTCGCTACGGTCTCATGTATATAACTTTTTATAACATTAACATAATTAAAGTGTAAAGATCTTTAATAATAACTAGCTGTTATATGATAATCCTGGTTCAAAGGGTGTTACATCATCCGAGACTTGAGAACTACTCGGCTACTTTACAAACTAGTGTTTCAGTACAGCTACCATTCCACTCGAAAGTAATACAAACAAACTTTAACTTTTACAACTTGAATCAAAACATGACATGCAATGAGCTTCAAGCACGTAATCATTCAACTTTAGTACTAATGTCAATTTCTATTTCAAGCTAAGTTGCACTTGCAAGGGAGGGGAGGGGGGGGAGGGGAGGGGAAGAGGGTGAGCTCTTTGGAAGCTCAGTGATGATGGAATATGAGAGTTTTGAAAACATTTTTGGTCAGGCCCTTTTGAAAATCATGATGCGATGCAATATAAATAAACTATCCATATATGGTAAACAATAAGATACAATATCATTTGATAATCAGTAGAGATTACTATCACATTCAAGTCACGTATCAATAACAGTAACGATATTTAGATAAACAATCAGTTTTCTTCTCCGAGGGCGGTACTGGTCCCAAGCAAGAGCAAGCTCTCCAAGGACGGTAGTGGTCCCAAGCAAGAGTACTTATAATAACAAGGATATTATATCACGTTGCAAATGATACATTTTGATAACACTGGATACGTGCAGGCCTCTAGAGTGACTCCTACGGGCTCAAGAGGTAGCTCCCACTACTTTTAGGTGTAGCACTTTGTCTCGCATAACACTTAGTTTCTGCTGTTGAGGTGGCCAGCCTCGAATCACGAGTTCAACTTCTTATCTCTCCCTAATCGGGTACTCCGGATTGTACCCGAAATCTACGACCCAGCTCTCCGAGGAGTTGGGGCCTAACCGAGAGAGGGAATAGGACCACGATAGACACAGGAGCACCGACAAGCCCTATACTGCCCGACATTCATGCAAACTATTGTGCCTGAGGTTGCAACCCCCAATAATAGCACACAAACATGCACAAGTAACCACGTAACACACAATTGATAACATCTTTACGATTTACGTAATTTGATAAACACGTAGATGGAGAACAACATAAAAGGTTGTCCCCGGTCAAGTACATTTAACAATATTCATTCACTGGGAACTCAAAGAACTCAGGTAAAGCCATAAACTCTTTATTGTCACTTAAAACAATAAATGTCGTACCAAGTTTAACAAGCAAATAACTTTCCATTTCTAGCTAGGGCAACAATTCTAATTATTACAGAAAGGTAGACTTGAACTCGAATAAAGCCAACATTGTGACGCCCGGGTTTTAGCCATGCATTTAATTACTGTTGCATCCCTTGTTTGCGCATTTATTTCTGTGCCTTACTAACTGACTTTTATGACTACTATTCACTCCATTTTTAAACTGCCTCTTATTAGTTAATTAGCATTTTTATTAAATCATATTAATTGTAAAAGTAGTGGGAAAAATGTGCATTTGAGCTAGCGGCGTTAGGAGAGCTCATTTAGAAAATGATTTTTGTAGTTGAGTGAATAGTGTTACGTAATAACTTTATAGATTTAATTAGCTAGCCTAAGTTTTATACATTAGCCTCGTTTTGGAGCTAGCAACGCGCATTTTATTAGATCACTTAAGCACCCAAATGACCCCACCTCAACTTAACCCCTTTATTATATCACTTAAGCTCATAAAATGCAAAAGAAAAAAAAAATAAAAAGCTGAAATCAGGAGCCAAACCCGACAGCCCCTCTTTGCCCTTGGGAGAAATTTTTCATCTTCAACTCTTCAATTCAAGCCAAGCCAAGCCTTGAGCAACTAGTGTAGGGTGTTTGCAAGGTTCCTAGGTGCTCCTACGCGTAGTGGTGAGGGATTTCACGACTTGTTTTTGCATTTTTAAATAGTTGCTCATTTCTTGATTTGTTGAAAATATGATTATATGCCATTGTAATTGTTATCTATGCTAATATACCATCTATATGAATGCTAGAGAACACATTTGAACCGTCGTTTCGCAATTTAAACGGTTAGAATCGTTAGTTTGATTTTTAGGGTGAATAGTGACGTTTTTTCTAGGGTTTTGTGTAATTGCTCGAATTAGCTTGAATTAATGCCTCTAATAGATGCCTTAGGTACTAGTGAAGATAACCAAATAGCCCTGTGCACTTGCATTGCCCTTAAATCTCCTAAAAATGGAAAATAGCCGACTTTAACTTGGGGCTTTTGGGGTTAATGCGAATCCGGGTGGATTCGGGCTTCAATTCTAGTATCCTTAGGCTACCTAGGTGCTATAGATGCCTTGATGTCCCTTGTTTGAAGCCCGGACAATGTACGCGTAGTTTAAAGCCATAAGAGGGAATTTGGGGCTTTCGGGGTAAACGCGGGCATTTGAATGAGTTAGAGGGTTGAGAGGGTACCTTGAGGGTTAGTTAGAAGGTTGGGAGAGTTTCCTTTGAAAATGAAATCATTAACTTTGGGTTGGAAGAGAAATAGTATGTAAAATAAAGGGGTTTAAGTGCAATTTCGTTTGTCTCACATTTCTAAACCCACGGCATGACTTCTTGAGTGTTTATATGTGATATTAAGTTGGTTTGGAGCTTTTGGTATAATCCTATGCTTATTTTGTATATGTTCATTTGTAAACTGCTTATTAGCTTCTATATTTGCTTCTATCCTAATTGCATCGAGGTCAACCTACTTTGTTGATCCTCATATGTGTTAATGCTTATATTATTGCTATTAACTTGCCATCGTTAAGTGCATTGCATAGTGGTTGCGCAACCATAGTGTCAGGGGCGGATGTGTTGAATATCGGCTGGGCGGCAGAGGGCTTGCCGGTGGATATTCAAACTCCGTGCCCTAGTCCCTCATTCGCCTGGTCCGGAGATTGCCAGGGGATGTTGGGTCGTAGGATTCGGGGTACATCCGGAGTACACCCACTGGAGTGATTGGAGTTATGCCGGCTTATCGTGATCGTGCTCGTGGTTCGTGGATCGTGATTGAAGACCAGTGAAGATTGGTGTATAGGGGATTGAGTGAAACGTATCCTTTTAAATGTGTGGTTATTTAAGTTATCGTTGTTTCTTTAATTGTCTAAGTGTCATTGTTGTATAATTGTATTATATGTTGCATTGCACGCCCCGGGACTATATCCCTCACTGGGCAACAGTGGTTGCTCATACCTCGATATCTGTTTCAGGAGACGCTGAGGGTGATCCCCAGCTTGTTGAATTAGTTGAGGAAGAAGAAGTTCAGATTGAGCCTCTACCTTAGTTGCCGTGCTTGATAGCTGAGGTGGTTATTGAATTTGCTGCTATGTGGAAAGTTCAACTAATTGTTTTATGTACTATTTTGTGGCCTAAGGGCTATGTATATGTTTGTTGTGCAAGTTGAAGGATCGTAGATTGTGGTGTAGAATCAGAAGCTATGTCTTGTAATAACTTTTATTCTTGCCTTTACTTACTTGCATGCTTGGGAGTCGATGGTTAATGTAGAATGCATTATCCTTTAAGTTGTTTTATTGATTTCCTAGAATGTCATGATTATAAAACTAGGCTGACAACAAGTTCTCGCATGCTTGTGTGTTTTGGAGCTATTGTGTACCATAAGGCTCGGATGGCCTTAGAACTTTGTTGTTTATTTAAGATAAGCTTGTATTGTATTGTTGGGAATTTGTTTAAGTGTTTACAGGTTTTTAGAATGTCCACGGTACAGGGGAGACTCTGTCCTTGTGTCGGGTCCAGACTTAACCTTTAGCTTGGGGGTTGGGTCGGGGCGTGACATTTAAGTGGTATCAGAGCTATAGATTGCATGAAGCCGGGTTAAATTTCTCGGTCTGTGGGTAGAGATTTGTTATGTGACTTTGTGAATACATGAGTCTTAGATTTTGATTTGCCTAAGTGAAATTTGAATTAGAAATGAACATGCTAGCATGGAAATAGAATATCAAGAGACTAGAATGCCAAGTATGATCTAATGACTTATGTGTACTTCAAGAATGTGGAATATTTATTTGAACTTCTATGTACTTGACTTTATGTGAATCTAATTGGACTTTTCTTTATGTGTTTACTTATAAATTGCATATATACGTATATATACCTGTCATAATACTTTTCATTCTAGCTATTCGAGATGGGGCCTCGCCGTCGTGCTGATAATCCGAATGTTGGTGGAGAACCCGAGGGGGTTCATGGGCAAGAAGCTGAGGTGGCCGAAAATGCACCGCAGGTTCAAGAACCGAGCACTGCACAGATCTTGGCCACGATGGCCACAGCTATGAACACTATCGCCAGTTTGTTACACAACAGGGTCAGCCAGGGGTCGTTGGAGGTAATCAGGCTACGAGAGCCGGAGGTAGTGGCCCTACCGGAGGTAATCTGTATGATCGGTTTATACATCTTGGGGCCTATACTTTCTTTGGGGAGCCGGACGATATGAAAGTTGAGATGTGGCTAAGGAAGTTCGAGAGAGTGGCAGCGATACTGGAGTGCCATGATGACAGGAAGATTACTTATGCTACTTTCCTTCTCGAGGGTGATGCTGAAGATTGGTGGAATACCATCAGTGAGAAATGGGTAGCTGAGGGAGGTCATCATTCGTGGGCCGACTTTGTCCGAGAATTTCGAGACAAGTATATATCGGTAGTTGCCCGCGAGAGGCGACAAACGGAGTTCATAAATTTGAAGCAGGGAAGTATGACGGTAGATCAATACGAGGCTACTTTTACCCGGCTTTCCCGTTATGCACCAGCTTTAATTCAGCCGGAGGACATGAAGATTCAGAGGTTCATCCTGGGTTTGAGGAGAGATATTATGTTGAACTTGTCTTCAAATGATTTTCCTAACTATGCTGCAGTAGTCCGAGCTGCCTCGAGATATGAGAAACGGAAAGCCGATGTGGTAGCCGAGACCAGTCAAGCGAGTAAACGGTTTCAGTCTCAGAGTCAAGGGTACCAGGGACAGGCTGAATCTGTTGGGCAGAGTGCGCAGGCGAGGCAGACTCAGAGTTACACAGGGCCTACTCAGACTCAGGCACGACCAGTCCAGAGTCAGACTCAGAGTCAGTTCCGTCCAGCAGTTTCCCGTTCGCAGCAGGGTAGTTCAGCTACCTCTACTTACAGAGCTCCTTCGGGAGGCACTGTTGCAAGACGTCACCAGCAGTGCAGCTTCTGTCAGCGTCAGGGCCACACTGAGGATGTTTGTTGGAAGAAAAATAACAAGTGTACGGGTTGCGGCAGTGATCAGCACAGGGTTAAAGACTGTCAGAAATTTAAGAACCCTAGAGGTCAGACATCAGCTCAGAATTCTCAGACCAGGGCACCAGCTGCAGCACCACCACCACGAGGTCAGGCCCGTGTATTTGCTTTGGATGCTGAGGAGCTTCCGGATACTACCGCTGTGGTAGAAGGTATTTTTCTTCTTAATGATCAATCAGTTAAGGTTTTAATTGATTCCGGGGCTTCGCATTCTTTTATTACTCCTACTTGTGCACAAAATGCTAAATTGAAACATGATAAACTGTTGCATGAGATTGTGGTTTATACTCCTATGGGTCCGAAGTTTGTTACTAGATCTATTTGCAGAGCATGTAGCATATTTATTGAGGGTCGTGTTTTTCCTGCTGATTTGATTATCCTACCCTTCAATGACTTTGAAATTATATTGGGGATGGACTGGTTAAGTAAATATTATGCCCAGCTTGATTGTAGAAAGAAGATTGTGTATCTAGAAATGCCTGACCAGCCTGTACTTAAAATAGTTGGTAATAGAAAATCTACGGGAACTCCTATTATTTCTTCTATTAGGGCATCTAAATTATTGAGCAAGGGTTGTGAGGCTTATCTTGCAAATTTGATTAATCAACCTGGGGATCAATTGAAATTGAATGATGTACCTATCGTGAGGGAGTTTCCGGGGGTCTTTCCTGAGGAATTACCTGGGTTACCGCCTGATAGAGAGATAGAGTTCATGATTGATTTATTGCCGGGGACTTCACCTATCTCTAGGACTCCGTACAGAATGGCTCCACCTGAGTTGCAGGAATTGAAAGTTCCATTACAGGGCTTGCTTGAGAAGGGATTCATTCAGTCGAGTTTTTCGCCTTGGGGTGCGCCAGTCCTATTTGTTAAAAAGAAAGACGAGTCTCTTCGCCTGTGCATTGACTATCGGGGTCTTAATCAGGTAACCATCAAAAATAAATATCCTTTGCCTTTAATCGAAGAGTTATTTGATCAGTTGCAAGGCGCCAGGGTATTCTCTAAATTTGATCTGAGGTAGGGTTATTATCAGCTAAGGATTAAGAAAGACGATGTTCCTAAAACTGCCTTCAGAACTCGATATGGCCATTATGAGTTTGTTGTCTTGCCGTTTGGTCTTACTAATGCTCCCGCCGCATTCATGGATTTAATGCAGA
Source organism: Ehretia macrophylla (assembly GCA_037974665.1). Taxonomy (NCBI): domain Eukaryota; kingdom Viridiplantae; phylum Streptophyta; class Magnoliopsida; order Boraginales; family Ehretiaceae; genus Ehretia; species Ehretia macrophylla. The sequence goes on from CM075768.1 coordinate 66,570, forward strand.
GGGTATTCCGTCCTTATCTGGATCAATTTGTGGTCATATTCATTGATGATATTCTTGTCTATTCTAAATCTGAAGCAGAACATGAACAGCATCTCAGAATTATGTTGCAGACTCTTCAGGAGCATCAGTTATTTGCAAAGTTTAGCAAATGTGAATTCTGGCTTAAGCAAGTTGCTTTTCTTGGCCATATTATCTCGCAGGATGGTATTTCTGTTGATCCAGCGAAGATTGAAGTTGTGTTATCTTGGAAACGACCTGAAACTGTCACGGAGATTCGTAGCTTCCTTGGTTTAACTGGGTATTATCGGAGGTTTGTCAAGAATTTCTCTAAGATTGCAGGGCCTTTAACACAACTTACTCAGAAGAAAACCGTATTTGACTGGAATGATAAATGCGAGGCCAGCTTCCAGGAATTGAAGAAGAGATTGACTACAACTCCTATTCTTGCTTTACCTGCGGGTTATGATAATCTGGTGATCTATAGTGATGCTTCGAAGGAAGGTCTGGGTTGTGTATTGATGCAGAATGGCCGGGTTATTGCTTATGCTTCCAGGAAACTGAAGCCTTATGAACTCAACTATCCGACTCATGATCTTGAGCTTGCAGCTATCATTCTTGCGTTAAAGAAATGGCGTCATTATCTCTGGGGCAACAAGTTTGAAATCTTTACAGATCATAAGAGCTTGAAATATCTGTTTTCACAGAAAGAGTTGAACATGAGGCAGAGGCGTTGGCTGGAATTACTTGAGGACTATAACTGCACTATTAATTATCTTCCAGGTAAGGCGAATATTGTTGCTGATGCTTTGAGCCGAAAGGCTACTGTTGCTAGCTTGATTATCAAGAATTGGGAATTCATGGAAGAATTGTGCTTATGGAAGCCTAGTACTTCAAATTCTGGTATTCAATTTGCAAGTTTGCAGATTCAATCTCTGTTGTTATCCAGGATTCGAGAAGCTCAACAGGCTGATCTTCAATTGTTGAAAGTCTTAGAGAATTCTAAAGGGGGAGAGTCGGATTTCAAACTGCACGACGATGGTATTCTTAAATTCAAGGGTAGAATCTGTATTCCGAATGATCCAACTCTGAAGAAGGATATTCTTGCTGAGGCACACAGTTCTCGATATACTATCCATCCAGGCAGTACTAAAATGTATAGAGATTTGAAGCAGAATTTCTGGTGGAATAATATGAAGAGAGAAATTGCTGACTATGTTGCTCGATGTCTTACTTGTCAGAAAGTTAAAGCAGAACATCAGAGACCTGCAGGGTTGTTGCAGCCTTTGGCTATTCCTGTTTGGAAATGGGATCATATTACCATGGATTTCGTCTCTGATTTACCGCGGTCTTCGAGGGGTAATGACTCAGTCTGGGTTATTGTGGATAGACTGACCAAGACTTCTCATTTTATTGCTAAAAAGAAGTCTGATTCTCTTGATAAACTGGTAGAGTTGTATATTGAGAATGTTGTCCGACTACATGGAATTCCAAAGAGTATCGTATCAGATAAAGATCCCAGATTTACATCTCAGTTCTGGCAGAAGATTCAGAAAGCTTTGGGCACGACTTTGAATTTCAGTACAGCTTATCATCCCCAGACAGATGGTCAATCCGAGAGAACTATCTTGATCCTTGAGGATATGTTACGGGCTTGCATTCTGGACTTCGGTAAGAGTTGGGAGAAGTATTTGCCACTAGCAGAGTTCGCCTACAACAATAGTTATCAAGCTACTATTGGTATGGCACCTTATGAGGCACTTTATGGGCGTAAATGCCGGTCTCCTCTCTACTGGGATGATGTTGGCGAGATGAAGACTATCGACCCTACTCTCTTACCTGAAATGAACAAGATGATTGATCAGGTGCAGCTTATCAGAAAAAGAATGCTTACAGCACAGAGCCGGCAAAAGAGTTATGCAGATAGACGCCGTCGTGATCTGAAATTTACTGTAGGGGATCGAGTATTTCTGAAAATTTCTCCTCGCAAGGGTTTGATTCGGCATGGTAAAGGAGGTAAACTCAGTCCTCGATATGTGGGACCATTTGAGATAACTGAAACTGTTGGTGATTTGGCTTACCGTTTGGCTTTACCTCCCAGTCTGGGCAGAATTCATGACGTATTCCATGTTTCCATGCTTCGGAAGTATCAGCCAGATCCCTCTCACATACTTGAGCCGGAACCGCTAGAGATCAGTGAAACTTTGACCTACACAGAGAAACCTCTTCGAATTGTTGATCAGAAAGTTCAGGAGCTGAGGACTAAAAGCATTCCGATGGTTAAAGTTCTGTGGGATCATCACGGAGTAGAGGATGCGACATGGGAAAGAGAGGATCAGATGCGGGAACGGTATCCGGAGTTATTCGCCGAATCATGTAAGAATTGCGTGGACGCAATTAGTTTAAGGGGGAGAGGATGTGACGCCCGGGTTTTAGCCATGCATTTAATTACTGTTGCATCCCTTGTTTGCGCATTTATTTCTGTGCCTTACTAACTGACTTTTATGACTACTATTCACTCCATTTTTAAACTGCCTCCTATTAGTTAATTAGAATTTTTATAAAATTATATTTATTGAAAAAGTAGTGGGAAAAATGTGCATTTGAGCTAACGGCATTAGGAGAGCTCGTTTAGAAAATGATTTTTGTAGTTGAGTGAATAGTGTTACGTAATAACTTTATAGATTTAATTAGCTAGCCTAAGTGTTATACATTAGCCTCGTTTTGGAGCTAGCAACGCGCATTTTATTAGATCACTTAAGCACCCAAATGACCCCACCTCAACTTAACCCCTTTATTATATCACTTAAGCTCATAAAATGCAAAAGAAAAAAAAAATAAAAAGCTGAAATCAGGAGCCAAACCCGACAGCCCCTCTTTGCCCTTGGGAGAAATTTTTCATCTTCAACTCTTCAATTCAAGCCAAGCCAAGCCTTGAGCAACTAGTGTAGGGTGTTTGCAAGGTTCCTAGGTGCTCCTATGCGTAGTGGTGAGGGATTTCACGACTTATTTTTGCATTTTTAAATAGTTTCTCATTTCTTGATTTGTTGAAAATATGATTATATGTCATTGTAATTGTTATCTATGCTAATATACCATCTATATGAATGCTAGAGAACACATTTGAACCGTCGTTTCACAATTTAATCGGTTAGAATCGTTAGTTTGATTTTTAGGGTGAATAGTGACGTTTTTTCTAGGGTTTTGTGTAATTGCTCGAATTAATGCCTCTAATAGATGCCTTAGGTACTAGTGAAGATAACCAAATAGCCCCGTGCACTTGCATTGCCCTTAAATCTCCTAAAAATGGAAAATAGCCGACTTTAACTTGGGGCTTTTGGGGTTAATGCGAATCCGGGTGGATTCGGGCTTCAATTCTAGTATCCTTAGGCTACCTAGGTGCTATAGATGCCTTGATGTCCTTTGTTTGAAGCCCGTACAATGTATGCGTAGTTTAAAGCCATAAGAGGGAATTTGGGGCTTTCAGGGTAAACGCGGGCATTTGAATGAGTTAGAGGGTTGAGAGGGTACCTTGAGGGTTAGTTAGAAGGTTGGGAAAGTTTTATTTGAAAATGAAATCATTAACTTTGGGTTGGAAGAGAAATAGTATGTAAAATAAAGGGGTTTAAGTGCAATTTCGTTTGTCTCACATTTCTAAACCCACGACATGACTTCTTGAGTGTTTATATGTGATATTAAGTTGGTTTGGAGCTTTTGGTATAATCCTATGCTTATTTTGTATATGTTCATTTGTAAACTGCTTATTAGCTTCTATATTTGCTTCTATCCTAATTGCATCGAGGTCAACCTACTTTGTTGATCCTCATATGTGTTAATGCTTATATTATTGCTATTAACTTGCCATCGTTAAGTGCATTGCATAGTGGTTGCGCAACCATAGTGTCAGGGGCGGATGTGTTGAATATCGGCTGGGCGGCAGAGGGCTTGCCGGTGGATATTCAAACTCCGTGCCCTAGTCCCTCATTCGCCTGGTCCGGAGATTGCCAGGGGATGTTGGGTCGTAGGATTCGGGGTACATCCGGAGTACACCCACTGGAGTGATTGGGGTTATGCCGGCTTATCGTGATCGTGCTCGTGGTTCGTGGATCGTGATTGAAGACCAGTGAAGATTGGTGTATAGGGGATTGAGTGAAACGTATCCTTTTAAATGTGTGGTTATTTAAGTTATCGTTGTTTCTTTAATTGTCTAAGTGTCATTGTTGTATAATTGTATTATATGTTGCATTGCACGCCCCGGGACTATATCCCTCACTGGGCAACAGTGGTTGCTCATACCTCGATATCTGTTTCAGGAGACGCTGAGGGTGATCCCCAGCTTGTTGAATTAGTTGAGGAAGAAGAAGTTCAGATTGAGCCTCTACCTTAGTTGCCGTGCTTGATAGCTGAGGTGGTTATTGAATTTGCTGCTATGTGGAAAGTTCAACTAATTGTTTTATGTACTATTTTGTGGCCTAAGGGCTATGTATATGTTTGTTGTGCAAGTTGAAGGATCGTAGATTGTGGTGTAGAATCGGAAGCTATGTCTTGTAATAACTTTTATTCTTGCCTTTACTTACTTGCATGCTTGGGAGTGGATGGTTAATGTAGAATGCATTATCCTTTAAGTTGTTTTATTGATTTCCTAGAATGTCATGATTATAAAACTAGGCTGACAACAAGTTCTCACATGCATGTGTGTTTTGGAGCTATTGTGTACCATAAGGCTCGGATGGCCTTAGAACTTTGTTGTTTATTTAGGAAAAGCTTGTATTGTATTGTTGGGACCTTGTTTAAGTGTTTACAGGTTTTTAGAATGTCCACGGTACAGGGGAGACTCTGTCCGTGTGTCGGGTCCGGACCTCACCTTTAGCTTGGGGGTTGGGTCGGGGCGTGACAAACATTCTCTTGTAATTTACTAGTTTTGATTAATCAAGTCACTTTTATATAATAAGGCACTTATATGAATTCACTCATAAATTAGCAACCCTAATACTAAACTATAATTCAGCTAATCAGATTATATATTCTATTTACTTTCTAACTAAGATAACATTAAATTAGATTTATATATTCTATTATAAATTAGTCCTAGTTTATAATTTCGTAAGCTAATTTAAACTTGTAGATAATAAAATTAAACCTTTCTCCATAAAGGAACTAGTTTACCAACTTAAGCAACTAATACTTTATAATCAAAGCTCAACCCGTCCAAAATAAGACTGCTAGAAGGGTAATATATATTTAGATGTATAACATTATAATTTTCATGTGTAATATACTTTCAGGTATAGTACATTATAATAATTCTATATATATACTAGCTTACTATATAACAGATATAAGATAACAAGAATGCTTTTGTATCAAAATCTCCTCACCTTAATTAGTCACGTACACAAGATAGAAGTTAAGTTTCAAACTTAAGAAATTCTTCAATTTTTCGTCGTCTTCCTTCACGGATCAAGCCTCTGTTCTTTTTAATCTTTCTTTGGTTTTCTTCCCAACCACCAATTCTTAATGTATTGCTGAATAACCAAACAACAAAAATAATTAAAGCTAGGCTAATGCTTACGGTTGACTTTTGATTTAATTAAGTAACCTAAACACAAGTAAAATGATAAATAAAACTCTCACTATGTTTGCTGGTGCCATGGCTGCTACGGTTTTATACATATAAAGTACTTAAGCTCATGTGTTGTTGCAAAATATATGATCTAACTTTGTCTTGTGTGTTGCTGAATTTATAAACTAAATCTTTCTTTGGTTTTCTTCCTAACCACCAATTCTTAATGTATTGCTGAATAACCAAACAACAAAACTAACTAAAGCTAGGCTAATGCTTACGGTTGACTTTTGATTTAATCAAGTAACCTAAACACAAGTAAAATGCTAAATAAAACTCTCACTTTGTTTGCTGGTGCCATGGCTACTACAGTTTTATACATATAAAGTACTTAGCTTATGTGTTGTTGCAAAATATATGATCTAACTTTGTCTTGTGTGTTACTGAATTTATAAACTAAAGCTACGAAATATGTTTATCTACTGGCTTGTGTGTGTCTTCCTAAAGCTGAATATAATGGGCTTTATATAGTGTATTTGCTCTATCCCAATTGGTTCGTGGTGGTGATGAAGATCAGTGATACATCAATTAATTCCTATAACTCCTAGGTATACATGCAAGGTGACAACCATATAGCCTACAATTCCTAGCATACATGCAAGGCAACACATCGGATGGTAATGGGCTAACCACAATTTAGTTTTGTTCGCTGAATGCCACGACTCCAAGCTAGCTATAAGTGGCGATAATAATGTGATACGATATGGTGATGCCATGTGGTAAGTAGAGTTTAGATGGTCTTAATTAAGCTATGCCAGTTCATTATCTAGCCGTAATCATCATGACTTCGCTTGGTGAAATTGTGCAAGTGTTTTGGTGATGTCGTGTCCAGCTTGGGTAGCTATAGATTGATGATGATGAAGGGAATGAAGATTCAGCAAGGCTAGCGCGATGATGAAGAGACAAGTGGTAGTAAGGTTATGACTAATCCTCAAATAGTGAAATGTGTTGCGCTAGGAGTCATTCGATAAAAAATACTGATAGGCTAATGATAAACTTGTAGGTGATGATTGGTTGATGCTAAGGACGGTGGAGCTGATAATGAAGACTTAGGTGGTTAGGTATTTTCAACAAGACAACGTGTTCGCTGAAGATGTAATTTTATATGCATGGCCAAGCGGTGCAATGGGATTAGGCTATGTGGTAGTGAAATGATTGTTTTAGGATAAAATTTAGTAGTCTAATGATTTAACATTGTAGGTTTATGATGATTCTGATATAACAAATATAATTGGCTGGCTATCAAACGGTGGACTTTGTAAGCTTCTTAGCAGGCTGCTCGCTAGGAAGGTGACGAGGCAATGGTGAAGTTTTAGCCCAAGTTAGGCCGTGGTGTTGAAGTTGGACGAATCGGGTGAATGAAGTATGTCACGCCCCAACACGACCCCTCCTACGATCAGTTAGGACACAACGGAATTTCGGCAGTATAACGACAGTAAATAGGACACCGAGGTTCCAAACCAACCTCATTAAACATCATACATCCAGCAACTCCTCAATTCAAACAACAACATACAACACAATCATATTATACAATAAACCATCCTCGTTATACGCCTCCGTTCCAACATAACATATAATACCTCAACCTTGTCATACATTTCAAAAATAAGTTGAGACACATCTACAGCTTAACCATAGACAAAAGAAAGCCACTAAGTTAACATCATTTGGATCATCATCTTTCAACATCTATTACAATAAGAACCATAAAGCATATAAAAGTCCATTAAGCTAATATACAAGACATTTAAACAACATAAAATCATGGATAAGACTCAGGAACATATGACTCGTCCACGTAAAGCACATTTTCCACATTCTCCTCTTCAGGAGGCACGTACCCGTAATCCGGCTCTGCAACACCTGTAAGCATGCATTAATAGAGAGTGAGCTTATATACATAAGCTCAGTGAGGATCCGATAGATCTCGAGCAAGGTCTACTAAACTCCTTGGAATAATCATTTGAGTCAGTAAACAAACAATAACACAAATAATACTATCATCACATAGCTATATAACCAATCAATAAAGGATACTCTATTTGGTGTAGTTCCAAACGCCATCACGATCTCAACCGTTCTTCTTATAACTCCCCATTACTCACGCACCCGAGGTACCCCACTAGCCCCTCCCTCCATGACACCTCCGTCATACGAGCTGGGGGTAGCCTATGGCAGTCATGCCGTTATCAACCCGACAGCCCGACGCAGCCCGACGCTGCCCGAGAGGTGGCACACACATACCAAGACTCTATAATCATCATCAATCATCAATCAATCAATCAATTGGGAGATCAGCAACGAAAGTGCCCGATTCCCGAATTCAATAATAATCAATCAATCAATTAACTTAGTTAGATGACAAAGTAGGCCATCTAACCGGACATACATCATATACATAATTAAACTCTAAATTACTCATCAACAACTCACAATTCAACACTCAAACACTACCCAACCATCTAAAGGCATCGTTCAGGAAATTAAAGAATGACAACCTAAACTTCTAAAATTCATAACTTACAATCTACTAATCCAAACATTGCCAAATCAGTTCCTATCACTCACCCATTCAACCTACTACATTAGCCCTCTCGGAAATCCACCATAACACCTCCAAATCATGCCCGATAACCCTAAAACCCTAGGATGTCATGGCTGGATTTTTCGGATTTTCACACGAACAATGTAATCGAAAATTCGGCATTACAACAGCGCTAACACGTAATTATCAAGTATTTAGAAATCGACGGCTACTGATTTCGATCAACACAACTCATTTAATTCAACTTTGAACATTTTAATCAAAATTAAATACCTGAAAAATAAAAATTATGCTACATCCGACAGAAATTCGTAGTATTAGTATATAACGATCCCTAGCATGCAAGGAGCAATAATCTATCATCAGATTTCAATTCTAATTGTTAAATTTTCATTTATGAGCAAAAGTATAAAAATGACATTTTGAGATCTAGAATTTTTCTCTCACCTTTGATGCAATATAAGCCTAGGAATGCGTGCTATGCGTGCCCAACAAGCAGAATCCAAGTCGGTGCGAAGTTCTACAGACAAAAACTAGGTTTTTCTTTGAAAAATTGATTGAAAAGTTTGAGTTTTTCTCTTTCTTTTTCTCCCTCCTTTCTCTCAGCCTTGTGTGTGTTTGTGGTGATGTTTTTGTGTTGTGTGAGTGTGTATTGATGACAATAGCTTATAAGGTCAATAATTTAATAAAGTCAAAGTTAATTTAAATTGATATTTGTGTGTTTTCTTGACTTTAATTGCATTTTCTTGATTACCAAAGTTCAAAACATTTATTCAACACCTAATCTAGCTCAAGTAAATTATTTTTAGGTGACAAGAAGTTTTACAATCAAACAATTTCACCTGAGTCGGCTTAAAACTCGATTTTCGCAAAAGTCCGTGTAAAAACCCTAATAAATTATTAAGCCCATTTTAAAACCATTTTCATCAAACACAGGTCTATTAAAGTCCGTGGATTAGGTCTAGAAGGGTTAAAAAGACTAGTTTCAAAATTTTAGCGGACGTGTTTCGAAAACACTATTCACTGAAAATCAACGATAAAATTTATGACTCCGTTTTTGATGAAAATTTCATGAATGCACATTTACCAAGTATTAGGAGTATTGACATCAAAATTATAACTTTCTAGGTCCTATAGCACATAAACAGATCATATGCACGCAAAACGATGTATAACACGTAAAACGAGATAAGTAGGAAAGTGGGGTTTCACAAAGTAGTTGTTAAAGGATAATTTGGATAATTTCTTGGATTTAAAGATTAAATGAGCTAAGTTTTATTCGCATGAGGATATAATTCTAACATTATTAATTTATCTAAAACCTTTTAGTAATGGACCTATATAACAATTTCATAACTGAATGAGCTATCCCCAAATGCCCAACGTAATCTTTGAATCGAAAACTTAATTCTTAAAATTAGTTAGTATCCTTCTAGTACCAAACCTAAGTATTCATATACCCGTTAGTTTCAATTATTTAGAGGATATACTAAACTTTCTATTTTATAAACTAAGATTACTATGAAATGGACTAAGATACAAAAATACTATCTTAATTAGCCTTGCTCATAATAACTCTAAATGTCTTCAAGTAATATACTCTATAAAATCAAATTATTCAGTTATTATCTTAATTCCCTTCTTGTATCTAGTATCACTCAAATTCACTCTACGTAGTATAATTAAAAGGTAATAGTTAGCATCCTTACATTAACTTTCATTCTAAGTTATGTAGACATCCAATATAAATTCTCAAGATAGGTTAGTATCACAAGCTCAATCACTACTAAGGCGGTAATTTAGATAACACCGAATGCCTCTAGTTATCTCGTTGCTCCAGTAGTTAACTCATAGTCAATTTCAATAGCTCAAATGATAGTAGCTAAGGTATTAACCTACTTTCACCGATTTCCAGAAACATATACACAACTTATTATTATTCCATCTCTTAGTAAACCTTTGTAACCATACCCTGGTTAAGGTAGGTAATAAAATTCCATAAAAGTTAACTTTAACATTTTTAATCATTTTCAGGCCTATATTGACAAATTGGGATATACCCAAATTATCCCATTGAACTTCTTAAGTTAATCCTTTGAAACGAATGCTTAGTTTGATATGCTAACCTGGTACATTTTCTAAATTTAAGTTACTTCATATCATGAGAAATGAGGATACCTAGTATAATACTAACCACAATACAAATTGATTTTAGCTAATGCTCAATTACTATGTTACTGTTTGATAATTAGGTACGGGGTCTTACACCCATTCCAACAGACTCCCACTTACATGAAAGAACACTAGGTTACACTATGTAACAATTTAACCCCTACTGACTCAATATCTACAGAAAAGACATTCTTCAAAAAAGTCTTAAGAAGAGGAATTGCTAAGTCACTCGTTAAGGCAATCATCACTATGTCTCCTTTCCTAGACGTATCCCCAGATTAAGTGAGATTTTCACTCAAGGTGTTTACCTTTCCTACATTTCCTTGACTCTTTATTCAAGTGCTAGTTTATTATATTATATAATCAGCCCGATAGACTAACATATAGTCCTTCGTTCTCTAAAGATACTTGAAAATATTCTTCACTACTATCTAGTGATCATGTCCTATGTTTGACTGCTACCTAGTTTAGTACACAACATGACGAATATGAGACTGCTAATTGTTGATGCACATGGAGTCAGTCTCATGCCTACTTTCTTATCATATATTTTAGGGCATTGATATCTAGACAGTGTAACACCAATCCTGAAGGACAACAAACCCTTCCTGAAGTTTTACAAGTTAAACTAAACAATAACTTCTCAACATATGTATTTTAGGATAACTCTAATGCCTTGTTCTAGTAATCTCGTATGAGCATAATCCTTAGAACACAACTAGCTTCTCTTAAGTTTTACATTAACAAATTGAGAAGATAGTCAAACCTCTATGGATGACAACATTCTTACAATGTCCCTAATTAGTAGGATGTAATCCACATGAAGACAAGTATTATAATAGTGTCTCTATTCCTTCTCTTGTACGTGCATGGATCATCAATGTTCTGCTCACAATCAAAGACTTTAACTGCTACATTGAATGAAATGTTCCAAGTCTTAGATGCTTGTTTAAATCCATAGATGGACCTCTAAAGCTTATTGCCAAAAATTCTTTTGGCCTTTCGCAATGGATTTCCCTAGTCTCTTTATATAGATGCCTACATTAAGATTTCCATAAAGGAATGCAGTCCTACCATTCATCTAACATGTCACGTAGTCATAATGACAAGTGATTGCCAAGAGAATCGTTATGGACTTTAGCATAGCTACTAGTAGGAAAGTCTCCTTATAGTCGATACTCTTTTTAGAGTGTATCCTTTCACCACCAACCTAGCTTTCTGGTCCATTGATCTCTTTCTCTTGTAGACCCATTTTCACACTAAGGGTTTTACCCTTTCCAAGTGTAACTACAAGATCCTAGACTAAATTGGAATATGAGGACCTCAACTCAGATTCTATTGCCTTGTACCAATGCTTAGCATCTACGTCCGTTATTGCTTTATCGTTACTAGTGGATTTGTCAACCTAATTGGAGACTGCCTCGAAAGACCCTCTATAGTATTATCTGGTTGTCTTAATAGGCTCCGAGGTACTTGAAAGAATTCGTTGTTTTGTTTATAGGTGTAGTACAAGTCTCAATATAAACTTCTTTTATTTTAGTTTATGAACTTAACTCTTAATGGATTATACTATCATTCTCCGAGTATCTAGCATAGTACTTATTAGCACATTTTTCTCCTTATGATGGTAGAATATTCCACCACATGTTCCTTTAGAATATTCTATGAAACGACACATTGTCACCTGCAAGAACAAAACCAAGCTCACCTCTCAACTTCACAAGATCATCAATTCACAAATTGAGCAAGCCCTAGATCTATAACATACAAAATACTCAATCTCCTTATCCAAGCTTAGATATGCAAGCTATAGCAATATTAACACCAAATGAGCATCATGTAATCTTGAATGAGCATTTAAAAATCATTTCGAAGAATCCCTCACCTTAGTGTTGAAGCCTAGAAGAAAGAGATGCAAGATACATGCTTGAGAAATGCTTGAAATGCAAAGAAAATGCTCCAAAATGGCTAAACTACTTCATTTCTTCTTTCTCCTTCTTTCTTCTTCTCTTTTTTTTTTTCTCTTCTTTCCCTCTTCTCTATGGATGAAATCTTAGTGTGGTTGTGTAGTGTGTGTATCGTGTGTGTCGTGTGTGTGAGCTGATGTATGTGTGTGCGTTTGTGTCGTGTAAGTCTATGTTTGGTGTGTATAAATGGTGTATTGTTTTGTATATATGATATATATATGTGTGTGTATTGTTTTGGTTGTGTGGGTGTGTAATGTTTTTGTGTGTGTATGTGGTGTAATGTGTGTGTTAGGTAGAAAATATCTAAATGCCCAAAAGACCACCTTGCTTCTCATGCCCCGACCCCGACCCATCACTAGGTTAAGGCCGAAACATGACGTGTCAAAGCTTAACCCCAACAAGAATTGAAAGTAGAAACTTGAAACAGTTACAATTTCCACAAGAAGTTCCAAAAGACTTCTAAAGTTCTCCCAAAACAATGGCCTTAAAGGTTTACAACTGTCACGCCCCGACCCAACCTATGGAGGCTAGACTAGGGAATGACCTAATTCATTAATGTTATTTTACGACTTAGCCTTTTGTTATGATTAACGCTTAACGTTGGCCTAGAACTCCAAAAGATTTTTCTAAAAAACCGGCAGCATAACGGTTATAACTAGGATCTTTGATTTGACCTAATTTCTAAACGCCTCAAAATTTCCAGATCTTTAATTTGATGCCAACTAAAATTCCTATTTTGTCATCAACCGATATGCCTACTAATTTATCTTGAAAGTCCCATTTGCTTAATAAGCCTAGCATGATAACTATGTTCCATTTATTTGTCAATTTCCTATTATGCAAGTACCTATTATCCTTTAGCTTACGGGTGAGCACCTAAGTGAAATTAGATAGAGTTAACTTAGTGGATTAATCACCTAGTGGTTTAAACGCCTACGATAACTACTATTCAAGATAATGAAAACAAATAACCAAATAAAGAGTTCATCCGGTTATAGATAGTACAATCCAAAATTAGACCCAAATTACAATAGGGTCATTTACATCAACGAAATAAAGAGTCCGCAAACCAACACAACATCCCTAATAGCATCCATGTTCACGAAAAGCACGCAATGCACATAGTCATTCCAAAGGTTCATCAACTAGCACATTTTCTTTGGGTACTTGTTCCAAATCTGCTTCACCTGTGATGATAAAAGAAGGTGAGTCCTTATGAACTCAGCTAGGGGGGAACAAGTGACAAGGTTTTGAAAATCCTTTTCCAGTTAACTTGTGAAAACTCATTTGAAAACATGTCAAATGAAATAAGTAAGTTCATAACATAACATAAATATAAATGAACACATTTACCCGTCTTTTCTCCCCGAGGTCCTCTAGGAACCAAGCGAGAGTACTTAAACAAATAGTAAAAATGATACGGTGAGCTTTCACTCTCAAGATCAATCGGTGAGCATTTGCTCTCAAGATCATTTCTAATAACCAATGTTGTAGCTGACATCAATCATTCACTTATCACTCCAACAGGTGTACTCTGGATTGTACCCCAAATCCTACGACCCAACTCTCCGAGGGTGGAGTACCAAGCGAGAGAGGAAATTAGACCATGGTAGTCACTGGAGCACCGACAAGCCCTATGCCACCCGGCGTTCGTGAAATGCTACCATGCCACAATGAAAGGTTGCATGTGACACCCCAAACCCAGCACTTCATTAATTGCATTGATTAAATGGTTAATTTGGATGTAACTTAGCTAATTACTTTTTATTTTTATTTTCCATATTTTTATAAATTCAATTATTTCTTTTCATGCATTTTATATTTTTATAAAATACTACATATTTTTAGGGGACTACAGCCCCTGACCGTGCGTGCATTGCATATCGGGATCAACGGAAAAAAATTCGCGAAATGTCTGATGAATAGTACCAGCGGGATATTTTTTTTCCAGATTTTTTTTCAAATTTTTGGCATTTGTTTTGCTGAAATTTGATCACCCAAATGACCCTTTTGCCCTTACTAAAATGCCTTAATTATTTGACCTACCATTTGACCTTCTCATGAGAATAATATAAGCCAAGAACAAAAAAAAAAAAGAGTAAAAAAAAATGGCCAAAAAATAGTTACGGGAATAGTAACTTTTTCTTGCAAAATTGCTATAGTTGGTCATTTCCATCCATTCCAAGCTTGAATCTTGAGTTCTTGAACATGTTTACACCTTCTTCAAGCTTCTCTAGCCTTGTGTGGTAAGAATTTCATCTTATTTTTGTATTTAAAAATTTTACACCTAAACTTTATTTTTTTTGGGATTTGTTAAGATATTACTTGGCTATGCTTGTTTATGCTTAAATTACTCTTATTAATGATCATAGAGCATACTTTTGTGGTTAGATAGCATTTTGAATGGTTGAAAATTGAGTTGGAGCTTTGGGGAAGATGATGATTAGTGAAATTTCTAGGGTTCCGAAAATTTGTGCAATTTAATTTGATTCAATGCTTCTAGTAGTTGCTAATTAGGTCCTTGGGCATGGAAAAAATGTTAGTTGCACTTGCCATGTACAAAATTTGAATAATTTGATCAAATTAAGCTACTTTAATAAGGGGTTTCGGGGTTAACTCAAATCCGGGCACGTTTCGAGGTTATGGCTAGTCTTTATTAAGTATTGAAGCTTTAGAAGTGCCTTCGTTTCGCTTGTTTGGATTTCGGAATTGGTACTTGTAGTGTAAACGCACAAAGAGAAAATCGGGGATTTAATGGTAAATGAGGTTTAACGGGTGAGCTCGAGGGTCCTTGGGGTGCCATAAGGTGTGGTTTGAAGGATAGGATAACTCGTTTGGGAATCTTGAACCTTGCCTTTTGATTTGAAGCTTAATAGCAAAGATTGACAAAGGGGATTTCGGGTTGAAAGTGAATCCGGGTACATTTGGGCATTAGGGCTAGTGTCTAGTAAGTGATAAGGTACTAGAAATGTATTCTCTTCGCTTAGTTGAGCTCCGATTAGAGTACTTGTAGTGTAATGCATAAAGAGGCAAATTCGGACTTTTCGGGTAATTGTACTTTAAAGTGAGATTTCAAGGGCTTAAGTGGTGCCATATAGTGTCATTAGAGATTTAGTATAGTTAGATTTGAGGTTCGTTATCTTGTGCGAAGTTTAGAGCTTGTTTTGTAAGCATTTAGGAGGAGATTTATTGGATTTCTTGCGAATTACTTGAATTAGTTGCATTAGTAGTTATTATATTGTTATATTTGCTCTAATTGGTCATGATTGAGTTATATGTTGTATAAGTCTGAAGTTTATGACCTAAATACCAAGCATGTGAAAAGTGTCTAAATGAAGCTTATGTGAATTAGTTAAGCTTATTGCATAAGTAGCTATTTGAATTGCTATACTTGTTATAATTGCTATATTTGTCTATTGATTGAGTTATAAAATATAAATTGGGAAAAATGAGTATGATAACTTGAATTATCTTGTAATTAGCTAGAGTTGAGTTTAGACAAATGGTTAGCTTGTTGAACATGTAAGTTGAAATGGGAGGTGATTGGCTGCCATTTAGCTAATTAAATGGAATTAGGGCCTTGTGCATGCTAATGCTAAAAAGCAAAGAGTCCTCTAAGTTAGTTAAGAGAATGCATGTCTAGAGATTTTAGAGTTTGATATTGTGACATGAACTTGTAGAACTAGCTAATTAATTGCATGATTAGCATTCTTAACTCATGTTATTTGTGTATGGTCAATCAGATGAATGAAAAATGATTTTATTGCATAACTGCCTAATTAGGAATTGAAGGGAATTGATGCCATGGGAGAAGGTTCAAATGGGAGTTTGGCTAAGTTTTATATAATTGGCTGCCTAAAGGTGAGGGACCTGCATCCTTACGTGCATTATAGTTTATTTTCTTTCTAAAAGAGTATATTGTTTAGTATAATTGCGTAATTGATATATGCTTATTGTTGCTAAATTGTAACTTAGTGCGAGAACAACTTACTTTTTGTCCTTAAATGTGTTTCCTGATTATATTGTCATTGTTATCATTCTTGCATTGCATCGTGGTTGCGCAACCTCATTGTCGCGGCGGATGCGATGGCCTCGCTGGGCGGCATCGGGCTTGCCAGTGTTGGTTACCTTAGCTCCGTCTGCTATTCCCTCACTCGCCTAGTTCGGAGATTGCCAAGGGGTGTTGGGTCGTAGGATCGGGTACATCCGGAGTACCCATTGGTGTAAGGGATGCCGGCATATCGAGACTGATATCGTGGTTCGTGGATCTTGGATCGAAGATTTAGAGTGATAAGGGTTATCGATTGTATCCTTTTAAAATGTGGTATTAGAATTGTTATTCACTGTTTATCTATTGTATTAATTGTGTTAAGTTGCTGCATTGCACGTCCCCGGTAGACCTTATCCCTCACTGAGCAATTGTGATTGCTCATACCTTGCTAAACATGTTTCAGGTGGTGCAGTTGGAGGAGTTGCCTTGGTTGCTGTGTACTATTACTTGAGATTGGAGTGATTGCTTGCTAAACTGTAGAAGACCTTGCTTGTCTACTTTATGTTCTATTTTGGAGCCTAAGGGCTTATGTATATATATTTGAGTGGTTGCAATTTGAAAGCTAAGTGGATGTAGTAAGTGTTATGGAATTGTGGCATGTAATAACTTATGCTTCTGCTTCTAGCTACGTTGCATGCTTGTATGTGTTTATATTGTCTTGTGTTGCTTAAGGCTTGGATGGCCTTGAAGTTTGGATTTCAATTAGAAATGTTGTTCCTTCGCTTCGTGTTTTATTTGAATGCTTCAGGTTTCCAGAATGTCCACGGTACAGGGAAAACTTTGTCCGTTTTTCCTAAAATTTTGTGACCGGGTTTGGTATTGGGTTAAGAATAGCATGGTTAATTAGAGCCTCCGGTCTTGTGAGGGATCGGGGCGTTACAGAAATGGTATCAGAGCTTAGCTAGTTAGCTAGGCGCAAGCCGGGATAGGGTCTTCGGCCTGTGGGGTAGTGGCCTTAGTGTCAATGTGTTTAGAAAGTGAATGTGCATGTCTTATGTGATAAGAGAGTTAATGTGATCAATGTGCTTATGTGATCAACATATTTTATTTGTTGAGTGAACTAGTTGTGGTTTATGTGCTAATGTGATAAGTGAAATGGATGTGGTTAACGTGCTTGATGTGTTTACATGTTCAATGTGTTTATGTGATTAATGCGAGCTATGTGATTAACGTGCCTTGTGTGAATTATGTGCTCTGTGTACTTGAGTGCTCGATATGCTTTATATGACTAATATACATATGTGATTAACTTGTTTTATGTGAAGTTGTTGTTTAAATGACTTAGTAGTTTATAATTTGTGTATGTGAACTTGTTGCTTATGTGGCTTTACTTGTTATAAATTGCTAACGTGATCAATGTGTTTTATTTGTTAAGCATGCTTACGTGAAACAATGTGTTTTATATATGAGGGTAGCTCTCTTGTATGTGTAAGAAATTGCGAGGACGCAATTTTTGTAAGGAAGGGAGGATGTGACACCCCGAACTCAGCACTTCATTAATTGCATTTATTAAATGGTTAATTAGGATGTAACTTAGCTAATTACTTTTTATTTTTATTTTTCATATTTTCATAAATTCAATTGTTTCTTTTCATGCATTTTAATATTTTTATAAAATACTACATATTTTTAGGGGACTACAGCCCCTGACCGTACGTGCATTGCATATCGGGATTAACGGGAAAAAATTTGCGAAATGTCTGATGAATAGTACTAGCGGGATTTTTTTTTTCCAAATTTTTGGCATTTGTTTTGCTGAAATTTGATCACCCAAATGACTCTTTTGCCCTTACTAAAATGTCTTAATTATTTGACCTACCATTTGACCTTCTCATGAAAATAATATAAGCCAAGAACCAAAAAAAAAAAAAAAAGAGTCAAAAAATGGCCAAAAAATAGTTACGAGAATAGTAACTTTTTCTTGCAAAATTGCTATAGTTGGTCATTTCCATCCATTCCAAGCTTCAATCTTGAGTCTTTGAACATGTTTACACCTTCTTCAAGCTTCTCTAGCCTTGTGTGGTAAGAATTTGATCTTATTTTTATATTTGAAAATTTTGCACCTAAACTTTATTTTTTTTGGGATTTGTTGAGATATTTCTTGGTTATGCTTGTTTATGCTTAAATTACTCTTATTAATGATCATAGAGCATACTTTTATGGTTAGATAGCATTTTGAATGGTTGAAAATGGAGTTGGAGCTTTGGGGAAGATGATGAATAGTGAAATTTCTAGAGTTCCGAAAATTTGTGCAATTTAATTTGATTCAATGCTTCTAGTAGTTGCTAATTAGGTCATTGAGTGTGAAAAAAATGTTAGTTGCACTTGCCATGTACAAAATTTGAATAATTTGATCAAATTAAGTTACTTTAATAAGGGATTTCGGGGTTAACTCAAATCCGGGCACGTTTCGAGGTTATGGCTAGTCTTTATTAAGTATTGAAACTTTAGAAGTGCCTTCGTTTCGCTTGTTTGGATTTCGGAATTGGTACTTGTAGTGTAAACGCACAAAGAGAAAATCAGGGATTTAATGGTAAATGAGGTTTAACGGGTGAGCTCGAGGGTCCTTGGGGTGCCATAAGGTGTGGTTTGAAGGATAGGATAACTCATTTGGGAATCTTGAACCTTGCCTTTTGATTTGAAGCTTAATAGAAAAGATTGACAAAGGGGATTTCGGGTTGAAAGTGAATTCGGGTGCGTTTGGGCATTAGGGCTAGTGTCTAGTAAGTGATAAGATACTAGAAATGTATTCGCTTCACTTAGTTGAACTCCGATTAGAGTACTTGTAATGTAATGCATAAAGAGGTAAATTCGGACTTTTTGGGTAATTGTACTTTAATGTGAGATTTCAAGGGCTTAAATAGTGCCATTAAGTGTCATTAGAGATGTAGTATAGTTAGATTTGAGGTTCGTTATCTTGTGCGAAGTTTAGAGCTTGTTTTGTAAGCATTTAGAAGGAGATTTATTGGATTTCTTGTGAATTACTTGAATTAGTTGCATTAGTAATTATTATATTGTTATATTTGCTCTAATTGGTCATGATTGAGTTATATGTTGTATAAGTGTGAAGTTTATGACCTAAATACCAAGCATGTGAAAAGTGTCTAAATGAAGCTTATATGAATTAGTTAAGCTTATTGCATAAGTAGCTATTTGAATTGTTATACTTGTTATAATTGCTATATTTGTCTATTGATTGAGTTATAAAATGTAAATTGGGAAAAATGAGTATGATAACTTGAATTTTCTTGTAATTAGCTAGAGTTGAGTTTAGACAAATGGTTAGCTTGTTGAACATGTAAGTTGAAATGGGAGGTGATTGGCTGCCATTTAGTTAACTAAATGGAATTAGGGCCTTGTGCATGCTAATGCTAAAAAGCAACGAGTCATATCCTCTAAGTTAGTTAAGATAATGCATGTCTAGAGATTTTAGAGTTTGATATTGTGACATGAACTTGTAGAACTAGCTAATTAATTGCATGATTAGCATTCTTAACTCATGTTATTTGTGTATGGTCAATCGGATGAATGTAGAATGATTTTATTGCATAACTGCCTAATTAGGAATTGAAGGAAATTGATGCCATGGGAGAAGGTTCAAATGGGAGTTTGGCTTCCTAAAGGTGAGGGACCTGCATCCTTACGTGCATTATAGTTTATTTTCTTTCTAAAAGAGTATATTGGTTAGTATAATTGCGTAATTGATATATGCTTATTGTTGCTAAATTGTAACTTGGTGCGAGAACAACTTTCTTTTTGTCCTTAATTGGGTTTACTGATTATATTGTCATTGTTATCATTGTTGCTTTGCATCGTGGTTGTGCAACCTCATTGTCGCGGCAGATGCGATGGCCTCGCTGGGCGGCATCGGGCTTGCCAGTATTGGTTGCCTTAGCACTGTCTACTATTCCCTCACTCGCCTGGTCTGGAGAATGCCAGGGGGTGTTGGGTCGTAGGATCGGGTACATCTGGAGTACCCATTGGTGTAAGGGATGCCAGCATATTGAGATTGAGATCGTGGTTCGTGGATCGGGGATCGAAGATTTGGAGTGATAAGGGTTATCGATTGTATCCTTTTAAAATGTGGTATTAGAATTGTTATTCACTGTTTATCTATTGTATTAATTGTGTTAAGTTGCTGCATTGCACGTCCCCAGTAGACCTTATCCCTCCCTGAGCAATTGTGATTGTTCATACCTCGCTAAACATGTTTCAGGTGGTACAGTTGGAGGAGTTGCCTTGGTTGCTGTGTACTATTACTTGAGATTTGAGTGATTGCTTCCTAAACTGTAGAAGACCTTGCTTGTCTACTTTATGTTCTATTTTGGAGCCTAAGGGTTTATGTATATATATTTGAGTGGTTGCAATTTGAAAGCTAAGTGGATGTAGTAAGTGTTATGTAATTGTGGCATGTAATAACTTTTGCTTCTGCTTCTAGCTACGTTGCATGCTTGTATGTGTTTATATTGTCTTGTGTTGCTTGGCTTGGATGGCCTTGAAGATGGGATTCAATTAGAAATGTTGTTCCTTTGCTTCGTGTTTAATTTGAATGCTTACAGGTTTCCAGAATGTCCACAGTACAGGGAAAACTCTGTCCGTTTTCCCTAAAATTTTGTGACCGGGTGTGGTATTGGGTTGTGAATTGCATGGTTAATTAGAGCCTTCGGTCTCGTGAGGGATCGGGGCGTTACATTACAACCTTGTATGCAATGCACATTTATACCGTTTAACATTTCACATTAGGAGGTCAACAAAGTAGGTTGCCTCTGAGCAATTATATGATCATATTTTGACATATTGACACATAAGGCATTGTAAGAACATATAATCATTTCATATATCAATTTGAAATCAATTAAACTTTCATGGGCAGCCAAGTAATCATGTTCAAAATAAGCCATTGAATATCTTTTAACAATTCACATTAGGAGGTCAACAAAGTAGGTTGCCTCCGGATACACATATAATCACATATTGACAAGTAAACATACGAGGCATGCTTTGACATGTAAATCCACTTTGTATGACACCTAGAAACATATGAACATTTAATGGGCAGCCAAGTAGTGTCATACAAAACAAGTCATATAACTCATTTTGGGTTCACATATCAAATGTTGATATCATATAAGCATGCTACGACACTTACACAAGACCGGGAACAAGAATAGTTCACTTATCAACATACAATCATCGAGAATCATGCTTAGAGCTATAAAGACAATTCCGGGCAGCCTATTAACATTCCTCAACATCAATTAGAAATCACACAAAATTTGGTTTATGTCTTGGGAAACTATGTGGTCATTAGGGTTTACAAGGCCGTGCTCGGGTGTTCGTTTTGTTTGCTAAGGATCACAAGAAACACTTAAACCATTTTAAGCATACTTAGTGATTATTGAGCAGCCCACTAACCACTCAATTGAACACATGTAACCATAGGATCATCACTTAGCAAGTAATCATAAGCAATAGGCCTCAATTTTGTGCTTACACATGCGATTAAGCAACAATTCGTCATGTAATGAACCTAAGCCATGCATCAACCAATTTAAGCAACCTCAATCATCCAAAACAGCCCACACAACTTCTAATTTCTACAATTCCAATCATTCAACACCTCAAGTAAAATTACAATATGATTTAAAACACATTACCAAGAAAAAACCCTACTGCAATGGTCTGTTTTTCCTCATTCCTTTAGCGAAGCAAATAACCTCCAAATTCAGTGAACCAAATGTCAAATTTAATCTTAATAAGTGCTTTAAATCTAGGAACAAACCTCGCTGCATTCCTAGTTCGGACTTAGGAGTTATGACAAAACCGTGAGACTACGCAAAACTGTCCAGTTTCATTCACATTTCGATATTTTCCATTTTTGGGGGCTTTACACTCAAAATTATCCTTAGTCTATTTCTGCAAAATATGTTCATAACTGAAAAATATAGTGAACTACCAATTTTCATGCATTTTTAACATCTATTACTAGGCCAAAACCATTTTATTCTACAAGGTCAGAAATCTGCCAGAAAAATGTGGTTGCATATCGCAAGGTTTCAAGCAATTTTCAGGCCATGCAAGAGTAGATAGGCTAATATAAACACATATAAATGAACTTCAAGAGTAAATACATCCATATGAGAGCATGCATGTGAGTTTTGAAAGCTTTTAAAAATATTTAACCCTCACCTTAGCAACTTGATGGATGAAAATGCAAGAAACGCTCTTGAATCGCACAAAAAGCCTATTTCCTTGCTTTGGCCAAGAGGTAGCTTGTTTTTCCTTAAATCCTAGCTTAGTTAGCATGTGTAGAAGGTGTGCATGTGTGTGAAACCAAAAGACAAGGAAGAAAATCTTTAAAACTTACCTATAGCCGAAATGAGAGGTTTGTGAGCTTTGCATGTGACTTGAGATACCTAGCTTGCATTCCTTGCTATGGTTGAAGCTTGGAGTATTCTTGAGAGCTTGTTAGAAGTCTTGGAAGCTCAAGAATAAGCCATAGCCGAAATGGAGAGAGAATGGGAGAGTTGAGAGGAAAAAAAATGAGATTTGAAGATGTTGTTGAATGTTTTTCTTGGGTGTGTAGGCCTTGAGAGCTCAAATCTAAAGTTTGTGTCATCTAGTGCATAATTTGAGTTGTGTTTAGCATATGCATTGAGAGGGCCGAGAAAGCGTAGCTTGGGTAGAATGTTTAGTAATTTTTTTATGCTTTGTGCTTTGTGTGTGTAAGAAGAATGTTTTTCTTTTGTCTTGTGAGAGTTTGATTATAATTTTATGTGTATGGGTGAGTAGGAATCCTTGTTGGCCGTGCATAGCAAGGAGAAATCTGAATTTTCAGATTCATGTTAGTATATTATAGATTATGATAAGTGTAGAATTTGAGGTGCATTGGTTTTAGGTGAGAATAAAGAATGTTTAGGGCTTGGTGAGTTTTTTGTCTTTTAGTGGGTTGATTTAGGATTATAATATTGCTAGTGGAGTTTGTAGGATTATTTTATGGCCTAGTGTTTTGTGTAAGAATCTTTCTAGGTAAGCGTGCATGCACGCATTCCTAGGTCTAAGGCACGAATTACGAGTTAGATACGAACTACGAGGTAAAGCACGTACTTCAAGACCATGGCACATACTTCAAGATAAATGCACGGATTCCAATGCCAATGCACACGATCCTAGATGAATGCACGTAAACCAATGCAAGACACGTATTTTGATACAATGCACATAAATCAATGTATGACACTTAAATCTAGGTTAAGACATGCAATTCAAGGTTAGTGCACACGTAAATCGAGGTAACGCATGTAAATGGAAGTAAAGGCACATAATTCTAGGTCAAGGCACATATGATGAGGTATGCACGAAAACCATGATAGGGCATGCAAATCGAGGTATGACACACAATTCGAGGTCGGGCCTCACATCCTTCCCTCCTTAAAAGAATTTCGTCTCGAAATTCATTCTTACTTGTTGAGGTCATTTAGATGGATTCTGACCTTTGTTATTTATCCCACTCCGGTTCTTCCCTTGTTCTATGATCTCTCTTACCACAACCAATTCGCTTCCTATTTTTCACTAATCATTTAATTCGGTGTGACCCCTACATTTACAGTTCGTTCCTTTGAACGACTCTATTCTCTCCATTTAATCTTAAGGTCAAGTTTATTAACTAAGGTTAGAATCTCCAAACATAGTCATAAAAGTTGCATCGGTATTCTACCAATATAGCTATAACTCCAAAATCATGATTTATGTCGTGTTAATCTTGCATTCATACCTCAAAAGGAATACCACAATAATACCACGATCCTATGGTGACATATATTAATTTCAAGATGATAGGTCTATATCCGATTTACATATCCTATCAACTAGTTTCAAAATTGTTAACACGTAGGACATATACATGTTATGGATCATGTCCACAATACGACCCTATTTTTGAGAAGAACTCACCAAACAAAGTAATCCATCTCGAGTCGTCATCTATCGATGGTATCATTGTCCTTATCTTGTAGGTACATTAGATTAGCAAATCTTTTAATGACTAGTCTCCCTGTTACAAGCTCCTATTCACTAACATTCTTTCCTAGCTTCGTTAACCTTCACGCTCGTAATCAAGGAGAAAAACCGTTGAGATTCGTTAAACTCAAACTCTAAAGTTTATTAAGTTCCACCAACAAATTGCCATCAAAATTGCATGGGTAAACTATTCATGTGGCAGTAGTTCAACTCTTCAAGTAAGTTTCATCAGCTTGTGATCCACAATTTATTTCCTTATTCAAATCTCTATCTTCAAGTCATGAAGCTTTAGAATTTCTTTTAATCTTAACCAAGACTCCTAAGGCGAATAGTTTCACCCTCAAATAAATTCCACTCACCTCAATCCAAGGTTACGTCATACTTAAGAGGACAATGGTCCTACTTACTTAGCGACCTAGTCATTCCTTCGAATACTTAATGCCCGCTAATATATCTTCAACATTAGTGTTACTGAGCTAGGGTCATAGCCATGTAAGTGATATCAATGCTCCACTAGGTTACCGACCGTACAACAACAATCTTAGGACTATAAATGGGTACCGAAATGATCTAACTCATAAGATACTTACCATACTAATCCAAATGGCTTGTTACACGAAATAACTTCAAGGGTGTATCAACATAAGAATTATAACCACAAGGCATCCTTCCATATAATCCAATAGAACTTCAAAAGTAATCATCCACTCATTTAACTATCACTATAAGATCCATCTCTCTATTCAACAACCACGATTCAAAGTCTACCAACAACTAGTTTCTAGACGTGAAACGGTGCACATAAATACAGTGGTCTAACAGTAGTCTCTTGGGTCATCATGACTCTAATTCATCTCTATCTTAACTATGTGAAATCTTACTCTTCTCATTTACATGTTCAACTAGCAAAGAGCATCAAGACTCATCGACCTTAGATCTTAGGGTTTACCATGAATCATCATGCATACTCACTATTAGCTATTTAGGATTACTAATCATACCCTAACGACTCCACTTTACATCCCTATATCTTGTTATACTAAAGAATCATCAACCTTGCCAAACTCAGTCTCCAGAGTTGCCTACATGTCTTGAGGTTATCCATTGTTAAGTCACTTAAATACACTATCCATGTCTTAATAATCTAACCCCTAAAAGTAACTATCGTCAACTTCCATGAATTCATCTCTTAATTTCTAGGACACGATCTTACCATTTTAGTGAACTTGAAACTCGCTAGTATACACCATATCAGATTCATTAATGCTTAATTCCAATCATGTAAGGATTCAATCATATAAATAGTATGTTATACCAATTTAAGATATAAGAATTTGATTCAAAATCAACTCCTAAGTCAAACTTCTATTATAAGCATATGAATATATATATACTACTCCACATGTCCAATTGTATACTCTTATATTTTAAGGAAAATTGTATGTCATTAACCTTTATACTTGAACCACAATTAGAAGAACTGTTTAACGGAATGAAGAAGTTCATAACTATAAGATTGATAACTTAATCACAAGCATGGGTATTCCAAAGATAAGGAGATAACTTTACCTCAACAATTATACATGTGCTACGCATTTTATATATGCATATCCAATAATACATACGATCCATCAAGTACCTGTGAAGATGCGAGAATCTTTAACCGAGCCTTTTCGTTCTTCCTGTATAAATTCAATTCCTTGAAATTCCTAATCCTAACTATCTTTGTGTATAAACAGTCAATCATGGTTATATAACATGCACATGTATCAAGGAAGGAGTATAAAAGCATGCATGCATTATTGAGAGCACTAACGTGTCGGTGTGCATGACACATAATACATATGGTCCACAAAAGCACATAATATTCAATGCTCAAATCAATTAAAGCACATTAGCACACTTTAACATATATAAAAAAGACATCATAATTACCTTAGGGCTTCTACCCATGGTCCGAGAGTTGAACCCGACTAATGCCTAATTAGTAACTAAGCTCTGATACCATTCTAATATAGGTGTCACGCCCTAACCCGACCTATAGAGGCTAGACTAGGGTATGACCTAAATCATTTATGCTATTTCACGTACTTAGCCATTTGTTATGAATAACGCTTAACGTTGGTCTAGAACTTCAAAAGATTTTTCTAGAAAATCAGCAGCATAACGGTTATAACTAGGATATTTGGTTTGACCTAATTTCTAAACGCCTCAAAATTTCCAGATCTTTAATTTGATGCCAACTAAAATTCATATTTTGTCATCAACCGATATGCCTACTAATTTATCTTGAAAGTCCCGTTTGATTAATAAGCCTAGCATGACAACTATGTTCCATTTATTTGTTAATTTCCTATTATGCAAGTACCTATTATCCTTTAGCTTACGGGTGAGCACCTTGGTGAAATTAGATAGAGTTAACTTAGTGGATTAATCACCTAGTGGTTTAAACGCCTACGATAACTACTATTCAAGATAATAAAAGCAAATAACCAAATAAAGAGTTCGTTCCGATATAAATAGTACAATCCAAAATTAGATCTAAATTACAACGGGGTCATTTACATCAACGAAATAAAGAGTCCGCAAACAAACACAACATCCCTAATAGCATCCATTATCACGAAAAGCACGCAATGCACATAGTCGTTCCAAAGGTTCATTAACTAGCACATTTTCTTCGGGTACCTATTCCAAATCTGCTTCACCTGTGATGATAAAAGAGGGTGAGTCCTTATGAACTCAGCGAGGGGGGAACAAGTGACAAGATTTTGAAAATCCTTTTTCGGTTAATTTTTGAAAACTCATTTGAAAACATGTCATATAAAATAAGTAAGTTCATAACATAACATAAATATAAATGAACACATTTACCCGTTTTTCTTCCCCGAGGTCCTTTAGGAACCAAGCGAGAGTACTTAAACACATAGTGAAAAGGATACGGTGAGCTTTCACTGTCAAGATCAATCGGTGAGCATTTGTTCTCAAGATCATTTTCAATAACCATTGTTGTAGTTGTCATCCATCATCCACTTATCACTCCAACGGGTGTACTCCAGATTGTACCCCAAATCCTACGACCCAACTCTCCGAGGGTGGTATGCCAAGCGAGAGAGGGAATTGGACCATGGTAGTCACGGGAGCACCGACAAGCCTTATACTGCCTGGCGTTCATGAAACGCTACCATGTCACAATGAAAGGTTGCAACCTTGTATGAAATGCACATTTATGCCATTTAACATTTCACATTAGGAGGTCAACAAAGTAGGTTGCCTCCGAGCAAGTATATGATCACATTTTGACATATTTGCACATAAGGCATTGTAAGAACATATAATCATTTGATATATCATTTTGAAAGCAATTAAACTTTCACGGGCAGCCAAGTGATCATGTTCAAAATAAGGCATTGAATATCTTTTAACAATTCACATTAGGAGGTCAACAAAGTAGGTTGCCTCCGGATACACGTATGATCACATATCGACAAGTAAACATGCGAGGCATGCTTTGATATGTAAATCCACTTTGTATAACACCTAGAAGCATATGAAAATTTAACGGGCAGCCAAGTAGTGTCATACAAAACAAGTCATATAACTCATTTTGGGTTCACATATCAAATGTTGAGATCATACAAGCATGCTACGACACTTACACAAGACCGGGTGCAAGAATAATTCACTTATCAACATGCAATCATCAAGAATCATACTTAGAGCTATAAGGACAATTCCGGGCAGCCTATTAACATTCCTCAACATCAATTATAAGTCACACAAGAGTGGTTTATGACTTGGGAGACTATGTGGCCATTAGGGTTTACAAGGCCGTGCTCGGGTGTTGGTTTTGTTTGCTAAGGATCACAAGAAACACTTAAACCATTTTAAGCATACTTAGTGATTATTGGGCAGCCCACTAACTACTCAATTGAACACATTTAACCATTGGATCATCACTTAGCAAGTAATCAAAAGCAATAGGCCTCAATTTCGTGCTTACACATATGATTAAGCAACAATTCGTCATATAATGAACCTAAGCCATGCATCAACCAAATTAAGCAACCTCAACCAACCAAAACATCCCACACAACTTCCAATTTCAAAATTCTAAGCATTCAACACCTCAAGTAAAATTACAATATGATTTAAAGCATATTATCAAGCCAAAAACCTACTGCAATGGTCTGTTTTTCCTCATTCATTTAGCCAAGAAAATAATCTCCAAATTCAGTGAACCAAATCTCAAATTTAAGCTTAATTAGTTTTTTAAATCTAGGAACAAACCTCGCTGCATTCCGAGTTTCGACTTAGGAGTTATGACCAAAACCGTGAGACTACGCAAAACTGTCCAGTTTCATACACATTACGATATTTTCCAATTTTGGGGGTCTTAAACACAAAATTAGCCTTAGCCTATTTCTGCAAAATATGTTCCAAACTGACAAATATAGTGACCTACATATTTTCATGGATTTTTAACATCATTTACTAGGCCAAAACCATTTCGTTCTATAAGGTCAGAAATCTTCCAGAAAAACGTGGTTGCATATCTCAAGGTTTCAAGCAATTTTCAAGCCATGCAAGAGTAGATAGGATCTTATAAAAACATATACATGAACTTCAAGAGTAAATACAGCCATATGAGAGCATGCATGTGAGTTTTGAAAGCTTTTAAAAAGATTTAACCCTCACCTTAGCAACTTGATGGATGAAAATGCAAGAAACGCTCTTGAATCGAACGAAAAGCCTATTTCCTTGTTTTGGCCGAGAGGTAGCTTGTTTTTCCTTAAATCCTAGCTTAGTTAGCATGTGTAGAAGGTGTGCATGTGTGTAAAACCAAAAGACAAGGAAGAAAACCTCTAAAACTTACCTATGGCCGAAAATGGGAGGTTTGTGAGCTTTGCATGTGACTTGAGCTATCTAGCTTGCATTCCTTGCTATGATCGAAGCTTGAAGTGTTCTTGAGAGCTTGGTAGAAGTCTTGGAAGCTCAAGAACAAGTCATAGCCGAAATGGAGAGAGAATGGCAGAGTTGAGAGGAAAAAAAAAGAGATAGGAAGATGTTGTTGAATGTTTTTCTTGGGTGTGTAGGCCTTGAGAGCTCAAATCTAAAGTTTGTGTCTTCTAGTGCATAATTTGAGTTGTGTTTAGCATATGCATTGAGAGGGCGGAGAAAGCGTAGCTTGGGTAGAATGTTTAGTAATTTTTTATGCATTGTGCTTTGTGTGTGTAAGAAGAATGTTTTTCTTTTGTCTTGTGTGAGTTTGATTATAATTTTATGTGTATGGGTAAGTAGGAATCCTTGTTGGCCGTGCATAGCAGGGAGAAATCTGAATTTTCAGATTCATGTTAGTATATTATAGATTATGATAAGTGTAGAATTTGAGGTGCATAGGTTTTAGGTGAGAATAAAGAGTGTGTAGGGCTTGGTGAGTGTTTTGTCTTTTAGTGGGTTGATTTATGATTATAATATTGCTAGTGGAGTTTGTAGGATTATTTTATGGCCTAGTGTTTTGTGTAGGACTCTTTCTATGTTAGCGTGCAGGCACGCATTCCTAGGTCTAGGGCACGAATTACAAGGTAGACACGAACTACGAGATAAAGCACGTACTTCAAGACCAAGGCACATACTTCAAGGTAAATGCACTAATTCCAATGCCAATGCACGCGATCCTAGATGAATGCACATAAACCAATGCAATACACATATTTTGATACAATGCAAGTAAATCAAGGTATAACACTTAAATCTAGGTTAAGACACGCAGTTCAATGTTAGTGCACACGAATCGAGGCAACACACGTAAATCGAAGTTAGGGCACATAATTCTAGGTTAAGGCACGTATGACGAGGCATGCACAAAAATCAAGACAAGGCACGCAAATCGAGGTAAGACACGTTATTCGGGGTTAGGCCTCACAACAACACCCTGTTATAAGTTACAATACATGAGTCCACCTGTTAACATTTCAAACCTAGGTCTACTAAGTAGAGTAATCAACTTAGCTAGGAATCTAGTTGTCCAAAAGAATATTACAATAGGTTAAATAGTTCAATTATACAAAATCATGCTTATTACAACAAGGAGTACATCTTCACAGGTAAGCATGTAGATCACATAAGTAGGAATCCAACTCATCACATCAATGAGGCTTACAACCACAAGAGAGCTTGCTCGGCTAATCCTTACCTGTAATTGATCAAAAGAGGGATGAGATAGTCCTGTATATAGCTCAGTGAGGATGAAAAAGGAATGGTTTTCACAAAGGTTTTTTCTTTTCGTAAACTTCTTTCTAAAACCGTGCTATGCATATATGACAGTTACAAGATTATCAAAATTTGCAAGAATAACCATGACAAATTAACCTCAGTCTTAATCAAGTAACAAGAAACAAAATTAAACATAATAATAAACAATCAACTCTTCTCTCTGAGGTCCTCTAGGGACCAAACGAGATTGGTTTCAAGCTATAGCAAGATTTTCCTGGAAGACAAGTACACAAGAACAAGTTTAACATCGTATTAATTAGTCATCTCTACTCTCCGAGAACCTCAAGGGGTCAAGTGAGAGTAGGATTCTCATAATTGAAGGATACAATATCACAAACTTTGTTGGAGATGGCCAGTCTCGAGCTTTCTTGTCAAATGATCTTCTTTACACCAATTCAGAGATGATACCCTGGAGACAACCCAAACCACAGTAGCCCAAGTCCGTCCTGGCAAGCCCAATGCTACCAAGGCGGCCTAACACTTCTACCATGGGGTTTATTAGCATGCTTAATTGTGTCATATATATATGCCGTCCATCTCTCCCAGACAACACTCCTAATGAGAGAGGACTTCAAAATAGCAAACAGGCTCAGAAGTAACAAAGGAGGTTGCCACCGGTTAGTAACAGTAATCAAGAACATAATAGTGAAATCATGATTCAAATAGAGTTCATATAATACATAAACATGCAAGTGGAGGTCAGCGAGGAAGGTTACTTTATCATGCAAGTGTTTAACCATGTAGCGACCTCATACGAACATGTAGTGATATGTGCATTGTTTAGATATTCATGAAACCAATACTCATCATGCTTGACCATATTAATACCATGTAGAAGAAGTCAACATAATCATATACCAATGGAGGGTGTAAAGATACCTTAAAACAACTTAAGACGACAATAAAATCTAAGCTCGAACGAAACTATGAAGCATCATCAACCCTCTTGCATTAGCCTAACCTAGGAGGTTAATTTTCCCACTTTCCTTAACTCCAATTACTCTGATTTATGTCTAGAATTGAAGCTTATCAAAGGTAGATAGTTCTAGAATCAAACATAATGCAATTCGGAGTTGAATTGACCAAGATATGGTCTTCGGAAAATTGTTGTGCAAAGCTATCAGCAGAAAACGGGTAGTCCGGTCGTGTTGATCACGACCGGGTATCAAGACCGGATGTTACTGACTTTTTTCCGGTCGTGTTACCCAGTCGTGATAACACGACAGGGTTCACCCCTGACAGGCACGATTTTCACCTCAAATTCAGCTACAACCACAAATTCAACCCATTCTTGCTACCCCCCTTGCAACTCCTTTGCACACACCCTATTCCTCATCCTTCTACCATATTTCCAACATCACTCAAGCATACTATAACTTACATATAGACTCAATTCCAACCAAACACATTAGGGCACAACTAACAACAACAACATATCAACAACACTCAACCAACTTCACTTCAAGAGTAACACCCACACTTTGACATTAATCTAGCATCCTACAACACCCATAAGGCATAACGACACAATACCAAGTTATGAAATCTTAAATCATCAAATAAAGCTCATGTGAACAATATAACACCATGTACATCTTAATCATTCTCAACAACAAGATGAACACATAACCATGAATCATATGTCTTTAGCAAAGCTTTTGAAAACATCCATCACCTTTGCAAGAGTTAGAAATGGAAGAAAGTTGATTGAAAATGGTTGAAGATCTTGAAAATAGCTTGCTTCTACTTCCCTCTTCCTTCATTTCTTCTTCTTCTTCTTCATTCTCCTTGGTAAAATCATGTAGTATGTGTATGTGTGGCTGATTGTGGGTATGGGTGTTGTAGAGATTTTGTGTGTGTAGGTAGTGTAGTGTGTGTTGAAGAGATTTGATATGTGTAGGTGGTGTAATGTGTGTTGATAGATAATATCTAAATTGCCTAATGATGAGAGTGCCCTCCAACTAGATTGTATTTTACTAGTTTGTCATCCTAGTGTTAATTCTAATTGTTTTAGTTCTAGTTTAGTTACTCTAACTACCTATTGAACTTAGTTGGTTCCAATTACTAGACACACGATATAATTTACTCACACGCACGTTAAACGATTAAATACACGTAAATCGATATAAATGTACATAGAATGATTTAATCATTGCTTACATTATCTAAATTACTCAAAGACACATAATTGAATTTAAATACACGTTAAACAAGACATATGCACGTAAAGCGATATATATGTACATATTTTGAAATAAAAACACGTATTTCAAAGTAAATACACGTAAATCAAGGTAATTGCACATTAATTGATATAAATGCATATTAAATAATGTAAAAATATATGTAATGCTATGAAATGCACACGAGCTCTATACAGCCTCGGTACAGGGTCTCACAACCTCCCCTCCTTAACAGAAATACGCCCTCGCAATTCCTTCTTCATTCCCGAAATAACTCGAATACTAAAAGCAACCCAGGAATCCTATCCAATGAATAAGAATCGGATTATATGAAGATAGCCAGGCAACCACGAATGCATCACTGCTTATACGAATCCAAATGACCACCGAGGAACAATACTAATTCATAACCCCCCAAATAAGAACTCCAGATAATACCATACAAGAATCCCGAACATGGATATGGCATAAATATATCAAAATAAGAATATAAGAAAGCCCAGTAATAATTCCAAGAAAATACCATGTAAGAAATTCCGAGAAAGGAGGCCAAATAAAGGCCCCAAATGAAAATGCCAAGAAAAATACTCAATAAGAAGACCGAATCAAAAATTCTGGAATAAAGCGCCGAATATGATTGCTGAATAAGGATATCAAATAAAAAGGTCATGTACAATTCCCAAGTAGTCAACACCTCACGATAGGGTGACACTTCTATATCCCGATCAATATGAATCCCGCAAGATACTTCACAAAGCAACCCATACCCCCACAATTGCATTATCTTAAACAGATAGTAAAATGAGGCATCAGCAACTCTTAATCCTCAATCAGAATTCCTCACGTCCCAACTTTACAAACTACTCAATTACCAACTTAGCATTATGCATATGTGGACTTCAATTATGTAAAGCAACTTCCTACTTGCATATGAATACGTTGATCCCAAGGAGATATGTATAGATGACAGATGACGCCGAGGTTAATCAGTATTTTTACTTGCAAGTTTATAGGTAGATTTTACCTTCTGCTATGGCTACTGCCTACAGTCTGTGTACATCTCCTCTGCCACTTGGGACAGTCTTTGGCTTGATGGTTATCACCCCCATAACTCAAGCATCTTCCAGACTTCCTCCAACATTGTGCTTCAGTATGCCCTTTCTTGTGGCAATGATTACATGTAATAGGTTGAGAAGTGATCGTGGTACTAGGCTGTAATCTAGTAGTAGTTAGACTCTTCTATTGTGACTATACAACACTTGGTTCAATCTGGATATCGTCACTAGTAGCCGGCCCTTATGTCTTCCAACGTTTTGGGCCTAGCTCGGCTTTATGTTGATTACTTCTACCCCCTTACACTTCCCTTCAAATGGATGACTTGACCCTGCCATTTCCTCTTTCTTTCTTTTCTCTGTTATTGTTGCGGCAAAAAGGACCTCACCATAAGTGGAGAATTGTAAAAGAGTCAGATTGTCTCGAATCTCTGGCCTCAATCCTTAAATGAACCTGTGGATCCTCTTTTTAGCAGTTTATACCATTCTCGGGGCATAATGTGACAATTGAGTAAATCAAGCTTCATATTGTGCAACTGATAAGTTCCCTTGTTTGAAAGTCATGAATTTATTTCTTCGAAGTCTTCCCATGATTGCAAGAGTTCTTTCGGCCATTCTCACTTCACCACAAGAAAAACACGACACCCCATAATATGATATGAATATGTGCAATCATATTACACGCAAATATGTACTTATACTCATATCGCCTAAAATAACCATAACCTAATGAATAAGGATTGTGTAATACAATATGATTAATTATTGTGCAACCTAGCATATAGGAAATAATTGTAACATATCAAACACTTGAACATACAGTACTCATAAATCACATAGGCACGTTGATCACATAAAGCACATTGTTCACATTCGGTTTACTTAACATACAATACATGCGTACCTAACTTTTAAGCCAATTCACATCAAGACTCCTACCCAGGGACCTTCATTCGAAACCTGAACTACGCTAACTAAGGCTAGCTCTACACTAGATAAAGGTAGCTTTGATACCACTTAAATAGGTGTCACGCCCCGACCCTGACCCACTACTAGGTTAAGGCCGAAACATGATGTGTCAAAGCTTAACCCCTATAAGATTTGAAAGCAGAAACCTGAAACATTTATAATTTCCACAAGAAGTTCCAAAAGACTTGCAAAGTTCTCCCAAAACATCGCCTTAAAGGTTTACAACACCCTGTTATAAGTTACAATACACGAGTCCACCTGTCAACATTTCAAACCTAGGTCTACTAAGTAGAGTAATCAACTTAGCTAGGTATCTAGTTGTCCAAAAGAATATTACAATAGGTTAAATAGCTCAATTATACAAAATCATGCTTATTACAACAAGGAGTACATCTTCACAGGCAATCATGTAGATCACGTAAGCAGGAATCCAACTCATCACATCAATGAGGCTTGCAACCACAAGAGAGTTTGCTCGGCAAATCCTCACCTATAATTGATCAAAAGAGGGGTGAGCTAGTCCTGTATATAGCTTAATGAGGATGAAAAGGGAAGGGTTTTCACAAAGGTTTTGTCTTTTCGTAAACTTCTTTCTAAAACCGTGCTATGCATATATGACAGTTACAAGATTATTAAAATTACAAGAATAACCAGGACAAATTAACCACAGTCTTAATCAAGTAACAAAAAACGAAATTAAACATAATAATAAGCAATCAACTCTTCTCCCTGAGGTCCTATAAGGACCAAGCGAGATTGGTTTCAGGCTATAGCAAGATTTTCCTGGAAGACAATTACACGAGAACAAGTTTATCATCGTATTAATCAGTCATCTCTACTCTCCGAAAACCTCAAGGGGTCAAGTGAGAGTAGAATTCTCATAATTCAAGGATACAATATCACAAACTTTGTTGGAGATGGCCAGTCTCGAGCTTTCTTGTCAAATCATCTTTTTTACACCAATTCAGATAGGGTAGCCCAGAGACAACCCAAACCACAGTAGCCCAAGTCCGTCCTGGCAAGCCCAATGCTACCCAAGCGGCCCAACACTTCTACTGTGGGGTATATTAGATTGCTTAATTGTGTCATATATATATAATGTCTATCTTTCCTAAGTGACACCCCTAGTGAGAAAGGACTTCAAAATAGCAAACAGGCTTGGAAGCAACAAAGTAGGTTGCCACCAGTTAGTAACAGTAATCAAGAACATAATATTGAAATCATAATTCAAATAGAGTTCATATAATACATAAACATGCAAGTAAAGGTCAACAAGGAAAGTTACTTTATCATGCAAGTGTTTAACCGTGTAACGACCT
Organism: Ehretia macrophylla; assembly: GCA_037974665.1. NCBI lineage: Eukaryota > Viridiplantae > Streptophyta > Magnoliopsida > Boraginales > Ehretiaceae > Ehretia > Ehretia macrophylla. The sequence continues at coordinate 102,746 of CM075768.1, forward strand.
CATACGAACATATAGTGATATGCACATTGTTTTGATATTTATGAAACCAATACTCATCATGCTTGACCATATTAATACCATGTAGAAGAAGTCAACATAGTCATATACCAAAGGAGGGTGTAAACATACCTTAAAATAACTCAAAACGACAATAAAATCCAAGCTCGAACGAAACTATGAAGCACCTTCAACCCTCTTGCATTAGCCTAACTTAAGAGGTTAATTTTCTCACTTTACCGAACTCCAATTACTCTGATTTCAGTCTAGAATTGAAGATTATCGAAACTAAATAGTTCTAGAATCAAACAGAATGTAATTCGGAGTTGAATTGACCAAGATATGGTCTTCAAAAAATTATTGCGAAAGTTGTCAACAGAAAAAAGGTGTGAAACCCCACTTTTCTATCCTGTCTCATTTTGCGTGTTTATTCTCGTTTTTGCGTAAATTGACTTGTCTATGTGCTATATGGCTTAGAATGTGGTAATTTTGATATTAATACTCCTAGAACATACTAAATGTGCATTCATAAAATTTTCATAAAAGACAGAGTCAGAAATTTTATCGTCGACTTTTAATGAATAGTATTTTCGAAACACGTCCGCTAAAATTTTGAAACTGGTCTTTTTAACCCTTATAGACCTAGTCCTCGGACTTTAATAGACCTGTGTTTGATTAAAAAAGATTTCAAATCGGCTTAGGTGTCACGCCCCGACCCGACCCCGCAAAAGGCCAAGCCCGGACCCGACACACGGACGGAGTCTCCTCTGTACCGCGGACGATCCGAAAACCCTAAAATCAACATAGTACTTACGAAAGCCATAAAAACAATTAAAACAAGCCGACTTTCTTTCAAAACATACATCCTCTTATTAACCAACTTCCCAAACCAAAATGCCATGCATACTACACAAGTATTTATGCCACTAAACATTTAACCATTAGTATGCAATTCTTTACTAGTCATAAGAGTATAACTTTACAACTTTACAAACTTTAAACCTTTACAACAAAAGACCGTAAAGGCCTCAAAATAGAAATACATACAATGCTACAAGCCTCAAAATAAAGCGACATCCAAGCAATATACATATTAAGCAAGGCTGGCACAAAAGTCTGGCAACCAACCACCAGCTAAGCAAAGAAGTGCCATCAAGGAAACACCTCAACTTGCTCCTCCTCCTCTATTACCTCAAGTGGATCAGCTTCAACTACTCCTGTAAAAATATAGTATAGAAAGGAATGAGCAAAACTATTGCTCAGTGAGGGCAAATGGTCTCAAGGATGGAGATGAGAGGAGTATGCAATGCAATTAGTCAAGCAATTCATACAAATATCATATAGAGATACAAACAAAGCCAACAATAAAGCATGACAAACATTCAAACTATAAACACTCATTCAAAGGATACGATACTCTTTCCACGAGCAACTTTCAATCACGAATTCGATGACGACGCGCCGGCCCAAACCACCTTATAACACCAGTTTGGAATACCCCGGAAGTATCCATCAATCTACGACCCAAATCTCCCTGGGAGGCAACCCAAGCGAGAAAGGGAATAGGACACGGAGCTAGGGCAACCAACACTGGCAACCCGAGGCTACCCAGAGAGGCCCATCACACCGCCCTTACTCTATGAATGCAATACAATACACAATGCAACAATCGAGCAATAAAGCCACACATGGGAAAATAACAAAGTAGGTTATTCTCGCACGCAATAGCAACAGTTGATAAGCATTTCAATCAGAATCAATTCAAACAAGTATATCAAGCAACCTTAAGCATTCTATAGGCATAATACCAAGAAAACAAGCAAAATCACAAATCGGCCCCAACTATCAAAACACTACCATTTCCAAACGAGTAACGAGTTCTAGAAACCGACTTGGCCAATCCTCCTAGGTCACCATAAGGCACGTCTAAAGACCCCGAAACCCTACTTAACCCTAGAATTCACGCAAAGTCCCAATTTCCCCCTTTGCTTGTTTGAACTACAACTAAACCAACCAAACACCCAACCAACGCCATAAACGCACCAAAAGTGCTTCCATGGCCTCCCGAAACAATGCCAACAGGCAAAACGAGAAAATGCCAAACTCGACCTAAACGACCCCGACTTTCACCAAGGCATATTTCACATTTTTTCCATTACACAACGTAAAAAAACCATGCATTTAGGCATTCTAGCATACCTAGCACATTTTCACATCAATAGAAAGCATAACAGCGCAACTTCATTGTTCCAAGGGTTTACTATTCATAAATTACTATTCAATTGACATTTAAATTACAATCTCAACATTCAACCGCAGAAAATGTTAAAAAGCTATAAATACATGTTCTACAATTGTCAAGTAACATTCTAGAAGCTTCAAAACGATTAAAACAACAATCTACAGATAAAATCTAAAAATCAAAAAGTTGACATACATAACGTTTAAATGCGCAAATAACTTGCTTCCCTCACCTTAGGCACTCCTAGTCGCTAGGAAAACAACGCTGGTTGCCTTGGAAACCACCCCGCACGAGCTCACGCGAAGATTGAACGATTGGAAGTTGAAATTGTTTTTTTTTCTCTTCAAACTCTCGGCCTGCTCACTATTCTGTTTTCAGCTTTTAGTTTTATTTTTCTTTGTTATTTTGCTTATTAAAAGATGACAAGTTGGTCAATAGGTCAAAGCACTTGGTCAATTCACTTAAAATTGGTCAATAGGCTTATTTTTATGCATGTTTAAGCTAAAATAAACTATCACTAAATTAATTCTAACCAACAACAATTAAAATATAAAATTTAAGTCACCTAAATACTAGTTTCACTATTTACTGAGGACTAGAAATCACTCTCTAGCTATCGCTCCCGATATACAATGCACGTTGCGACAGCAAAGAAGTAACAATTAAATCTCAAAGAATCTAAGAAAATATAATTTTCAAAATAATATACAAGAAAATTCCACATTCTGGGCTCGGGTATTACATTAGGAATTTATTAGGATTTTTACACCGACTTTTGTGAAAATCAAATTTTAAGCCGACTCGGGTGAAATTGTTTGATTGTAAAACTTCTTGTCACCTAAAAATAACCTACTTGAGCTATCTTGGGTGTTGAATAATTATTTTGAGCATTAGTGATCAAGAAAATGAATTTTGGGCACGCATTGCACGCATATCTAGGCTTTTATCGCATCAAAGTTGAGATAAAAATTCTAGATCTCAAAACTCATCCTTTATGTTTTTTAGTAGAATTGATTATTGAATTGTTAAAATGTTAATTTGATGTTAGATTATTGCTCAGTGCATGCCTAGGATCGTTTATATGTATTCTTCCGAGATTTGAACCGTTGTAGCATAATTATTTATTTTTGGGTATTTAAAGTTGAGTTATTTGCTATTTCTTGATTATCTTGAGTTGTATTGGTTGAAATCGATTGCCATCAATTTCTAAAAGTTTGATAATTACGTGGTAGCGCCATTGTAATGCCAAATTTTCGATTGCGAGGTCGGTGCTAAAGTCCAGAAATTTCAGCCATGATGCATTAGGGTTTTAGGGTTGTTGGGCATGATTTGGATGTGTGTTGGTTGGTTTCCGAGAAGGCTAATGTAGATGATTGATTGGGTGAGTGATAGAAACTGATTTGGAGTGGTTTGGACTAGTATTATGTAGGTTATGAATATTTGAAGTTTAGGTTGTCTTTCTTTAAAATATTAAATTATGCCTTTAGTTGATTGGGTGTAGTTTTAGTGATTGAATTGTGAGTTGTTGATGGGTAAACTAGGGTTTGATTGTGTGTTTAATGCATGTTCGGTTGGATGGTCTACTTTGTCATCTAACTTAGTTATTTGTTGTTAAATTGATTATTGATGTTATTATGATGATAATATGAATATTGATTGATTATTGATTGATGATTGATGAACCGAGAGATAGTCAACGGAAAAGGTTGTCCTCCTGTGAATGATTGATGTTTATTATTATTGCTGAGTCTTTGGTATGTGTGTGCCACCTCTCGGGCAGCATCGGGTTGTCGGGTTGATAACGGCATGACTACCAGAGACTACTTCCAGCTCGTATGACGGAGGTGTCATAGAGGGACAGGTTATTGGGGTGCCTCGGGTGCGTGAGTTTATGAGAGCCACAAGAAAGTTGTTATGATCGTGATGGCGTTTGAAGCTACACCAACTAGTGCATCCTTTATTGAATGGTCATTATAGATTATGTGATGATAGTATTATTGATGTTATTGTGTGTTTACTTGCTCAAATGATCATTTTCCAAGGAGTATAGTGAATAATGTTAGAGATCTATCGGATCCTCACTGGGCTTATTTTATATAAGCTCACTCTCTATTATTGCATGCTTACAGGTGTCCTATCGCAAGATTACGGGTACGTGCCTCCAGAAGAGGATAATGTGTCTTTCGTGGATGAGTCTTATGTTCCGGAGTCTTATCCTTGATGTTGTATTGTTTTACTATCTTGTATATTAACTTAGTAGACTTTTATATGCTTTGTAGTTCATAATGTAAAAGATGTTGAAAAGATGATGATCTATATGAAGCTAACTTAGTAGTTTTTCTTTTGTCTATGTTTAGGTTGCTAGGTTGGTATCAATATATTTTGTAATGTACATTAAAGTTCATGTAATATGTTGGAACGGCGGCGTATAACAATGGATGATTATGGTGTAATGTAGTTATGTTGTTATTTTATTGAGGAGTTGTTTGTTGTATGTGAGTTGATGTATGATGTTCTAATGAGGTTGGTTTACAGCCTCGGTATCCTATTTAGTGTCGTTATCCAGCCAAAATTCCGTTGCGTCCTGACTGATCGTAGGTGGGGTCGAGTTGGGGCGTGACATTTAAGTGGTATCAGAGCGCATGTTTAGTTGTCAGCCGGGGTATTCTCGGAATGTGGGTATTGATCTTAGCATGAAAATATGAATGAAATGAAAGAAAAGTGAACTATGTGTTAATATGGTTAAGTGATTATGTGATTATGTGATTTTGTGCTTATGTGATTATGTGATCAATTTGTTTATGTGTTTTATATGAGTTTGTTGTTTATGTGCTAATAGTTGTTTATAACATGTTTACGTGCTATAATATGTGCTAACTCTTTGATTAGTAGAATGGATGGTAGACCAAGGACCAGAGGTAGGCCCGAGGTAGTAGATGAGACTCCTGGTAATGCGGCACCGGGCCGTGATAGGGGTGATGATCGTTTGGGGGCAGCTATGGATAGGATTGCTGAGTTAATGGCTGGACAGGCCCAGTTGATTGCAGGGCAGACTGCCTAGAGTCAGGCTTGGCAGGCTCAGTTGTTGAATGTGCAGGGTAGAAATCACGGGCGTGGTACCCTGATAGAGTTCTTAGGGTATCATCCACCTAGATTTCAGGGGGAACCCCATGATCAAAAGGCTAAATCGTGGATTAGTAAGGTGGAGAAGATTTATGATCCTCTTGATTATACCGATGAGAAGTAGGTCTCCTTTGTCATGTACTTGTTGGATGATGAGGCAGAAGAATGGTGGCTCACGGTGACAACTAGCTGGGTGACTCAGGGTATTCCGTATGTTTGGGGTACCTTTCTGTTAGCTTTTCGGGCAAAGTATGTCCCGAGGATCGCGAGGGAGCGGAGAGAGGCTAAGTTTCTGTCTCTGGTTCAGGGGGATGCCTCAGTGGCTCAGTATAAGGCCACCTTTACTCGATTGTCTCGGTATGCACCAGAGTATATGGCTGATGAGGAGCGGAGGACTCGTAGATTCATGTTGGGGTTAAGGGCCGAGATTCAGGATGTGATGGCTCTGAATCAGTATGATATATTCACTGAGGCCTTTGATGCAGCTTCTAGGTTAGAGAAGAGAAAGGGGGATCAGCTTGTGTCCAATCAGCCTAGTAAGAGGCCGTATCAGCAGCAGTTTCAGCAGGGAGTGTATAGGCCTTCAGTAAAGCAGGTTGTGTACAGGCCGCCAGCTCAGCAGGGTTCTTTTAGGCCACAGGGACAACAGAGTTATTATCGGCCTCAGCAGGCCTAGTTTGGTAAGGCCTCAGCAGCAGACAGGTTCAGCTGCTCCTTCAGCTTCTGGTTCTTCCAGGGGAAGTGTTAATGCATCATCACCGCAGTGTACACACTACAAGCGCACTGGGCATGTGGAGGCCGATTACAGAGTGAAAGTTGGGACGTGTTTAGGATGCGGTAGCAATCAGCACTGGGCAAGGGATTGCCCTATATAATCGAGGACTGAGGGTCGGGTAGTGACTCAGGGTTATCAGGGTAGACCTGCGGGCAGTGTACCTCAGTAGGAGCGGGTTCAGGCTCGGGCCTACGCAGTTGATTTGGAGGAGGTGCCCGAGGAGACTATAGTGGTGGAAGGTAACTTCGTTATACTGGATCAACTTGTTAAAGTGTTGATTGATTCTGGGGCTACGCATTCTTTCATTACTCCTGCTTGTGTGCAACGTGTTAATTTGCAACTTGAAAGATTGCCTTATGTGGTTGAGATTAGTACCTCTGTGACTGATAAGTATGTTACTGGCTTAGTATGTAAGGATTGTAAAATACATGTTAAAGGGCATAGTTTTTCTTCGGACCTTATCTTATTTCCTATCCGGGGGTATGATGTTATCTTGGGTGTGGATTGGCTTTCTTAGTATGATGCCCAGTTGAACTGTAGAACAAAGGTGCTACAGTTTTGTTTGCCAGATCAGCCAGTAGTTGAGGTAGTAGGGAATCGGGGTGCAAAGACGAGTTTTGTTATCTCAGCAACTAAAGCTGTTAAGTTGGTGAGTAAGGGGTGTTCGGGTTATTTAGCTTATTTGATCAACAAGCCATCTGATAAGCTACAACTGGAGGAAGTCCCTATTATTCGGGAATATCCTAATGTATTTCTCGAAGAGTTGCCAAGGTTACCGCCAGAAAGAGATGTGGAGTTTATGATTAATCTTTTTCCCGGTATTCAACCTATTTCTAAATCAGCGTACCGGATGACACCAGCTGAGTTGAAGGAGTTGAAGACTCAATTGCAGGAGTTATTGGAAAAGGGGTTTATTCAGCAGAGTTATTCACCTTGGGGAGCTCCTGTTTTATTTGTGAAGAAGAAGGATGGTACCTTGAGGTTATGCATTGACTATCGTGGTTTGAATCAGGTGACTATCAAGAATAAGTATCCTTTGCCACTGATTGACGAGTTGTTTGATCAACTTCAGGGAGCCAAAGTCTACTCTAAGTTTGACTTGAGGCAGGGGTATTTTCAGCTTCGGATTCGTACGGAGGATGTTCCGAAGTTTGCCTTCAGGACTCGGTACGGGCATTATGAGTTTGTTGTTATGCCCTTTGGATTAACTAATGCACCGACAGCATTCATGGATCTTATGCATCGGGTTTTTCAGCCGTATTTAGACTAGTTCGTGGTAATCTTTATTGATGAAATCTTGGTCTATTCTAAATCTGAATCGGAGCACGAGCAACATCTACGGCTTATCTTACAGAAACTGCAGGAGCATCAGTTGTTTGCCAAGTTCATCAATTGTGAATTTTGGCTGCAACGCATATCTTTTCTTGGTCATGTTATCTCACAGAGCGGTATATCTGTAGATCCCACTAAGATTGAAGTGGTGATATCTTAGAAACGTCCGGAGAATGTTTCGGAGGTTCGTAGCTTTCTTGGCTTGGTAGGTTATTACCGTAGGTTTGTCAAGGACTTCTCAAAGATTGCTGTGCCACTTTCTAAGTTGACTCAGAAACGGACTATCTTTGCTTGGGATGAGAAGTGTGAGAGTGGGTTTCAGGAGTTGAAAAAGAGGTTGACTACTGCTCAAGTACTTGCTCTACCAGAGGGGACCGATAATATGGTTATTTACAGCGATACATCCAAGGAGGGCTTGGGATGTGTTCTTATGCAGAATGGCCGAGTTATTGCCTATGCTTCCAGAAAGTTGAAGCCTTATGAGGTGAATTATCCGACTCATGATCTTGAGTTGGCAGCAATTGTCTTCGCACTAAAGAAGTGGCGTCATTATCTGTGGGGCAGTAAGTTCGAGATTTTCACTGATCATAAGAGTCTGAAGTACTTGTTCTCACAGAAGGAGTTGAATATACGTCAGTGGAGGTGGATAGAGCTTCTTGGAGATTATAATTGTTCTATCAATTATCTACCTGGCAAGGGAAATGTTGTAGCATATGCTCTTAGTCGTAAGGCGAGTATCTCTTGTTTAGCTGTCAAGAAGTGGGAGGTTCTTGAGGAGTTTACTTATTGGAGACCAGAGTTGACTCAGGTTGGGGTGATGTGTTCACATCTCCGTATTCAGCCTTTATTGTTGTCTCAGATCAGAAAAGCTCAGCAACTTGATGTTAAACTTCAGAAGATCAAGGATCAAATCACAGATGATCAGTCTGACTTTAAACTGCATAAGGACGGTATTCTTCGGTTTCAGAACAGGGTTTGTGTTCCCGATGAACCGGGCTTGAGGCAAGGTATTCTGGAGGAAGCTCATAATTCTAAGTATATTATTTATCCCGGTGGAACCAAGATGTATCGGGATTTGAAGCAACATTACTAGTGGAATAACATGAAGATGGAGGTTGCTCAGTTTGTATTTAGATGTTTGACTTGTCAGAGGGTGAAAGCCGAGCATCAACGACCTGCAGGGTTACTTCAGCCGTTGGCAATACCAGAGTGGAAGTGGGAGCATATTACGATGGATTTCGTCACTGGTTTGCCTAGAACACCAAGGGGTAATGATGCAGTTTGGATTGTCGTGGATCGTTTGACGAAGACAACTCATTTTATTTCGATGAGGTTGGGAGATGAGGTTACAAAGTTGACGGGTCTTTATTTGGATCAGATTGTTAGACTTCATGGGATTCCATCTAGTGTTGTCTCAGATCGAGATCCTCGATTTATTTCTCGTTTGTGGGAGAAACTTCAGGAGACCTTGGGTACTCAATTGAACTTTAGTACCGCGTATCATCCACAGACCGACGATCAGTCTGAGCGGACTATTCAGATTCTGGAAGATATGCTTAGGGCTTGTGTTCTGGACTTCGGGAAGAATTGGGAGAAACATCTACCACTTGCCGAGTTTGCCTATAACAATAGTTATCAAGCTACTATTGGAATGGCACCTTTTGCAGTTTTTTACGGTCGTAAGTGCCGTTCACCTTTGTATTGGGACGAGGTAGGGAAGATGAAGACTATTGATCCGACTATCATGCCAGAGCTTCTTGAGAAGATTGATAATGTTCAGCTGATCAGGCAGAGAATGCTTACGGTGCAGAGTAGATTCAAGAGTTATGCTGATAAACGTCGTCGGGACTTGGAGTTTGCAGTCGGAGATCGGGTTTTCTTGAGATTGTCTCATCGTAAGGGGTTTGCTCGTTATGGTAAAGGTGGAAAGCTGAGTCCGAGATTTGTTGTGCCATTTGAGATTACCGGCAGGGTTGGTAGGTTGGCATATCGGTTGGCTTTACCGAAGAATTTCTCTAATGTCCACGATGTATTTCATGTGTTTAATTTGCAAATATATAATCCGGATTCTTCTCATATTCTTGAGCCAAAGCCGTTATAGCTTCGTGAGAATCTAACTTATGACGAGCGTCTGATTCGTATTCTTGATCAGATGGAACGAGAGTTGAGGTCGAAGAAGATTCTGATGGTTAAGGTGTTGTAGAAGTATCACGGCATTGAGGAAGCTACTTGGGAGAGACGAGATCAGATGCAGTAGTGGTACCCAGATCTGTTCAGTACATCAAGTAAGAATTTCGGGGACGAAATTTCTTTAAGGGAGGGAGAATGTGAAACCCCATTTCTCTATCCTATCTCGTTTTGCGTGTTTATTCTCGTTTTGCGTGAATTGACCTGTCTATGTGCTATATGACTTAGAATGTGGTAATTTTGATATTAATACTCCTAGAACATGCTAAATGTGCATTCATGAAATTTTCATAAAAAACGGAGTCAGAAATTTTATCGTCGACTTTTAGTGAATAGTATTTTCGAAACACGTCCGCTAAAATTTTGAAACTGGTCTTTTTAACCCTTCTAGACCTAGTCCACGGACTTTAATAGACTTGTGTTTGATGAAAACGGATTTTAAATCAGCTTAGGAATTTATTAGGGTTTTTATATTGACTTTTGTGAAAATTGAGTTTTAAGCCGACTCGGGTGAAATTGTTTGATTGTAAAACTTCTTGTCACCTAAAAATAACCTGCTTGAGCTATCTTGGGTGTTGAATAATTGTTTTGAGCATTAATGATCAAGAAAATGAATTTAAAGTCAATAAAACACTAAAAATCAATTAGTTTCAACTTTGACTTTCATTTAAAATGTTGACCTTTATGCATATATCACCAACACACACAAGCAAAGCACAAAAACATACCCATTTTCACACACATTGCCATGAGGAAGGAGAGAAAAAAAAAGGGAAAGAAATTTCAAGGTTTTCAAAGCAAATTTTCATAGAAAAACCTAGTTTTTGTCTGTAGAACTTTGTGCCGAGTTGGATTCCGCTTGTTGGGCACGCATTGCACTCATATCTAGGCTTTTATCGCATCAAAGGTGAGAGAAAAATTCTAGGTCTCAAAACTAATATTTTATGTTTTTGCGTAGAATTGATAATTGAACCGTTAAAATGTTAATTTGATATTAGATTATTGCTCAGTGCGTGTCTAGGATCGTTTATATGTATTCCTGTGAGATTTGAACCGTTGTAGCATAATTATTTATTTTCGGGTATTTAAAGTTGAGTTATTTGCTATTTCTTGATTATCTTGAGTTGTATTGGTTGAAATTGATTGCCGTCGATTTTTAAAAGTTTGATAATTACGTGGTAGCACCGTTGTAATGCCGAATTTTCGATTGCAAGGTCGGTGCTAAAGTCCAGAAATTTCAGCCATGACGCATTAGTGTTTTAGGGTTGTTGGGCATGATCTGGATGTGTTTTGGTTGGTTTCCGAGGGGGCTAATGTAGTTGATTGATTGGGTGAGTGATAGAAACTGATTTGGAGTGGTTTGGACTAGTAGAATGTAGGTTATGAATATTTGAAGTTTAGGTTGTCTTTCTTTAAAATGTTAAATTATGCCTTTAGTTGATTGTGTGTGGTTTGAGTGATTGAATTGTGAGTTGTTGATGGGTAAACTAGGGTTTGATTGTGTGTTTAATGCATGTTCGGTTGGATGGCCTACTTTGTCATCTAACTTAGTTATTTGTTGTTAAATTGCTTATTGATGTTATTATGATGATAATATGATTATTGATTGATTATTGGTTGATGATTGATGAACCGGGAGATAGTCAACAGAAAAGGTTGTCCTCCTATGAATGATTGATGTTTATTATTATTGTTGAGTCTTTGGTATGTGTGTGCCACATCTCGGGCAGCATCGGGCTGTCGAGTTGATAACGGCATGACTACCAAAGACTACCTCCAGCTCGCATGACGGAGGTATCATAGAGGGAGAGGTTATTGGGGTACCTCGGGTCCGTGAGTGTATGGGAGTCACAAGAAGGCTGTTATGATCGTGATGACGTTTGGAGCTATAGCAACTAGTGTATCCTTTATTGAATGGTCATTATAGATTATGTGATGATAGTATTATTGATGTTATTGTGTGTTTACTTGCTCAAATGATCATTTTCCAAGGAGTATAGTGAATACTGTTAAAGATCTATCGGATCCTCACTGGGCTTATTTTATATTAGCTCACTCTCTATTATTGCATGCTTACAGGTGTCCTTTCACAAGATTACGGGTACGTGCCTCCAGAAGAGGATAATGTGCCTTTCGTGGATGAGTCTTATGTTCCGGAGTCTTATCCTTGATGTTGTATTGTTTTACTGTCTTGTATATTAACTTAGTAGACTTTTATATGCTTTGTAGTTCATAATGTAAAAGAGGTTGAAAAGATGATGATCTAAATGATGTTATCTTAGTAGTCTTTCTTTTTTCTATGTTTAGGTTTCTAGGTTGGTATCAATATGTTTTGTAATGTACATTAAAGTTCATGTAATATGTTGGAATAGAGGCGTATAACAAAGGATGATTATGGTGTAATGTGGTTATGTTGTTATTTTATTAAGTTGTTTGTTGTATGGTTTATAGAGTTGATGTATGATGTTCTAATGAGGTTGGTTTAGAGCCTCGGTATCCTATTTACTGTCGTTATACTGTCGAAATTATGTTGCATCCTGACTGATCGTAGGTGGGGTCGAGTTGGGGCATGACAAAAGGGTAGTCCGGTCGTGTCGATCATGACCGGGTATCAAGACCGGATGTTACTGACTTTTGTCCAGTCGTGATAACACGACAGGGTTCATCCCCAGACAGGCATGATTTTCATCTCAAATTCACCTTCAACCACAAATTCAACCCATTCTTGCCACCACCCTTGCAACTCTTTTGCACACACCCTATTCCTCATCCTTCTACCATATTTCCAACATCACTCAAGCATACTATAACTTATATATAGACTCAATTCCAACCAAACACATTAGGGCACAACTAGCAACAACAACATATCAACAACACTCAACCAACTTCACTTCAAGAGTAACACCCACACTTAGACATTAAACTAGCATCCTACAACACCCATAAACCATAACCACACAATACCAAGTCATGAAATCTTAAATCATCAAATAAAGCTCATGTGAATAATATAACACCATGTACATCTTAATCATTCTCAACAACAAGATGAACACATAACCATGAATCATATGGCTTTAGCGAAGCTTTTGAAAACCTCCCTCACCTTTGCAAGAGTTAGAAATGGAAGAAAGTTGATTGAAAATGGTTGAAGATCTTGAAAATAGCTTGCTTCTACTTCCCTCTTCCTTCCTTTCTTCTTCTTCTTCTTCCTTCTCCTTGGAAAATCGTGTAGTGTGTGTATGTGTGGTTGATTGTGGGTGTGTGTGTGTTGTAGAGATTTTTTGTGTGTAGGTGGTGTAGTGTGTGTTGTAGAGATTTGGTGTGTGTAGGTGGTGTAGTGTATGTTGATAGATAATATCTAAATTGCCTAATGATGAGAGTGCCCTCTAACTAGGTTGTGTTTTACTAGTTTGCCATCCTAGTATTAATTCTAATTGTTTTAGTTCTAGTTTAGTTACTCTAACTACCTATTGAACTTAGTTGGTTCCAATTACTAGATACACGATATAATTTACTCACATGCACGTGAAACGATGAAATGCACGTAAATCGAGGTAAATGTACATAGAATGATTTAATCATTGTTTACGTTATCTAAATTACTCAAAGACACATAATTGAATTTAAATACACGTTAAACGAGACATGTGCATGTAAAGAGATATATATGTACGTATTTTAAAATAAAAGAACATATTTCAAAGTAAATGCACGTAAATCAAGGTAAATGCACATTAATTGATATAAATGCATATTAAATAATGTAAAAATATATGAAATGCTATGAAATGCACACGAGCTCTATATGGCCTCGGTACGTGGTCTTACATTGCCCCTCAACTAGCTTATGTTCTACTAATTTTCCATTCTATTTGGTTTCTAACTAATTGGTTGCTAGTCTGATGCAATATGATTCAATTATTATCTACGTTACCTAATTTACTCAAGGACACGTAATTGAATTTAAATGCACACTAAACGAAGCACGTGTACGTAAAACGATGTAAATGGATATTAATTAATATAAATGTATATAAAATGATGCAAAAATGTATGAAGTGTTATAAAATGCATATGGACTCTATACTGGCTTGGTACGGAGTCTTACATCCTCCCCTCTTTAACAGAATTGCGCCCTCGCTTTTCTTTCTTCATTGTTGAGATATCTCGAATATTGAAAGCAACCTAGGAATCCCAACCAAACAAATAAGAATCTTGGTTCCATGAAAATAGCCAGGCAACCACGAATACATCACCACTTATACGAATTCAAACGATCACCAAGGAAGAGCACTAATGAATAATCCTCAAATAAGAATTCCAGATAAGGATGTCGAACACCGAAGACTGAATATCCAATAAGAGTTCCCAAAAGAAAACCCAGTAAGAATTTCAAGAAAATACCATGTAAGAAATTCCGGGAAAGGAAGCCAAATAAAGGCTCCGAATAAGAATACCAAGAAAAATACCAACTAAGAATTTTGCAATAAGAATGCCCAATAAAGATACTGATGAAGAGTACCAAAGAAGAATCCCGACTAAGAATACCATAGAAGAATGCCGAATTTCAAGTACTGAATATCAATTACTAAGTAAAAGTTCTTCACATTACTCAACCACAAGTTTGATACCATGGCAACTTCACATACTAATCCATCACCAACTTAATATCATGCACATAAAGGCTTCAATGATGTAAAACAACTTCCTACTTGCATACCAACACGTTGCGCTCAAGAAGATATAATAAAGGGACAGTAAACACCGAGGTCAATCAACACTTTAACTTATAGCTTTATAATTATGGTCTACCTTCAACCATGGTTGTTGCCTAAAGTCTGGGCACGACTTTTTTCCTATCTCAGACATTCCTTAGCCCGGTGTTGGTCACTTCCACATCCAAGGCACCTGGCAGACTTCTTCCAGCATTGGGCTTCAGTGTGCCTTTTCCGGTTGCAATGACTACACGTGACACTCTGAGAGGTAGTCACACTTACTGATGTATCACGGGCTGACTGGGTGGTTTTGGCTTCCTGTTGTGGTTTAGTAACAACTGGTCTTTCTTGACCCTAGCCTTGACTTTGGGTACCTTCATCGATAGTTTGCCCTTGTATTTTCTGTCGTTTTGGGTATCCTTTAATCTTATGGTGATCGCTACCGCAGCCTATATACTTCCCCATCTTCCTCCAACAATCAACCTCTAAATTACCCCTACATGCACAGTAAGTACTATATGGAGTCAGAGTAGTATCATCCCCAAAGGGCCCCCGAGCTACAGGAATAGGTAAACCTCTTTGGCGATTTATCCCATCAGATGGCTGTAATTGACTCTGACCGCTACTCGGTTGACTCGACCCTACCATGTCCTCTTTCGTTTCTTTCTTTGCTATTATTGCAGCAAAAAAAGGCTCACCATAGGTGAAAAACTGTAGAAGAACCATGTTGCCTCGAATCTCTGGCCTCAACCCTTGAATAAACCTTTGGATTCTCTTTTCTATAGTTTGTTCCATTCCCGGAGCATAATGTGACAGTTGGTTGAACTGGGCTTCATACTGCGCAACAATCAAATACACTTGCTTGAAAGTCATGAACTCATTCCTTCGAAGTTTTCCCTTGATCCCAATGGTTCTTCCAGCCATTCTTACTTCACCAAAAGAGAAACCACCAATATGATATATACATATGCAATCATGACACATGAAAAACAAATATGCATACATGTAGTTATATTACACGAAAAGCAACTGCAACATAATGCATAATTATTATGTGATACAACATTGTCACTAAAGTACAATCTAACATATAGATTTCATATAGGCAAGAAGCAGTTATGGCTTGGAAGCCACATAAGATTCACATAAGCACATATAACACGTAACTTCATGTAAGAATATCAAACACATAAGCTCACGCAAGCATACCTAGACTTCCAAGCATGTTTCTATCGTAGGTCTTCTACCCGCAAACCAGGGGTTCTAAACCGAGACTGTGAGACCCCATATTTTGCTTTATCTCGATTTGCGTGTTTTACTTTATTTTGTGTGAATTTACCTATTTGTTTGCTATATGACTTAGAATGTGCTAAATATGTGATTAATACTCCTAATACATGCTAAGTGTGCATTCATGAAATTTTTATCAAAAACAGAACTAGAAATTTTATCGTCGGTTTTGGTGAATAGTATTTTGAGCACATGTCCGTTAAAATTTTTACAGGGGTGTTTTAAACGTTTTAAAACCTAGTCATCGGGTATTAATAGACCCGTGTTTGATTAAAACGGATTTGGAATCAGTTTTGAAATTTTAAAGATTTTTATACTTTCTTTTGCAAGAAAACGAGTTTTAAGCCGACTCGAGTGAAACTATTTTAATGTAACACTCTTTGTCACCTAAAATATATTGCATAGAATTAATTTAGTTGTTAATTTAATAGTTGAGCAAGAAATAGTCATTAAAGGACTTAAAAGACTAAAAAAAATAGAATTAAAAGACTAAATAATTAACTTTGACCATTCTTATTTTTGTTTGACCTTTACTTATATGCATCAACACACAATTGCAAAGCACAAAAACACACTCAAAACACACACAAGGTGGCCGAAACTCCATGGCTTGTTTGTGAGCTTTTTCAACATTTTTTTCAAGAAAATTTTCATTAGAAGTTGCAATTAAAGGCCAATTTCCATCAACCAAAGCTTGATTTCACCTCTTGAGCATTCATTGAAGATCTTTGTAGTTTCAAAACACATCATAGGTGAGAGAAAAATTTTAGATCTCAAAAGTCATTTTTTATGTTTTTGCTTATAATTGCATTTTGAAGAGTTAGAATGTTAATTTGAAGTTATATTATTGCTCAGTGCATGCTAATGATCGATTATATGTATTCTTATAAGATTTGAACCGTTGTAGCATAAATTTTTATTTTCGGGTATTTAAATTTGATAGATTGGCCAATTGTTGAATATTTTGAGTTGTAATGGTTGGAATCGATTGCCGTCGATTTCTAAAAGTTTGTTAATTACGTGGTAGCGTTGTTATAGTGCCGAATTTTTTATTGCGATGTTTGTGTGAAAATCTAAAAATTTCAGCCTAGGTGCATTGAGGTTTTAGGGTTGTTGGGCTTGATTTTGATGTGTCTTGGTTGGTTTTCGAGAGGACTAATGTAGTTGATTGAATGAGTGAGTGATAGAAACTGATTTGAAGTTGTTTGGATTAGTAGAATGTAAGATATGATTATTTGAAGTTTAGGTTGTCTTTCTTTAAAATGTTGAGTTATGCCTTTAGATGATTGGGTGGTGTTTGAGTGATTGAATTGTGAGTTGTTAATGGTTAGACTAGGGTTTGATTACATGTTTAATGCATGTTAAGTTGGATGGCCTAGTTTGTCATCTAACTTAGTTGTTTATTGTTTAATTGATTACTTGATGTTATATTGATGCAAATATGATTATTGATTGATTATTGATGAACCGGGAGATAGTCAACGGAAACGGTTGTCCTCTTGTGATATGATGTTTATTATTATTGCTGAGTCTTGGTATGTGTATGCCACCTCTCGGGCAACGTCGGGCTATCAGGTTGATAACGGCATGACTACCAAAGGCTACCCCTAGCTCGCATGATAGAGGTGTCATGGAGGGAGGGGCTACTGAGGTACCTCGGGTGCGTGAGTAATGGGGAGTTATAAGAAGAAAGGTTGAGATTGTGATGGCGTTTGGAGCTACACCAACTAGAGTATCCTTTATTGATTGGTCATTATAGTTATATGTTTATATTGTTATTGATGTTTTATTGTGTGTTTACTGCACAAAGGATCATTTCCAAGGAGTATAGTAAATACTGTTAGAGATCTATCGGATCCTCACTAAGCTTATTTTATATAAGCTCACTCTCTATTATTGCATGCATGCAGGTGTTACTGATTCTGACTACGAGTACGTGCCTCTTGAAGGGGAAAATGTGCCTTTCGTGGATAAGTCTTATGTGCAGGAGTCATTGCCATGAGATTGTTTGTAGTTGATGTATTATGATGTATTATAAACCTACTTTAACTTAAAGACTTATGTATAATGATTTAGTGGTCTTTATTTTGATTATGTTTAGATTACTAAGTTGGTTTATAATCTATTTTGATATGTATGTATAGATTATGTATGAAGTTGGAACGGAGGCGTATAACTATGAATGGGTTGTTGAAGGAATGATTACTGTATAATATGGTTATGTTGTATGTTGTTAACTTAATTGAGGAGTTGATTGTTGAATGGTTGAGGAGTTTGGTTGTATGATATTCTGAGAGGTTGGTTTAGAGCTTCGGTGTCTTAATTACTGTCGTTATACTGTCGAAATTTCGTTGCATCCTGACTGATTGTATGGGGGTCGAGTTGGGGCGTGACATTTAAGTGGTATCAGAGCACATGTTAGCTGTCAGTTGGGGTATTCTCAGAATGTGGCTAATGGTCTTAGGATGAAAGTATGTATGAAATGAAAGAAAAGTAAACTATGTGTTAATATGATTAAATGATTAAGTGACTATGTGATTTAGTGCTTATGTGATTATGTGATCAATTTGTTTATGTGATTAATACTTTAGTAATTTATGTGTTTATGAGAATTGTTGTTTATTTGCTAATAATTGTCTATAGCCTGTTTACGTGCTATAACCTGTGCTAACTCTTTGATTACTAGAATGACTGGTAGACCGAGAACGAGAGGTAGGCCCAAAGCAGTTGACGAGGTTCCGGGAAATATGGCACCGAGCAGAAAAAGGGATGATGATCGTTTCGGTGCAGCTATGGATAGGATAGCTGAGGTTATGGCCAGTTAAGTATAGTTGCTAGCAGGGTAGGCTGCCCAAGCTCAGACTTTGCAGGCATCGTTACTGAACGTATAGGGTAGATACCACGGGCGTGGTACACTGAAGGAGTTCTTAGGGTATTATCCACCGAGGTTTCAGGGGGAACCAGATGATCGGAAAGCTGAGGCATGGATTAGTAAAGTGTAGAAAATATTTGGCCCTATGGATTATATTGATGAAAGAAAGGTCACCTTTGCCGTTTATTTATTTGATGATGAGGCAGAGGAGTGGTGGCGCACGGTGAAATCTAGTTGGGAGACCCAGGGTATTCCGTATGAATGGGGTACCTTTCTGAGAGCTTTCCGAGCGAAGTATGTCCCGAGGATTGCACGGGAGAGGAGAGAGGTCGAGTTTCTGTCCTTAGTTCAGGGAAATGCTTTAGTAGCATAGTATGAGGCCACATTTACTAGACGATTCCGGTATGCACCGGAGTTTGTGGCTGACGAGGAGCGCAAGACTCGTAGGTTTGTGTTGGGTTTGAGGCCCGAGATTCAGGATGCGATGGCCCTAAATCAGTATGATATACTTACTGAGGCCTTTGATGCAACTTCTAGGTTAGAGAAGAGATTGGGGGAACAGATTGTGTCTAGTCAACCTAGCAAGAGGCCTTTCCAGCCACAGGGTCAGCAGGAAGTGTTTAGGCCTTCGGTACAACAGGGTGGTTATAGGCTTGTAGTGCAGCAGGGTTCTTTCAGGCTACAGGGTCAGCAGAGTTATTACCGGCCACAGTTTCAGCAGGGGTCCTATCAAGCTCAATCCCAATATAGGCCGGCCTAGTCTCAAGGTCAATATAGGCCTATTGTTGTGAGACCTCAGCAGCAGGCTGGTACAATTGTTTCTTCAGCTTCTAGTTCTTCTAGGGGCAGTGTCAGTGCATCATCACTGCAGTGTACGTACTGCAAGCACCAGGGCCATGTGGAGGCCAACTGCAGGGTGAAGATAGGGGCGTGTTTGGGTTGCGATAGCAATCAGCATAGGGCGAGGGATTACCCTCGATATCAGAGGACTGAGGGTCGGGCAGCAACTCAGGGTTATCAGGGTTGACCTACTAGTGGTGCACCTCAGCAGCAACGGGTTTAGGCTCGGGCCTACGCAGTTGACTTGGAGGAGATGCCTGAAGAGACTGTAGTTGTGGAAGGTAACTTCCTTATACTTGATCAACTTGTTAAAGTGTTGATTGATTCTGGTGCTATGCATTCTTTCATTACTCCTGCTTGTGTGCAACATGTTAATGTGCAACCTAAAAGACTGCCTTATGTTGTTGAGATTAGTACCTCTTTGACTGATAAGTATGTGACTGGCCTAGTTTGTAAGGATTGTAAAATACATTTTAAGGGGTATATTTTTCCTTCGGACCTTATCTGATTTCCTAACTAGGGGTACAATGTTATCTTGGGTATGGATTGGCTTTCTAAGTATGATGCCTAGTTGAACTGTAGAACAAAGGTAGTACAGTTTCATTTGCCAGATCAACTAGTAGTTGAGGTAGTAGGGAGCGGGGGTGCTAAGACTAGTTTTGTTATCTCAGCAACTAAAGCCATTAAGTTGGTGAGTAAGGGGTGTTCGGGTTATCTAGCTTATTTGATCAACAAGCCATCTGATAAGCTACAGTTGGAGGAAGTTCCTATTATTCAGGAATATCCCAATGTATTTTCCGACGAGTTGCCAGGATTACCGCCAGAGAGAGATGTGGAGTTTGTGATTAATCTTATTCCCGGTACTCAACCTAATTCTAAATCTGCGTACCGGATGGGACCAGCTGAGTCGAAGGAGCTGAAAACTTAGTTGCAGGAGTTAATAGAGAAAGGTTTCATTCAGCAGCGTTCTTCACCCTGGGGAGCTCCTATTTTATTTGTGAAGAAGAAGGATGGTACCTTGAGATTATGCATTGACTATCGTGGTTTGAATCAAGTGACCATCAAGAATAAATATCATTTGCCACTAATTGATGAGTTGTTTGATCAACTTCAGGGAGCCTCGACTTGAGGCAAAGGTATTATCAGATTCGGATTCGCACTGAGGATGTTCCGAAATCTGCCTTCAGGACTCGGTACGGGCATTATGAGTTTGTAGTTATGCCCTTTGGATTAACTAATGCACCGGTAGCATTTATGGACCTTATGCATCGGGTTTTTCAGCCGTACTTGGACCAGTTCGTGGTGATCTTTATTGATGATATCTTGGTTTATTCTAAGCCTAAATCGGAGCACAAACAACATCTACGGCTTGTCTTACAGAACCTGTAGGAGCATCATTTGTTTGCAAAATTCAGCATATGTGATTTTTGGCTGCAACGTATATCTTTTCTTGGCCATTTTATCACACAGAGCGGTATTTTTGTAGATCCCACTGAGATTGAATCGGTGATGTCTTGGAAACGTCCGGAGAATATTTCGGAGGTTCGTAGCTTTCTTGGCTTGGCGGGTTATTACCGTAGGTTTGTCAAGGACTTTTCTAAGATTGTCGGGCCACTTTCTAAGTTAACTCAGAAATAGACTAGTTTTGTTTGGGATGAGAAATGTGAGAGTGGGTTTCAGGAGTTGAAAAAGTGATTGACTACTGCTCTTGTGATAGCCCGAACCCGGCACGCATTTAATGGCATTTAGATGCATTTAATTGATTGTTTAACTTAGTTTATTCATTTTGCATAAATTTCATATTTCTTTTTAAAAGTATTTCAATAATACTTACATTAATTATTTTAAATGAGTATTAACTATTTTGATTGTTTTCAAAACTCGGATTTATTTTCTTGCACTTAAATTACTTTATTTTTGACAAAATGGAAAAGTAACTCCGAGGCGGAGTAGGTTTTAAACTATTCTACTATTCTACTTTTCAAAAATTATATTTTTATGAAATTGCTTATCATTCTAGTAGTGATCGTTTATTCACCGCTTGATCGTATCGCATTGAAAATGAAAGTTAGAGGAATATTTCTCGGATTTTGTGAATAGTATTTCTAGTTTAATTTAACTAGTTTTTAGTTGATTTTTATTGAATTGTAAGGTTTTAACTTGAATTAGATTAAATGGTATCAAAATAGGCTAATTTGACCATTTTTAACTTGATTTTGACAAAGCCTTTTTTCCTTTGACCATTTTGCCCCTAAGTTGTCATCTTTTATAAAACAAAGGAAAGAAAGAAAAACAAGGCAAAGGCCACCATGGCCGAAACTCAAGGGAAAAAGAAAAAAAATTGTTTTCATTTTTCTTGCACAATCTTGAGTAGAATTGCTCGGGGATCGTGGCTCGGGTCCTTGCGGGTCTTCTTCTTCAATCTCTGTGAAGTTTTTCATGTTTTTGTGCATTTTTATTTAAATTTGATTTTTGTTACAACTTTTCAGATTTTATATTTATCGCGTTATAATGCCTGTTATTTCTTGAAATAACTTCCTTAGGGTTCGTAGAGCATTGCTTGTTAGTTAATTAGCAATTTTTACGGCTAGAAACGCAAATTGAAATTAGGGAAGAACGTGAATAGTAAAAATAAATAGTAAAACCCAATATTTTTTGATTTTTGATTTGAATTGCGATTTCTTGATTTGGATAGGTGCCATTAATGATAGAAAGATAAAATGTGCAATAAAAACGGACCGGCCTTTGTTAAAATTGGAAATTAGACAAAGAAACATAAAGGGGCCATTTGACCAAGTGTTGACCATGCTCGAATTGAGTTGGGGGTTTTGCTATTGAGGGCATGGAAGCATTTTTGGAGTTGTTGTGGCGTTGATTGAGCGACCGGTTAGCATAGTTGTAGTTCAAACACAGTAGGCGGACTTTTGGGCTTCAGTTGGGAAAGTGAAGTTTCTTGCCATAGAAACGTTCCTTGTAGTGCCTACCTGAAGGTAGTGAAATCGGTTTCCAAATCCTGTAGCTCGTTTGTTCGTAATTGCCTTTGGAAGTTAGAGATTGAATAGTGATATTTGTCATTTTCATGTTTGAACTGCTATTACGTGTTTAATTGATGTTCTTGTTGATGTTAATAATAATCGTGCTTGAAAAGTTAATTGAATGCTAATAGTGATTGTAAATGTTTGATATCTCGTATATCGCCACTAATCTGCACTTTGGTGCTATCGCTCGTTTATTACTTGTATCTAGTATTGTATTGCATAGTGTCAGGCGCGTGAGTGATGGGCCTCTCTGGGCAGTCTCGGGCTGCCAGGGTTGGTTTGCTCTAGCTCCGTGTCCTATTCCCATTCTCGCTAGGGTTGCTGCCCTAGGACATTTGGGTCGTAGATATGTCGGGGTATATCCGGAGTACACCCAGTGGAAGTTATAAGGTGGTTGCGCGCTTATTGTCATCGTTGTCAACATCAAGCTCAAGATTGATGTATTGCTCGTGAAATGGTACATTGCTCGTATGAGTGAACCATAGCCTTCAAAGTGTGGTATAGCTTTGAGTAGTTGTGTTAATACTTTTATTAATTGTTTATTGTATTGTTGTCTATATTGATTGCTTTACTTGTAAGTTATATTGCTTAACTGTCTTATTTGCATTGCATGATCTTATTTCTCTCCACCTCGATATCTGTTTCGCCCTCACTGAGTATACGTGTTGTGTATACTCACTCTTCACCACCACATTTCAGAAAATACCATGTTAGCTGGAAAGTTCGTGGTTATGTGATAGATCGTGCTTGAAGAATTGTCTTGCGTGCTATGTGGCTTGAGTTGTCAAATATGTAAAGATTTTACTTTCATGAGATGTATATAATCAATGTGTAAAGAAAAGTCATTTAAGATTTATGTATATGTTAGTAAGTTCTAGATTCAATGCATGTTTGTATTGTCTAAAGGAAAGAGTTAGAATAGTTTGGGTACTTGGAAATGTATATATACTTGTTGTGTTTAATTGTTGAGAACCGAGGCTCGGATGGCCTTGAGAAATTTTGAATGGTTGAACACGGTGCTGGTCCACTTATATGCTGTCGCAGGTTTGCATTTTGCCTAGAAACAGGAGAGACTCCTTCCGTTTTTTCCTAAATTTTATGCCTAGATTTGGAATTGGGTTGGGATTAGATTGATTGATAGAACTTCCGGTCTCGAGAGGGATCGGGCTGTTACAAGTGGTATCAGAGCTTGTTTAGCTCATAAGCCGCGACAGGGTCCTTGGTCTATCGGGTAGTAACCCTTGGTTGTATGCTTGTTTAGTGTGTCTTGAATGTGTATGCTTGTATGTGAGATTGTGTGTCTTGACTTGAATGTATGCACCTCTGTTATATAGTTATGTGTTATGTGTTAAATGTTTCTCAAGTAAAGTGAAGTGACTACTCGTGTATCGAATTGGCATCGTGAATCGAATCGACCTCATGAATTGTTATTTACTTGGGGTATTTCTTGTAATGTGTGTATTGGAATGTCTTGAATTGGTTATACCGTGATTTGAATTGATTATGTTGTGCTTGACTTGATTATCGTGCTTGAGTGACTTTGTTGAATAAACTGTTTTACAAACATGCTTGCATAATAGATTAAGGCATATATGTATAAATGTGATATCTTGGCATTCATACATATCATGTTGAAATGGTAAGAAAGACTTCTTCTTTCCCCTGAAGAGAAGTGGTTGGTAGCAGGCCCTCCAAGTTATATGGATTGATGGGAATGAGTAGTATTTGACTATCCTTTATTTGGCAGTTGGTGTTTGCTTTTGGAGCTCAATTATTGGCATTCCTCTAAGGTCCTCCTCTGTGCTTAACAGTTGTGAAAAAGTTGCTTTCTTTTGGGGTTCTATTTGGTTGTTCTCTGAAGCATTGTTTCGGGTATTTTCTTTAGTGTTCCTCAGTAGGTTTGGTATTTGGAATTTCTATCAGACTTATTGTATAGTACTACTTACGGTATTCTTTGGAATTCTTAGTGGGCATTCTACTAGTATTTTCCTTGTTGGCACTTATTGGAAGTCTTACACTTGGAATCTTGTTCAGACTTATTATCTCATATTGCTTACGGTATGCTGTGGAATACTTTGGGCTTTCTTGGTGGTAAGTTGTATAAAGTTTGCACTCGGCAAATGGTGATGAGGTCTTGGAGTTTGGTCTTATATGTGCTGCATCTACTCTGGCTATCCTTTGACTTCCTTATTTGGTACTTGTTGAACTTCTACTGGAGATTCGTATGTGGGGTATTTCTTCGGCACCCTTCTTGTCATTAATATGTGATGTTAATTTTATCTACAGTATCCCTGCTTCAGTCTTTAGTTGGTATTTTCTCGGCATTCTTGGTTGGGATTTCTATTTGGGTTTTCCTACGAGTATCTTATTCAGTGTCTTGCTCAGCAACCAATGAAGAGTGGTTAGAGTTGGATTTCAAGTAATGTTGAGTCCTATTGGAAGAAGAATTGCGAGGACGCAATTGTTTTAAGGGGGGGGGAAGGATATGATAGCCCGAACTCGGCACGCATTTAATGGCATTTAGATGCATTTAGTTGATTGTTTAACTTAGTTTATTCATTTTGCATTGATTTCATATTTCTTTTTAAAAGTATTTCAATAATACTTACATTAATTATTTTAAATGAGTATTAACTATTTTGATTGTTTTCAAAACTCAGATTTATTTTCTTGCACTTAAATTACTTTATTTTCAACAAAATAGAAAAGTAACTCCATGGCGGAGTAGGTTTTAAACTATTCTACTATTTTACTTTTCAAAAATTATATTTTTATGAAATTGCTTATCATTCTAGTGGTGATCGTTTATTAACCGCTTGATCGTATCGCATTGAAAATGAAAGTTAGATGAATATTTCTCGGATTTCATGAATAGTGTGTATAGTATAATTTAACTAGTTTTTAGTTGATTTTTTTTTGAATTGCAAGGTTTTAACTTGAATTAGATTAAATGGCATCAAAATAGGCTAATTTGACCATTTTTAACTTGATTTTGACCAAGCCTTTTTGCCTTTGACCATTTTGCCCCTAAGTTTTCATCTTTTATAAAACAAAGGAAAGAACAAAAAACAAGGCAAAGGCCACCATGGCTGAAACTCAAGGAAAAAGAAAAAAAAGATTGTTTTGCATTTTTCTTGCACGATCTTGCGTGGAATTGCTTGGGGATCGTGGCTCGGGTCCTTGCAAGCCTTCCTCTTCAATCACTGTGAGGGTTTTCACGTTTTTGTGTATTTTTTTATTTGAATATGATTTTTGTTTTAAATTTTCAGATTTGATATTTATCACGTTATAATGCTTGTTATTGCTTGAAATAACTTTCTTAGGGTTCATAGAGCATTGCTTGTTAGTCATTTAGCAATTTTTACGGCTGAAATTGCATATTTGAATTAGGGAAGAACGTGAATAGTAAAAATAAATAGTAAAACCCAAGATTTTTGGATTTTTGATTCGAATTGCGATTTCTTAATTTGGATAGGTGCCATTAATGTTAGAAAGATAAAATGTGTAATAAAAACGGACTGACCTTTGTTAAAATTGGAAATTAGACAAAGAAACGTAAAGGGGTCGTTTGACCAAGTGCTGACCGTGCTCGAATTGAGTTGGGGGTTTTGCTATTGAGGGCATGGAAGCACTTTTGGCGCTGTTGTGGCATGGATTGAGTGTCCAGTAGCATAGCTGTAGTTCAAACGCAGTAGGTGGACTTTCGGGCTTCGGTTGGGAAAGTGAAGTTTCGTGACATAGGAACATGCCTTGTAGTGCCTAAGTATAGGTAGTGAAATCGGTTTCTTAATCCCGTAGCTCATTTGCTCGTAATTGCCTTTGGAAGTTAGAGATTGAATAGTGATATTTGCTGTTTTCGTGTTTGAACAGCTATTACGTGATTAATTGATGTTCTTGTTGATGTTAATGATAATCATGCTTGAAAAGTTAATTGAATGCTAATATTGATTGTAAATGTTTGATATCTCGTATATTGCCACTAATCTGCACTTTTATGCTATCGCTCGTTTATTACTTGTATCTCGTATTGCATTGCATAGTGTCAGGCGCGTGAGTGATGGGCCTCTCTGGGCAGTCTTGGGCTGCCAGGGTTGGTTTGCTCTAGCTCCGTGTCCTATTCCCACTCTCGCTAGGGGTGCCGCCTGGGAGATTTGGGTCGTAGATGTGTCGGGGTACATTCAGAGTACACCAAGTGGAAGTTATAAGGTGGTTGCGTGCTTATTGTCATCGTTGTCAACATCAAGCTCGAGATTGATGTATTGCTCGTGAAATGGTACATTGCTCGCATGAGTGAACCATAGCCTTCAAAGTGTGGTATAGCTTTGAGTGGTTGTGTTAATGCTTTTATTAATTGTTTATTGCATTGTTGTTTATATTGAATATTTTACTTGTCGGTTATATTGCTTAACTGTCTTATTTGCATTGCACGATCTTCTTTCTCTCAACCTCGATATCTGTTTCTCCCTCACTGAGTATACGTGTTGTGTATACTCACTCCTCACCACCACATTTCAGGAAATACCATGTTAGCTGAAAAGTTCGTGATTATGTGATAGATCGTGCTTGAAGAGTTGCCTTGCGTGCTATGTGGCTTGAGTTGTCAAAGATGTAAAGATTTTACTTTCATGAGATGTATATAATCAATGTGTAAAGGAAAGTCATTTAAGTTTTATGTATAGGTTAGTAAGCTCTGGATTCAATGCATGCTTGTATTGTCTAAAGGAAAGAGTTAGAATAGTCTGGTTACTTGGAAATGTATATATACTTGTTGTGTTTAATTATTGAGAACCGAGGCTCGGATGGCCTTGAGGAATTTTGCCACTTATATGCTATCGCAGGTTTGTATTTTGCCTAGAAACAGGGCAGACTCCGTCCGTTTTCCCCAAATTTTATGCCCGAGTTTGGAATTGGGTTGCAATTAGATTGATTGATAGAACTTCCGGTCTCGAGAGGGATCGGGGTGTTACAGCTCCAGTACTTGTTCTACCAGAGGGGACCGATAATATGGTTATCTACAGTGATGCATCCAAGGAGGGCTTGGGATGTGTACTTATGCAGAATGGTTGGGTTATTGCCTATGCTTCTAGAAAGTTGAAACCATATGAGGTGAATTATCCGACTCATGATCTTGAGTTGGCAGTTGTTGTTTTCTCACTGAAAAAGTGGCGTCATTATCTGTGGGGCAGTAAGTTTGAGATTTTCACTGATCATAAGAGTCTTAAGTATTTATTCTCACAGAAGGAGTTGAATATGCATCAGCGGAGGTGAATGAAACTTCTTGGGGATTATAATTAACCTATCAGTTATCTGCTTGGGAAGACAAATGTTGCGGAAGACGCTCTTAGCCGTAAGGCGAGTGTTTCTTGTTTGGCTGTCAAGAAGTGGGAGGTTCTTGAGGAATTCACTTATTGGAGACCAGAGTTGACTCAGGTTGGGATGATGTGTTCATATCTCTGTATTCAGCCTTTGTTGTTGTCTCAGATTAGAGAAGCTCAGCAACTTGATGTTAAACTTCAGAATATCAAGGATCAGATCACGGATGATCAGACTGATTTCAAAGTGCACGAGGAAGGTATTCTTCAGTTTCGGAGTAGGGTTTGTATTCCTGATGAACCAGGTTTGAGGCGAGGTATTTTGGAGGAGGCTCATAATTCTAAGTATACTATTTATCCTGGTGGAACCAAGATGTATCGGGACTTGAAGCAACATTACTGGTGGAATAATATGAAGAGAGAAGTTGCTCAGTTTGTATCTAGATGTTTGACTTGTCAACAAGTGAAAGCCGAGCATCAACGACCTGCAGGTTTGCTTCAACCGTTGGCTATACCACAGTGGAAATGGGAGCATATTACGATAGACTTTGTCACTAGTTTGCCTAGAACACCGAGAGGTAATGATACAGTTTGGGTTGTCGTGGATCGTTTGACGAAGACAACTCACTTTATTTTGATGCAGATGGGAGATGAAGTTGCAAAGTTGACGAATCTTTATTTGGATCAGATTGTCAGACTTCACGGGATTCCATCTAGTATTGTATCAGATCGAGATCCTCGATTTACTTATCGTTTGTGGGAGAAAATTTAGGAGACTTTAGGTACACAGCTTAACTTCGGTACAACATATCATCCACAGACCGACGGTCAGTCTGAGAGGACTATTCAGATTCTGGAAGATATGCTCAGGGCTTGTGTTCTGGACTTTGGGGAGAACTGGGAGAAACATCTACCACTTGCCGAGTTTACCTATAACAATAGTTATCAAGCTACTATTGGGATGGCACCTTTTGCTGCTCTTTACGGCCGTAAGTGTCGTTCACCTTTGTATTGGGATGAAGTAGGGGATATGAAGACTATTGATCTGACTATTATGCCAGAGTTCTAGAGAAGATTGAGAATGTTCAGTTGATTAGGCAGAGAATGCTTACAGCGCATAGTAGATTCAAGAGTTATGTTGATAAGCGTCGTTGGGATTTGGAGTTTGCAGTCGGGGATCGGGTTTTCTTGAGATTGTCTCATCGTAAGGGGTTTGCTCATTATGGTAAAGGTGGTAAGCTGAGTTCAAGGTTTGTAGGGCCGTTTGAGATTATTGGCAGAGTTGGTAAGTTAGCATATCGGTTGGCTTTACCAGAGAATTTCTCTAATGTCCACGATGTATTTCACGTGTCTAATTTGCGAAAGTATAATCCAGATCCTTCTCATACTCTTGAGCCAGAGCCGTTAGAGCTTCGTGAGAATCTGACTTATGATGAGAGGCCAATTCGCATTCTTGATCAGATGGAATGGGAACTGAGATCGAAGAAGATTTCGATGGTCAAAGTATTGTGGAAGCATCACGGTATTGAGGAGGCTACTTGGGAGAGACGAGATCAAATGCAGCAACAGTATCCAGATCTATTCCGTACATCAAGAATTTCGGGGATAAAATTTCTTTAAGGGGGGAGGGGGAAGAATGTGAGACCCCATATTTTGCTTTATCTCGATTTGTGTGCTTTACCTCGTTTTGTATGAATTGACCTGTTTATGTGTTGTATGTCTTAGAATGTGCTAAATATATGATTAATACTCCTAATATATGCTAAGTGTGCATTCATGAAATTTTCATAAAAAACGGAATCAGAAATTTTATCGTCAATTTTGGTGAATAGTATTTTTAGCACCTGTCCGCCAAAATTTTTACAGGGGTGTTTTAAACATTTTAAAACCTAGTACTCAGGTATTAATAGACCCGTGTTTGATTAAAACGGATTTGGAATCGGATTTGAAATTTAAAGATTTTTATAATTTCTTTTGCAAGAAAACGAGTTTCAAGCCGACTCCGGTGAAAGTATTTTAATGTAACACTCCTTGTCACCTAAAATATATTGTCTAGAATTAATTTAGTTGTTAATTTAATAGTTGAACAAGAAATAGCATTAAAGGAATTAAAAGACTAAAGAAATAGCATTAAAGGAATTAAAAGACTAAATAACTAATTTTGACCATTCTTATTTTTGTTTGACCTTTACTTATATGCATCAACACACAATTGCAAAGCACAAAAACACACTCAAAACACACACAAGGTGGCCGAAACTCCATGGCTTTTTTGTGAGCTTTTTCAACATTTTTTTCAAGCAAATTTTCATTAGAAGTTGTATTTCAAGGCCAATTTCCATCAACCAAAACTTGATTCCATCTCTTGAGCATCCATTGAGCATCTTTGTAACTTCAAAACACATCAAAGGTGAGAGAAAATTCTAGATCTCAAAAGTCATTTTTTATCTTTTTGCTTATAATTGTATTTTGAACCATTAGAATGCTAATTTGAAGTTATATTATTGCTCAGTGCATGCTAAGGATCGATTATATGTATTCTTATAAGATTTAAACCGTTGTACCATAAATTTTTATTTTCGGGTATTTAAAGTTGATAGTTTGGCCAATTATTGAATATTTTGAGTTGTAATGGTTGTAATTGATTGCCATCGATTTCTAAAAGTTTGTTAATTATGTGGTAGCGCTGTTATAATACCGAATTTTTGATTGCAATGTTTGTGTGAAAATCCAAAAATTTCAACCTAGGTGCACTGAGTTTTAGGGTTGTTAATCTTGATTTTGATGTGTCTTGGTTGGTTTCCGAGAGGGCTAATGTAGTTGATTGAGTGGGTGAGTGATAAAAACTGATTTGGAGTTGTTTGGATTAGTAGAATGTAAGATATGATTATTTGAAGTTTAGGTTGTCTTTCTTTAAAATGTTGAATTATGTCTTTAGATGATTGGGTGGTGTTTGAGTGATTGAATTGTGAGTTGTTAATGGTTAGATTAGGGTTAGATTACGTGTTTAACGCATGTTAAGTTGGATGGCCTACTTTGTCATCTAACTTACTTCTTTATTGTTTAATTGATTACTTTATGTTATATTGATGAAAAGATGATTATTGATTGATTATTGATGCACCGGGAGATAGTCAATGGAAAAGGTGTCCTCTTGTGTTATGATGTTTATTATTATTGCTGAGTCTTGGTATGTGTGTGCCACCTCTCGGGCAGCGTCGAACTATCAGGTTGATAACGGCATGACTAGCAGAGGCTAGCGGCAGCTGGCATGACGGAGGTGTCATGGAGGGAGGGGCTAGTGAGGTACCTCAGGTGCGTGAGTAATGGGGAGTTATAAGAAGAACGGTTAAGATCGTGATGGCATTTGGAGCTACACCAACTAGAGTATCCTTTATTGATTGGTCATTATAGTTATATGTTTATATTGTTATTGATGTTTTATTGTGAGTTTACAGCTCAAAGGATCATTTCCAAGGAGTATAGTAAATACTGTTAGAGATCTATTGGATCCTCACTGAGCTTGTTTTATATAAACTCATTCTCTATTATTACATGCACGCAGGTGTTACTGATTCTGACTACGGGTACGTGCCTCTTGAAGAAGAAAATATGCTTTTCGTGGATGAGTCTTATGTACAGGAGTCATTGCCATGAGATTGTTTGTAATGGATGTATCATGATGTATTATAAAACTACTTTAACTTAAAGACTTATGTATAATGGTTTAGCAGTCTTTATTTTGATTATGTTTAGATTACTAAGTTGGTTTATAATCTATTTTGATATGTATGTATAGTTTATGTATGAAGTTGGAACGGAGGCGTATAACTATGAATGGGTTATTGAAGGAATGGTTATTGTATAATATGGTTATGTTGTATGTTGTTAACTTAATTGAGGAGTTGATTGTTGAATGGTTGAGGAGTTTGGTTGTATGATATTCTGAGAGGTTGGTTTAGAGCTTCGGTGTCTTAATTACTGCCGTTATATTACCGAAATTCCGTTGCGTCCTGACTGATTGTAGGTGGGGTCGAGTTGGGGCGTGACACAGACTACGCCTAGCTAACTAGCTAAGCTCTGATACCACTCAGTCACGACCCTATTTTCTTAATTGTTGAAACAGTCTCTAATACCACAATAATGACAGGAAATTAAAATTTAAGCTTATGAATCCTCAAACGTTCTGGGGTCGTGATGCCACGGGCTTAGGAAGATCACTCCGCCTAAATCCGTTAAGGCACAAAATAATAGCCCGAGTACTACTACCATAAATCAAAACATCAAACTATGTACTAAGTCAATTCCAGTAACACACATTATACAAACTTCATCACTAATTAATAATATTACAACCACCAAGTTCAAATTTGCAGGACCTGGATTCACTACGTTACTTCACACAAGTCCAACTACTACAACTAGGCCTCGAAAGAGTAATGTATCAAATTAGTTACATGGTTAAGTGTCTACAAGATTAATACATTACATCAAATAAATCACATGCCTAGCTCATTCTATTACAACAAAACGGTTAACCAAAATGAGCAACTGTTATCAAGATCCAGCCCCATATAACTTGTAATGGTGGAAAATAGGGGTGAGCTAATCCTGCATATAGCTTAGTGAGGATGAAATATGAAGGGTTTTTGCAAAGGTCTTCACCTTTTTGCAAACAGTTTGTAAAACATGCCATACACACAAGAATTTACAAACGAGAATACAAGATATACAATCAAGATTCAATAATAGTTAAATAACCTAACTCTTCCAAGATATCATTGGGTCCCAACCCATAGGAGGATCAATAAGTATTGATAAGAGAAGAAATGAATACTTTGGCAAGCAAGATATACTAGCAAGCCCTACCTTTGACTGGAGGTCTTGTTACTACCTCAGTAGGCGAGATATACAAGCGAGCCCGTTGCTGCCCGGAGGTCTCGTTACTACTGCATTCGTTAATGATTGCAACCGACATGCTTAAACAATTCAAATGCATTCGCAATTATCAATGATATAGCAAGAAGGCATGTAGACCTCTTGCGGTAATAAATGATTCATCAAAGGCATTCCAAGCAAACTTTTATTCATCATGCATTTATCATATGTCCTTAGTTTCCTAAGCAACATGTAGTAGTTAGCAACTACATAGCACCCAAAATATAGAATAAATCCTCAATTAAATATTACTATGATAAACTAGGGTTCGATATGGTTCCAACGTATCTGACCGTGCCTCAATCCAACTTTGGTTGCTTCCGGAATCACTAAAACAAGTTCCTTGCATTTTGGTAAGGCCGGTAGACCCTAGAGCCACCGGTCGACCAGTCGTGCAAGGGTCTTCTGCCTGAGGCCTTATCAGTGGACGACCTTTCCCCCCCACTTGTCGATTGGTGGAGCAGGGGTCCCCCAGTCGTGCTGGTTACGGGATAAAATAACCTTCCAACAACAATCATCCATACAATAACCCAACCTCTTACCAACAATCAAACAAGTTCAAGATGGCTATTAGGCATCATACAAGAGCTCAAAACTCCATCAAAACTACCATACCTCAACAATCAATAACCAACCTACCAAGAATTCAACATAGCTCACAACATCAAAATCAACCTGCAAGCTCTAAATGCTAACTTCATGGCTGTAACTTTTACAAACAAATTACATACACATTGTCACCTGGAAGAACAAGGCCAAGCTCACCTCTCAACTTCACAAGATCATCAATTCACAAATTGAGCAAGCCCTAGATCTACAACATACAAATACTCAATCTCCTCGTCCAAGCTTAGATATGCAAACTTTAGCAATATTAACACTAAATGAGCATCATATAATCATGAATGAGCATTTAAATATCATTTTGAAGAATCCCTCACCTTAGTGTCAAAGCCTAGAATAAAGAGATGCAAGATACACGCTTGAGAAAAGCTTAAAATGCAAAGAAAATGATCCAAAATGGCTGAACTACTTCATTTCTTCTTTCTCCTTCTTCCTTCTTCTCATTTTCTCTCTTATTTCCCTCTTCTCTATGGATGAAATTCTAAGTGTGGTGTGTGTAGTGTGTGTATCGTGTGTTTTGTGTATGTGAGCTGATGTATGTGTGTGTAAATGGTATTTTATTTTGTATATATGATATGTATATGTGTGTGTATTGTTTTGGTTGTGTGGGTGTGTAGTGTTTTTGTGTGTATATGTGGTGTAATGTGTATATTAGGTAAAAAATATCTAAAGACCCAAAAGACCACATTGCCCCTCAACTAGTTTATGTTCTACTAATTTGCCATTCTAGTTGGTTTCTAACTAATTGGTTGCTAGTGTAATGCAATATGATTCAATTATTATCTACGTTACCTAAATTACTCAAGGACACGTAATTGAATTTAAATGCATACTAAACGAAGCACGTGTACATAAAATGATGTAAATGCATATTAATTAATATAAATGTATATTAAATGATCCAAAAATGTATGAAATGTTATAAAATGCATATGGACTCTATACTAGCTTGGTACGAGGTCTCACACACCCCTATCAATTGCTCCCCAATCTCTTGAGCTCCGTAGGAGGTTAGGGGATTGTCATGTAGGTCGAGCTCTTTCGTTCCCCCGTCAGTTTAACTGTTGTAATCGCTACTTTGTAAAATAGATATACCTCCATCTCAACTGGCCTACGTATCCCGAGATTTATGCCCCCTTCACCACGTCATCAAAAAGATCTCTTTCATGACATGCTTTTTGTATGACTCGGGTTAATGACCTTATTTTTTAATTCAATTCGTAGCTTTATTTTTTAGGTTAGGTCGGTAAGCCCCCAGACCCTTAGATTAGTGAATTCAATTTTGAAGTTGCTCATATTGATATTTTGATGGAGCTTTGGTATGCCCACCAAGTCTTCTTTAAAGAGGTTGGAGAGCTTGTCACGACTACTAAGGTTGGATGTAAAGGAGTCGTTAGATCGAGAAGAGAATTCGACCAGTGAAAGAATTCGAGGTGCAGACCTCTTCAATGGGAGTGTGAATTGCAAACCTGTAGGGACGAGCTTAGGATGCTTAAGCTTCATTTAGATTTCTTTCCATGTTTATCTGTAGCTCTTATGGTCCAACCTCCAGTCTTCAAGTTTGACCTCGGCTGTGGCCTGGCCTTATCTTCTTTGTTAGAGCTTAATGTATTTTATTGCTCTTGCAATTCTTGAATGTTTCGCTTGAAGTGACCTTCGACATGTAATTCACTTTTTTGGCTAAGGATAGTTTGACTTTGCCATTTTCGGCTCAACCTTAGCCATTTTTTGGCCTCCAGCATCTATTCGACCTAAGAATGGCACTTCAGCTTCCCCCCTTAGCTATTCTTATATTTGAGATGGCTCTCGACCTTATCTTGTGCTTGAGTTTGGGCTCGACTTTCCTGAGCTTTTCTCAGGGTTCCACTCATACTTGAGCTCTTTGCAGCTTTTTTGAGTTGGTCTTCCTTGATGAGAGGGAAGCATTGAACAATTTTTTTTTCTTAACTTGATTTCGTCCCTTGACCTTGGCTCTTTCAGAGCTCAACATTAGGTTTTATCTTCAGCTCCTTTGACCTTGACCTTAGACACATCTCGTGCTTAACTTTGATTTATGAGGTTTGAGGGGCTTTTGCGATCCTTTCTCTGACCTTTGCCTAGGCTTATTTTGGCCTTTCTTGGATCCCGACATGCTTATCTTGGCCCTCGAGATATGTCAAGATTTGGCCTTCGCCATGTACAGATTGCCTTGGTCATTGTGCTCAGCCTTGATCTTCTTGCATCTGTTGCGAGTTGGGTTCCAACTCGGCTTTGTTCAGTTAGCCTTGTGTTGACTTTATTTCAGTTCCTTCTTAGCTCAGAGAGGTTTACACGTCTCATGGAGGCCCTTTTTCCATCTTTTTGCAAGTTCTTCCTGAGGTCTTAGGGACTTTAAAGGTATGTTCTAACCTTCTTGTTAGCATTATCAAGTCCTAGGGACTTGTATGGAGCCCTTCTTCGGCCTTGAGTGAGCTTTTCTGAGGTCCAGGGACTTATAAGAGGCCTTTATTATGACCTTGGGCTCTTTCAATTTTTGTTGCTGAATTTTCATTTTTGAAAAGGGCCTTGGCACTGTGGTTCGGCTCTTTTCAGCTCAGCCAATCTCTTTATTTAGATATCAGTTGCCGCCCTCCCCCCCATACTGCCCTGGCTGCGGTCCTTTATGTAATTCTAGCTCTGAGAGGTATGCGACCCGATTCCCTTGAGAATATGCTGGAGTTTGGACATGATCTCTTTCTTAAATCCTCTCAATCATAGCCTCGTTTCCGAAGAAGCCATGGTGGCTAAGGTCCTCTATGTAATTCTAGCTTAGGTAGCCGGGTGACCCTGTGATACCTCGACCCCAACATATAGCCATTTTATCTACTTTTATATGTTTACATGCTATTCTAAATGTTTGCACGCAAACATGTGTTTATTTTCATTAATTGTGTATGCTTATTAACTTTAATTTTTGTATTTCTTAGAAAACGTGCAAATTGTATTTGATTAATTTATGAAAAATTATTAACTTGCTATTTTAACATTTGAATTATTTGAATTTGGATTATTGCATTTTAATGTAAAATTCCATTAATTGAACTTTCGGCCCGGAGCCCGGGCCAAATTTTTAACTATTTTATTTAATTTTTCTGATCACACAACTAACTTCCTTAGATCATTTCTTGACTACGTACATTGAAAATTACGTGCATTGCATTTCCGGAGTGTAAGTTTTAGTAGAGACATTTTATTGTATGAATATTATTTCATTATTTTTACTATACACATTTATCTTAATTGTATTTAATAGATTTACCTAAAGTAATTAATTTATTATTTTGATTAAATGAAATTATTTAAATTATAATTAAATGACTTACTCGGGACAACTAGTTTACTACTTTATTGATTTAACTTTAAACTATTTCTATTCAACCTAATTTGTTTTATTGTTCGAACGGGAAACCCAGACCCGAACGAATTAGTTTATTATTTTAATAATAATATTTATTTAATTGCCTGGACCTGAACGAGATAGTTTAGTATTTTTATAATTATAATTATTTAGTTGGCTCGGAGCTGAACATGCTAGTTTATCATTTTTTATAATTACATTTATTTCATTACATCTAAATGGTTTACATGAAGTAAATAATTTATTATTTTATTATTTGTCTACATTTAATTGAGCCCGTAGTTGAGTTTATTTTATTTTAATTATTTTATCTGCTTTCATATTTGCCTAAATTTGTTACAACCCGAACTCATCATGTAGCACATCATACTTAATTTCATATAATTATGTGTTATTTTAAGAGTTTGCATGTGTATATGTGATTATCTTAGTGATTTATATTCATTTTTAGCATGATTTCATGTTTCTTAGAAAAATGTATAGACTATGATCAACTAATTTATGTAACTTGGTTAACCTAATATTTTATTATTTACATTATATGAAATTATTTTCTTACAATTAATGGATTATTTTCATCATTTAAAAATGAACCCTAAGCTCGGAGAAAAAATTAAAATATTTTATTTCGCGAATTTCTTATTTTTCCCTCAATATATACATGTTTCTGGGCATACGTTCATATATTTTATGTGCATAACATGTCGAGAATGTAAGTTACAAAAATGTTTTGGGTACCGTAGGAATAGTAAAAAACTAGTTGTACTTGGGTTAATTAGAGGATTTAGCTTGTAGGCTTAGCATTAATAGTTTATTCAATTAGTTAAACTAATTAAAACAATATTAATCTACCTATATATTATATATATATATCTACCTACTTATATATACATATTATATTATATATAACAACAAAGCAAACCAAACAAAAGGAAAAGAAAGGAAATCAGGACAAAAAGCAAAGATGGGAAAGAAAGAAAAAGAAAAGAAAAAAAAAAAGAAAATCGAAACGAACCTAAAATTGAGCATTCCTAAGCAATTCTAATAAGATTCAAGTAGTTTCTTGCATATTTCTTCCATTTCTAGCTTCTAGGAGGTGAGGAATTCAACATAAATTTGCATATATAATATTTATGTCTTGACTTTAAATTTCTAGATTTGTTAGTATTAGCTTGTATAATGCTTGAATATAGTATTATATGTTGTCTACAAGCTATGGAGACTTATTTTATGTAGTTTATTGGCTTAGGTATTGAATTCTTGCAATGGATCAATTTTAGAAGATGATAAATAGTAGATTTTCTAGGGTTTTGTTAAAATTTGATTTTGAGCTTGATTCTATGCAATTGAATGTTGTCATAGGTTCTAGTGAACATAGGTAAGTGATTAGAATGAATAAAATTTGAATGAACTTGGATAATCTTGTTAAAATTGGCTTGGAATCAAAGGGCTTTGCGTAAAATGTTAATTCGGGTGCAATTGAATGTTATAGATAGTGTTTATTAGGTGAGGTAGTGCTTAAAATGCTTTTATGGCACCAAATTGAGAGTTGGTTTGGGTACTTGTAATTCAAACGGACCTCGGGGCCTTTGGGGCTTTTGTGGTGTAGTTAAAAGTGTGATTTCATGGCTTTAAGTAGTGCCATAAAGTGTCATTAGAAGTGTAGAATAGCTAACTTGTGAATATTGTAACTTGTGTTTCGTTTGTGTGTCAAATTGCATTAGTAGACAAAGGGAAAAAGTGACTAAGTTAGATTAAACACTAGTAATTGACCTTTATGTGGTTGGTTAAGTGCTAAAAGAGGCTTGGTTTGATTGTTCATGCATTTGGTGAAGTTTCGTGAATAGTGATTATTTGATTACTTCGAATGAATATGTCTAATTCTTGTTATATTGCTTATATGTTGTAACTATATGCGAGGGCAACCTACTTTGTTGTCACTCATTTGTGTTCATTCAATATATATTGTCATTGTTATCTTGTGTGAATTGTATAGTGGTTGCGCAACCATTTGGGCATGGTAATATCGGGGAAGCTGGGTGGCATCGGGCTTGCCGATATGTCTCGGCTACCATAGTCCCTAATCCCACCCTCACCTGGTTCGGAGATCGCCAGGGGGTGTTGGGTCGTAGGATTTCGGGGTACATCCGGAGTACACCCACTAGAGTTTTATGAGTTTATGTCGGCACATTGATTGAGTTCGTGGTTCTTGGGTCGAAGTTCGTGATCGAGATTGAGACTTTGGAGTGTTTTGGGTTATTGAGATCATATCCTTTTTATTGTGTGGTAATTGATGAATTGATTATTTATTGTATAATTGTTATTCTTGTGTTAAACTGTTGCATTGCACGAAAGGCTTTTCGAAAATGCCCCGCTTAACTATATCCCATCCCTCATTGGGCAACTGTGTTTGCTTATTCCTCTTTTTACCATGTTTCAGGAGGAGCTAAGGTTGGAATGCCTGTTGTATGGTTTATTTGCTCAATTAGTGTGCGAGAAGTGGAGAAATGTGATTATGTTTAGCTTGTGACCTATTTGGAGACCTTATGGTTTTGTATGTTATTATGTTGTTTTGGAAGTTTGTAATATGAAGCTTAAAGTTTTGTATGATTTGTAGTTAGAGGATGACATGTAATAACTTTAATGTTCTACCTTATTGCCTAGATAGTTGCATGCTTGTATGGGTAAATGGAGGAAGCTTGATTGACTTAGAATCTAAGATAAGGAAGGAGATAAGATTAGAGTGGTATGATAATCGAAAACTTGATCTTAGAATTTCGATAGCTAATGACAATGCATGCTTGTATGTCTTATATTGTTGTAGTAGAGAGGCTCGGATGGCCTTTTAGACTTAGGAAGTTATGTTGTAAATGTTTGTATATTATTTTTGTGGCTATTTCATCTGCGTGCTGGATTGTGGATAGGCCCAGAAACAGGAAAAACTTTGTTCGTTTTCCATCATTTTCGTAACCTCGGGTTTTGGATCGGGGCTCCGGTCTCCTGAGGGATTAGGGTGTTACAAACCCAATCTCTTCGAGAATGTGCTAAAGTTCAGTCCCTCTTTAGTTTAAGGTTTGAAGAGTGTTTTGGCATGCCCACTGGTCTTTTGGGTAAGATACATCTCTATGGGCTTCACGTTTGGCCCAATTTCTCTTGATGACCTTTAAATCGATGCCAACATCTTTAAGTCTTAGTACCTTTGACTCAAATAGCCTTGAGTTCTTACAACCTTGAGGGATGACTCGATATTTTGCAATTATCAACCTCGAGCTTTTACAACCTCAGGGGCTGGCTCGAAAGTTAGCGTTATTCAGCATTTTGGACCATTATATGATCTCTTGCTTGTGAAATAGTCCTCCCTGATTTTGGACCAACAATTTGCAGGTCCTTAAGTGAGGATGCTGATGATTCTTTGATTTCGGACCTGGTACTTGAGCATAGACTCTCAGTTATTTAGCTTAGGAATTTTTTAGTTAGCTTCCTCCATACTTACTAAGGATGCTTTATGCCTTAGTAGGTGTCATCTATTTCTGGCAAGACCTACGAGGCTATAGTGCTTACCAGATGTCGCAACCTAAATCGGTTGAAGTCAAGCTCCACTCGGTGCTCAATTGTTCCAGACTATGCTTGACTTTCGCAGCAAAACACTCACTGAGCATCGTGACCTAAGTGGGCTACGTCGAGCTCCACTTGGTACTTGGTTGCTTCTAGTTATGCCTTCTATCATTTGGTTCCTTGTTAGGGCTCGAATGTATGGCCTGAGGAGTGATAATTCGAACAATTACTGTAAGAACCCTGAGTGTTCTCGTCTAAGCTTAGGGAGTAATGATCCCGATGATGGCTGGTAAGAACCCGAAGGTTTCTCGTCTTATCCTGGGGAGTAATATCCTTTGTGGTAGCTGGTAAGACCCCAGAGGGTTCTCGTCTTGGCCTAAGGAGTAATATCCCCTATGGTGGCTAGTAAGACCCCAGAGGGTTCTCGTCTTGGCTTGGGGAGTAATATATGTTACGGTGGCTGGTAAGAATCCAAAGGGTTCTTATCTTAACCTAGGGTGTGATATCCCCTATGGCGGCTGGTAAGTCCTCGAAGGGTTTTTCTTATAAAATGGGGAGTAATATATCCTATGGTGGTTGGTAAGAACCCGAAGGGTTCTTGTCTTAGCCTGGGGATTAATATCCCTTGTGGTGGGTGGTAAGACTCTAGAGGGTTCTCGTCTTGGCTTGGGGAGTAATATCCCCTATGCTGGCTAGTAAGACCCCAGAGGGTTCTCGTCTTGGCCTGGGGAGTAATATACCTTATAGTGGCTGGTAAGAATCCGAAGGGTTCTCGTCTTAGCTAGGGAGTAATATCCCCTATGGTAGCTAGTAAGACCCTGGAGGGTTCTTTTCTTAGCCTAAGGAGTAATATCCCCTATGGTTGCTGGTAAGACCCTGGAGGGTTCTTATCTTAGCCTTCAGGGTGCTGCAACCCTTGATAGTGTTAAGCTATTATAACTTGTAGGCTGGCTTTCATGGCTTGGGGGAACTTGGGAAAGTTCTATTATGACTAGGTTAACTTGGTCGCCCATTTTGTTGATGCTGGAGGAGCTCCACTGAAGTTGGGAGAACTCTAATGAGTTTAGGATAGCTCTTGCTTTTTGACTTAAGGAGAGCTCCGTTGGTCTTGGAAGAGCTCTGCTGAGCTAAGGAGAGCTCTGCTGAGCTAAGGAGAGCTCTGCTGAGCTAAGGAGAGCTCCTACTTTTTTAACTAAGGAATGATACACTGATCTTGGGACAGCTCCACTGATCTTGGGAGAGCTCTGCTATTCCGCTAGGTTGAGGAGAGTTCCTGCCTTTTTTAGATAAGTAGAGCTCTGCTGATCTTGAGAGAGCTCTACTATTCCACTGTGCTTTGGAGAGCTCGTGCCTTTTGAGGTTAGGAGAGCTCCGCCGCTCTGCTGGGCTTAAGAGAGCTCTTACATTTTGAGGTAAGAAGAGCTCCGCTGATCCTGAAAGAGCTCTGCTATTCTGCTAGGCTTAGGAGAGCTCCTGTTTTTTTAGGTAAGGAGAGCTCCGCTGATCTTAGAAGAGCTCCACTGATTTTGGGCTGATTTGATTTCCCCATTTTGGGTTGGTGTACATCTCAACAAATTATCTCATCAGTGTTGGACTTACACTTGGATATCGCAATGACATTTATGCGAGCTATTCTTTTGCTTTATCTTTTAATGATAGGTCAATTGATAAAAAGTATTAGAAGATGCATCTTGAGCATTTTGAACATATTTTTCAAATATCTAAATATCTCTCTAGCTAGTCTTGACCAAAATGAACCCAAATTAGGGCTAAAACAAGGCAAAATTGAGACAAAATGTTGCTAAAACTTCAAGTTCGTCATTTTTGGACAGCTCAGACACATTTTGGGAAAATGGTCATAACTTTCTCTAGGATGCTCAAATTGACAAACCGTTTAAAGTGTTAGAAACTCGACTCGTAGGTCTTTCTATCCATATATAAATCGCCAGCCAATTATTTCTCAATTGTAGAAGTTTATTTGGCTAAGATTCTATGATATGCAAGGCTAGGATATCACAAATAGATAATCAACTACGGTAGCGTAAACATTATCGCCAGCTATGATGCATTGTCAAGATTGCACATAAGACGAAAACAATAAAGTATTAAGTAGTAGTTAAATAGCAATTACTATGACACGACTACTAAAGTTACTCATCTTGCTAGTATTGATGGTGTTTTCTCAGTGGGTTGATTCTTCGTTCCCACAGACGGCGCCAAACTATTAAGGCAAAAATTGGTTGCTCCGAACTCCTTCCTGGGCTGGACAAGTTCTCTTGTCCGAATAATATTTTGTATGCTCTTTCCACCTTGCGGCTTTCGTAAATCTAGGGCTCGACTATTAGCGGGGTTATTATTAGCCCCGTGGGCTAACCCTACCCAGGGCTACAGCTCCGATCTTTCGTTCCTAACGATACTTGATGGTTGGGGCTGGCACATCTGGCCTGCACCTCATCCTTGTCTTTAGGTTTATCCTCTTCCATTGGGTACTTTTCCAAGTCCCTGCTCATTACTATGTCAGCCACGTTCGCATTTACCAGCCAGGGTTGCGTTATATTTATGCGTCATGTCCTGTTTTCTCAGAGCTCAGGGGTCTGATTGTATTTTCCTAGTCAGTACTCGATGGCCTGGGCTAACCTATTTGGAGGGGCTAGATGAGCCCCATCAGCCTGTGTTGTATAGGCTGTGGGGGCTGGAATCTACTATTGGGGCTCCACCAACTTATTCCTTGCAAAACTGTACCCGGGGGCCCCCTCCAACGCTCAATTAGTTATGAGAGAAAAATATTGCTTAAAAGCATTAGAGTATTGTGTGAGAGCAAAGTTGTTGCTTAGGAACAATTAATAGAGAACTTGTAAGTGTTAGAATGAGATACCTGTACTTTTAATGTCTACCTGTATTAATAGCTGCTGAAATATGGATTCATAGAATAGGATAGAGGTGAATCTGACGATATTAGGCTTAATGAGATAATATCAAAGGAGATAAGCTAAATCCTTTATATTTAGGAATCCAACTAAATGTTTTTGTACTTATCCTTATCTAAAAACTCTCTTGTTGTTCGTCTGTTGCCTAGTGCTCCCTGTGAGCCCAGATCAGAACATTGACGGGGCTACCCCAGCTCTGTATGCTGGATCTTTCCGTTTGCTACCCAACTTTCCTTGTGAGCCCAAGTCAGGACGTTAGCGGGGCTATCCCAGCTCCGTAGGCTGGATCTTTCTGGGGCTCGAGATCCACCCCTGTCAGTCATCTTAATATTTTTCCTTTACCAATTTAAATCTCTAATTTAATTAATCTTTAGACTTTAACATTTATAGTCTAATATCTAGATTAATTATTTGACTTGACCATCAATAACTTAATTTTTAATACTTATAGGATTGCCTATAATTTTATCCTATAAGATAATGCTAATGTTAGACAATTTTGCATAATGAAACAAAAAAGAATCAATTATGTAAAACCATATAATTTAGCAAACATATATTTCTAGCATTTAATAAACAATTAATTATTAACAACTCTCATAATAATATTTTACATTTTGCCATAACAAAGTATCTGTAAAATTATTCCATATTAAATTTATGCGAATAAACAACAAACAAATTAGTAAATAAATAATTTTTTAAAAAAAAATATTCGATGGTAGGGTGTCATGCTCATGAGTCGCATGTATTCTCACGCGCGCGGGCATACACCCTCACCTTTTTTTAAATTTTTGTTTTTTTGTGTTGTTGTCATGGATTGACTTTTAATATCATAGGATTTTTTGTCACGAAAACTCAGGAAAACCTATTTTCCATAAATTTCTATATTAATACTAGGGAGTTTAAAGTGATTTCTATACCTATTAGTTATAACATTTTAAACTACTATTAAACAAGTAATTTAATCAAAGTTCAATTCCTAATTAAAACCACATACAAATTAATTACCAAGGATTAATTCTAGTAAACATAGAAACTAATTAGAAAACATAATTCAATGCATCAAAAAATAAATCTGAATTTTTAGTGTTCTAACATTACCTCTTAGTTTCTATGGAATTTAATTATCCTAAGAATAGTTAAAACGCAGGAATTTCTATCGTAAACTTTCAGGAAAATATAACTTCCATTAATTCCTATGTAAATTCTAGAGAATTCCAAATTGTTTCAAGTTCTATTAATTATAACCTTCTAAACTACTACAACTAAGTAATTTAGTCAATGTTTAATTCTAATCCAAAACCGTAAACAAATTCATTATCACGAATTAATTTAGTAGACAAAGAAACTAATAAGAACAAATCTAATTTTTTTCAGTCTTCTTAAATTATTTCTTAGTTTCTACTACTAAACAATTAAACTAGTTTAACTATTTCATGATTTAA
Source organism: Ehretia macrophylla (assembly GCA_037974665.1). Classification (NCBI taxonomy): domain Eukaryota; kingdom Viridiplantae; phylum Streptophyta; class Magnoliopsida; order Boraginales; family Ehretiaceae; genus Ehretia; species Ehretia macrophylla. Next base: position 147,343 of record CM075768.1, read on the forward strand.
TTCGTTGTGGCTCTGATACCACAGAAGGGAAACATTATAACGCATGAATCAAATTCTATAATTATAAAAATAAGGCTGAAACATTCATGCATGGATCTTTAAAATGAATAAAGCATGAAATAGCTACTTGAACATCTAAACAGTTCATAGTTTAATTATAAAAGAAAATAAAATTTTCAGGAATACCTTTACCACGAAGAATGAAATGAGAAAACTTCACCTTTGTTGAATGAGAAGCTTCACATGCCTGGAGTAACTTCTGCTCCTTAACTTTGATCTTCTCCTCTATTCCAAATTCCTAGCTAAAATGTTGATCAAGTTATGTGACTTGATATTGCTAAACTAACTAAAAGAAAAACTATTCGAGTTTATTGAAAAGTTGAAGCTTACTCGTATGAGAGAAAAATAGAGATCTCAAAGGAGATGGTGAAATTGTAGAGCTTGAGGTAGAGACCTTTATATAGGGGAGAACATGCAAGGTAATTTTGTCAGAATTCCAATGTGGGAAAGGATTAGGACTTTGAATTATCTTTTAATTCTATAATAAAATAGAAATCATTTTACACCTTGCGTTCACACTGGCCTAGCATAATCAGCTAAACCACATGCCTAAGCTAAGTAGGGTGCCTAGCTTTCTGTGTCCAAGGCCAATGGCCGCGACTAGCCCGCCTGGTTCAGTACTTGAGCTCTATCCAATTAAATTAATTAATTTCAAAATCCAAATCTAGTATACTATTTAAGAATAGAGCCTTCATCAAATTATGGAAAAAACTATCTTAAATATTCAGTAGATTTGAGACTTTAATTAATTAATTATTATTGAATCCAAAATTCAGTCAATAATCAAAATAGAAAATATATTCCACAAATAGGAATTTCTATTTATGATCTCTAATTGTCAAAAGATTAAATTCTCTCTTCAATTTAGTAATTCTTTATTTAGTAAATACACTCATAAGGTAAATGGCTAGAAGGGGGACCAAAGACATAATTATACTTCCACTGAAAATGACCAAAATATTATCGCTAGTCTCCTAACAATATTTTTCCATTTTAACCTTAGTCTATTCCACTAAAAGATCATAGTTTCACTCCAAGATAATTACTATATGAACAAGAGTTAGTCAATGATATATGATGCTCAGTCTTTCGACCAACTAAGTGATAATGACCACGTTGGCCCTCTATACTGACTCATAGCCAAGACAGGTTCATCGATTATACTATCATCTCTTTGACTACATCTTTCCCCTGCGAACCTCTAACCCATAATCTAAAAATCCTCCATAAGTTATTCACTTGAGAACGGGAGCGACTCACAAGTGTAACAACCAATACATCATGTATTACTGTGCACATATTTAGGATGATCAACCTGGATCATTCTAAGGGAGTGATTATTATATAGATTCCTTATTGCTTATGCATGTCCCTTCTAACTCTAGACACCCAAACCACATAGCTGTTGACCTATATATATAAGATCTCACCCATTGTGGCTCAAAGTTTAGTTCATCCACATATGCTCAAGATTAGGAGCACTGGCCCACTTAGAAGCATGTAGGTATAGGTGACTTATTTCTTTGATAGTACATATTTAGAGTATCATACCTATGGTGGCCCATCCAATTCATACACATGCATAAGTGAAGTAAGTCTGGAAGCCTATACATGATCAAGGCAGATCACCCTACTGTAAAAGGAACTTATTCACAATAACTTCTATCATAGTAGAGTGCCCAACTCTACTACTTAGTTGTGGACTTAATAGTTCAGCTTAACAAGTAACCATGACTTAGATCATCTGTACGTAACCACCATATACCTAATTCAACACATGAAGCAAGGACCTTATATTCACAGATATATATATAAATAATACTCAACCACATAAGAGAGAAACATGCTCATGAAAGTAAGATGACAATAATTAGTCATTGCAAACATCCAGATATATCAATGACAATGTGCTATTGGTTTTTTGGGCATACCCATTCCCAACACAAACTAGATATAGCGCAGTGAAAAAATGAAGTATAACGCTAAATAAAAATAGAGAACCATGAATAGAGATCATCCAAACATGTATCATGCACGAAACTTTTGAATTTGAAAAGCTTGGATGGAGACCACAAGCAAGCAGCCCTCTACGGCCTCACACACACCACATCTAGACTGGACCGAGGCAAACAAAGTACCACACAAGCTACTATAGAGCTAGGAAACCTGAGAAGAGAGAGAGCGACACCGACTTTATAAGAGAGAGCTAGGGTATTTTTTTGTCTTCTTTTCTAGGTTCTCTATTAAATTGTATTTATAATGTGTCATAACTTTTTAGTTATTATAACTAGACCCAAAAACTTATGGAGTCCTCTAAATGCAGCCTAACACATTTTCTAATCAACTATATGTGAATTAGATATTAACCCATAATTAACTGACACTCAATTAATTACTAATTCGACTTAATACAAAAGCCAATCTCCCAAATTGACCTTGACCACAAGTCAAATGTTTAACCATCAAACATTCCATCTCATTTGCATATTCAACTAGTTTCCAAAACTCACTCTAACCATATGCAAGATACCATAGCTTTGCTTCTAGATAGAATGCGAGAACATCCTCATTCAAGGGTGACTTCTCCACTCTATCCCTTATAGTTCTAACCCTTCAACTTGTGTATGATCCGTTAGGTTCGAGTACCAAGCCAGTAGCAGTTGGGACAAGTACCTATTAACCCATCACCACTAGAACTCCTTCTAGTTGCTACTAAATGAGGTTAGCGTCTAGCAATATTCACCGGCGATGAGATGGCTTGAATGAATAATCCAAGATTTCTTTATTCAAAAACCTTTTGATAACTAGTTAACGTAAAGTCAATTCCTTCCACTAAAGCCCCGAGCTCACCCTAGGGTATGGTAAACACCAGTCAAACCCTAATAAGCTCACTCCTATAATCTATTGACTTTTTCTTATATGACCCAATCAAACAACCATGGTCATGGATTTTTGTCAACATCTCTATGAGATGACATAGGGTATGCTCTCTTTCATCCACAAAAGTAGATTCTCGTAGTGATACTCACCATCTTCGCAAGTACTTGACCTTACCCGAATCCCTATTCAAGTAGGTTTTATCTTTCTCCCATTTATCCAGGGATAAAGTACAATGAGTTGCTTACAAGCTACTATGGTGTCTTAGAGAGTCAAAGGAGTACTTTACATAACTATCACCTGAAAACTTACTCATTGACTTAGGAAGATAAAACCCCCATTGAGTGTTCTCAGCGGTTTGTGTCCGTGTACATATCTTCATATGTACCCATGTATTAGCTTTGATATCTCATGCGACTTAGTCGATGAGATCAATCTTGGTGGGACTAACTATATGTTGGTATTGCCGAATTTATCAATGCCCACTCTTCATGAATCCCACGACCTAGGACTGGTTTTAGGAATGTCTTATGAGTCGATCTCATCTACAATAAACTTTTTTGGTTTGACCCTATACCGACATATCTAAGGGCTTTATCAATTATACATAATATGTAGCTAGACGATATATGATTGTATACGAGATAAAGATAAATGCCATATGGTACTTTTATTTGATTAAAACTTTATAACAAAGATTGTTTCGTTACACAAATATCTTTATCCTTCTACATCGAATGATTGGCATGAAGGGCATAATCCAACAATTTTCCACTTACACTAATAGCAAATCGTTACGGTATCTAATACCGATCTTGGATCTATGGCAATCAAACTTCTTTCACCCCAAGGCTTTAGTGAATAGGTCTGCTAAATTATTTTTATCGTTTACTTTCTCAATCCGTACATATACTCTTTATATGATCTATTGGATCAAGTGAAAATAACACAAAATGTGTTTAGTTTTCTGATGAGACCTTGGTTCCTTGGCCTAAGCAATCTCTCTAGTGTTATCATAGTATAATATCACTAGTGCATTATCCTCAGGAACCACACCTTGTTAAGAAATAAACTTTCTTAACCAAATAGCCTATTTTGCCTCATCACATCCCACAATATATTCTGTCTCAGTCACTGTATCGGTCGCAACACTCTGCTTAGAACTCTTCAAACTCATTGCCGCACCATTCATAATGAACACAAAACTTGACACCAATCTACTATCATCTCAGTTTGATTCATAGTTGGAGTCAGTATAACCCTCAAGCTTCAACTCTAGCACTCCATATATGAGGAACTACTCTATAGTATTCCTCAAGTATTTCAAGATGGCGTTTACGCCCTTCTAGTGCTTTTCTCCTAGATCGGTCAAATATATGATGGTCACTCTAAGTGCATAAGTAACATCTGGCCCCGTACATGTCATGGCACACATGATTGACCTGACCACTGAGGTATACAGAATCCCTCTAATGTTTTCTCGTTCTTCATCAGTCTTGGGATAATTGTCCTTGCTGAAAAATATTCCAATCTCAATTGGTAGGTAGTTTTTTTAGAATTATCCATGTTGAACCTTTTAAGGATGGTATCAATGTACATGAACTAGGATAAGCATATCATCCTTCTTGATCTATCTATGTAGATCTTTATGCCTAACATGTAGGATGCCTCACCTAATTCCTTCATGGAGAATTGCTTGGATATCTAGATCTTCTTATTGAGCTGGTTATTATTTTTCTTGGCCTTTTCGGTTTTACCCTTACCTTTTCCCTTCCCCTTGGGCATAGAAGATTCACTCATCAGCATAATTTTATTGTTGTCCTTCTTATGTTGCTCAAATGTCCTTAGCATGTTGAGCATTTCTGAAAGCTCAACGTCAAGCTTATTCATGTGGAAGTTCATGACAAAAGGACCGAACAACTACAGAAGAGTCTGTAGAACTAAAACTTGGTACAACTTGTTGTCCATGATGAGTCCAAGGGATGATAGCTCACCAATATGACCAATCATTTTTACCACATGATTGTCGATTGACATCCCTTTAGTCATTCTCGACTTGAATATGGCCTTAGATATCTCACATCTCCTTGCCTTAGAGTTGGTGCTAAACAAGTCCTTCAAATGGGAATCCATCTCTTGAGGTATGAGATTCTCATATTTCTTCTGGAAATCCGTACTCATCGCTGCAAGCATAAGGCACTTGACTTGAGTTATATCATTCTGATACTTCTTGTGTAGCTCACTATCGCTGATGACTCCTCGGTAGGAGGAGGATGTGCAAACAATGTGTTGTCCAGTATTTATGCTAACTTATTTGTTGGTAATACCAACATAAGTTTTTGGTGCCAATCTTCATAGTTGGCTTCTTTAGTCAATATGTTAGTATCCAACATACTACGCAATGACAAAGCATTTATCATTTGACACAGTGATCTAAAATGTACAAGCTAAAAAATATAAATTTAATGTCTTGTTAGTTTTAATCTCCAAAAGGTCTAGACTTTGACCAGTGGTCTCCCACTATTTTCCAGCACTCACACCACCTTCATAGTGTGTCTGTGAGCCTTTCTAGGTCTCAAGGCAGGGTTATGACTCATTCTTGCTAATACATAACCCGTATGAGGTAGGGACCAAGCATGCATACCAGAATGGTAAGTCATCTTAGCCTATTGTATCTCCATAAAACTCCTAAGTTGTTTAGCCCCTTAACCCGCATAGACCCCTATGAGATAGGGACCATCTACCGTTTAAGTGTAAGTCAACCATCAACAGTACATATGATTGGTAAGAGTGTGCCACAAGTCTTCTCCTAGGAGGTAGGGTTAAGAGACTTGCATTCAAACCCCTAACATATACCACTTTGAGTAAGATGTTAGAGATATGCCTTAATGCTATAGTTAGATGACCTATATAGGGATATTTTGATGTGAATATGTATCTTTCATAATAGCATTTAGTGGACATTCATATTCTTCGTCTATAATAGATATGACTGTGTCCTTAGTGTTTCTTTAGAGAAGAAATATATTCTAAACGCATTTAGAATACGTCGGCATATTTCTTCGATATGATAAGCACAAGAACTTAATTTGTAGCCCTTAGATAATTTAACTAGGATTAGAATAATCAAGTACAGGCTGTCATATGTAGTTTTTTTTTATAACATAAGGATGTTAATGATAAAGGATGGCAAGTCTTGTGCCATAACAGCATAGGGATGCGATTAACCTACATATGAGTGATCATTAGTAGAATGGATCATTGAATATGACGTAGATAATAGAACTACATGACTTCAGATTAATAGTTTATTATATATTGCGGATTGTGAAAATTAATCCTTTGACTTGAGAAATTATGACTTCTAGATATATTAGGGGCTAAATATAGCATTTGGACAAAGCTCGCCTTTATATAGGTGAGATACGACCTCTCGTAGTTTAGTCTTGTGATATAGAGACTGACAGGTAATTGTCAAGATAAGATCCGTTAACCTCCGACGTGAGTAGATATCCTATGCAATCTTATTACTGTCTATGAACAAGGAAGTCCTTGGCCAAGGCGTGAGTGATTGATGGAAAAGGGTTTTTCCATAGTGTCATCTCTCGTTCCACCATTTAGATCTAAGCATAGAATCGGTTTAGTGGACTTAGACTATAAATGGATTCATATAAGTCGGACTGCATTTACCTTATAAACTGTCTTCACACGTATGTTGCTAGGCATCACTATTGAACGTGAAGGTATTTCGGAGAATGACGGAGACATTCTCCGGAATAGATTAAAAGCGTTTAATAGTCCCTCATTTCTATATGGTTATGAATGTAGAAGGTCACACATTAAAGAACATCATGAATAGAGTAATCGATGAGCTTAAATGTGATTTAGAAAGAATGTTAAAAAGTTAACATCATTCCTTTTGGTCACTAAGAGTTGATGGGCCAATTGTGTAATTATTGAAAGCTTTTGGGCCGATTGTGTAATTAATAGAAGTGTTGGGCCGTGTGGTAGTAATTGATGAGAGTATTGGGTGTTTAAATAATTGCTAAAAGGCATTTGGGCCGTTTGTGTAATTATCCAAAGGTTAGAGCCATTGTATAATTATTGAAAAGTATTTCCAATTAATTATTCTAATAGAGATTAGAATTAATTAATTAATTGCACATGATTGGTGGATATGCATGTACATGTGTATATATGTGCAAGATTGGATTGCATGGCTAGGATTAGCCAAGTCATCAATACAAGTCATCTTATGATGATGTCGCATCCCACTAATTCAAAATAGATGGCCAAGATTTAATCTTGAAAAGTAGATCTTTTGCATGGCCAGCGTTTGTAATGATTGCGAATGCTAGTTGCAAAGGAGAAAGAAAACCTTTGGACATTAAAACACTCAATCTAATTACATAATCAAGACAAGATCAATGATTGAGATTAAGCTAATCTCTCTCTCTCCTCTCTCTCATTTACACGGCCAAACACTCAAGGAAGAAGATGAAGTTTTTATCTTCTATTCAAGCCATACACACACACGGCCAAGCTTATGAAAAGGAAGAGAGAGAATACACTATCTTCAATACATGTACACAATGAAATGAAGATGAAAAATACTTAGAGAAGTTTTTGTTTATTCTCTTACTTGCTCTCGGCCCAAGCTTAGAAAAAGGAAAAAGAGATTTTCTTTTAACACTCTTACATACATATAAGGTTTAATCACTCAAGACAAGCTAGCACATTTAGTCATTGGGTGTAGATCACTCTTGGATGTTCGGTGTTTGTGCCTTGATCCTTCACACTTGAGGAGGAGCTAGTCCGCATCATCAAAGGCTTTCTACAAGTTGTTGGCTATCTACAAGAGATATAACTTCTTCTATACCTTGTATTTATATATATATGGTTGATATATATTGAAATACAGTTAGTATTTGTAAGGCCCAGCCCGAGACCATATGTGCATATAGATCATATCATATATAATTAAATCATCTTATATGCATTTACCTTGTTTTATGTGCTTTAAAATTGATTTATGTGCATTTATCTTGATTTATGTGCATTTTATCGTTTCACATATATTTGAGTCATTTATATCGTGTAGCTAGTAATTGGAACCAACTAAGTTCAATAGCTAACTAGAATAATTGAATTAGAACCAAGACAATTAGAATTAACACTAGAATGGCAAACTAGTAATATACAAGTCAGTTGGAGGGCACTCTCGTCATTAGACAACTTAGATATTATCTATCAACACAAACTACACCATTCACACACATCAAATCTCTACAACACACACTACACCACCCACACACACCAAATCTCTACACGCACACACACTAGAGAACTCAGCCAAGAGAAGATAGGAAGAGGAAGAAGAAGATCTCCAAGTTATTCCTATCATTTTTGTTTGTGTTTTCCTAGTTTTATTCAAGTGATTCTTGCTCCATTTTCATCTAGCACACAAGAACAAAGATGAGGGTTCTTTCAAAATGGTAATTTATGAGATATAAATGCATATTGATGGATTCATGAGGCTTGTATGGAGTTATATTTGCAATTCTATGGATTAGAATTGTTGAAATCATGCTTGTTGATGATTTAAACTAAGGTTATGTTTCTAAAATTTTTGAATGTTCTTAATGACGAAGCTTGTATCTAGCTATACAAATATAGTTGATTGTTGCTTATTTAGGTTGATAGAGGTTGTTTGAATGAATAGGTGTTGTTCGATATAGTAGCAAAACATACAAGAATTTTCAGAATAACCTTTCTGGACAGATTTGTACAATCAAAACTTTTATCCCGTTTTTATGGTTGGATGATTTTATAAAACTCTGAAGAATTCAGAAAATGTAAAAACCTCATTAGAGGAATATTTCTTCTGTTTTCCATGTCATGAGGAAAAATCATTTTCATTACCGAAAAAACACAGGACAGTAGGTATTAGGAATTTTGCTGCCACTGGACAGATTTGTACAAACATGAAATTGTAGCCTATTTTTATAGATAGATGATTTTATAAAAATCTGGGAAATTCAGAAAAGGTGGAAAACTCATAAAGGAACATTTATTAAGCTGGCCATGTCATGAGGAAAAATCATTTTCATGCTCAAAACACATGAGACAATAGGTTATGGGATTTTTTGTTAAATTTGACAGCTCACTGCCTTAAGTTTCTTTTGCATATTAAAAATAGTAAACGATCTCAGAATTGAACGAAAATTTCATAGTAGCTATATTAGGAAGTTAGGAACAACTTTCGTATTTTACAAAACGTCGGATTCCATCGTTTTAAATAGCTGAATTTTCCATTTTCGAAATAACCCTAGAATAGTCTTCAATCTGGACAGTCAAGACATAGATGCATTAAATTGGTTATACCTCTATCAATTTAGATTGGAATTGAGCTTTTCGTGATTCTAGAATTATGTACACTCGAAGAGCTTTAATTCTATACCTAATTCGAATAATTTGGAGTTCAGGAAGATAGGTTACTGATTAGCTAAAATTAGGCTAATGCAGTGATGTAAACATTGTTTTAAGTCAATAAGTTTAGCTCTAATGTAAATTGCTATTGATTGAATGACTAATTGCTATTGATTGAATGACTAAGTACATGGGTTATTAATGTGTAGTGTTATTAAATGATCAATATATGTGTTAGAATATTTTTGGAGACATTAATTTGAATTATATTATTTGATACTTGTTGAATTACCTGATATGATATAAATGATCGTAGTACTTGAACTTGAATTTGAATTGGTGTCAAAAGGGGTTGCAACCACCTAGTCTTGGCATGATAGTATGCATACTATGCCGGACATCCTCAAGGTGTCGGTGATCTTATGTCTACCATGGTCCGTATTCCCCTCTCGCTCGGGAACTTTGATTTCCTTGGAGAATCGGGTCGTAGGATTCGAGTATTATCTGGAATACTCGATTTGGGTGAGATAAGGAAGGAGATGTTGAACATCTCAGTTACTATTGCTTGTGTCAGACTTGCTTGTAAAGAGTAAGTTGTTCCTTACTACGTATGTGATATGTGACTTGAATACGTATACTTGAATTATTTATTGACTGCAAATCTTGCTTGCATTGTATCCACGGATTTACGAAAAGGTTTATGAAAAGGAAAAATTGTATTTGAAAACCCTTCCCAAATTCCCCCTCGCTGAGCTTAGTGTTGTTATAAGCTCACCCTTTTTTTCCTCCTTTCAGGCAATGAGGAGAGGTTTGTAGAATACTATAAGGATAATCCTCAGCATACTGGACCGGAAGTGCCCTATACGTGATATACACCTCTCTTAGGTATATTGTTGACTTAGATGACTTGAACAATTAAATGTATATATTATTTTGTGTATATGGATAGTTTTAATATCATGTTCTTGTATAAGTGAACTATTTTAGTCATTGGTCATAATTGTAACGCCCCGATCTCTCATGAGATCGGAGGCTCTAATAACCATGCTATTCTCAACCCAATTCCAACCCGGTCACAAAATTTTAAGGAAAACGGACGGAGTCTTCCCTGTTTATAGGACAATTCAAAACCTGTAAACAAACAACAAATTCACAACCACACAAAATCCAATATCCACCATATTCACCAACTTCATCTCCCCAGCATTCCCAGCCTCAAGGCTGACCGAGCCTTGAGCAAGACCTAGAAAACACACACAAGCATGCATTTATCAATCCTTCAAACCTTATCTTTTTAATCCGCTTATCATACCACTCTGTTTTAACCATTAGAATTTCTTATAAACTAAAGCCAATCGAATATTAACTTCTATTAACACACAAGCAAACAGTATAAAGGAAAGTAAGGATAAAATATCACAATCTACTACCACTCAAGCAATACATTAACCTAGCTATTATAATTCTTCAACAATTCCAAATATATACAAACCCATAGGCACAAAATAGAACATAACATAATACAAACACAATCTTCCATAATTTAGCAGGCAAGCACTCCAATCTCAAGCAATAGCACACAGCAATCAAGGCAACTCCTTCAATTGCACCACCTGAAGCATGTTTAGCGAGGTATGAACAATCACAATTGCTCAGTGAGGGATATAGTCTACCAGGGCGTGCATTGTAGCATTTAATACAAATAAAGCTTTTAGCAACCAAAGAACAATTGAAACAAGTTACCACACATTAAAAAGGATACGATTCACTTGCTTTTCAATCACGAACCACGAGCCATGAACAGAAATCCCGATGTAATAATGACACTGATATCGATAAGTCGGCATCCCCTTATAACTCCAAAGTGGGTGTACTCTGGATATAACCCAAAATCCTACGACCCAACTTCCCTGAGCGGCATCCCAAGCGAGAGAGGGACTGGGAAACCACGGTAGCCGAGGTAGACTGTCACGCCCCAACTCGACCCTACCTACAATCAGTCAGGATGCAACGAAATTTCAGCAGTATAACGACAGTAATTAAGACACCGAAGCTCTAAACCAACCTCTCAAAATATCATACAACCAAACTCCTCAATTAAAATTAACAACATACAACATAACCATATTATACACTAATCATTCTTCAACATTCCAATCATAGTTATATGCCTCCGTTCCAACATAATACATTAACTGAACATACATTTCAAAATAGATTATAGTCTAACTTAGCAACCCGATCATAGACAAAAGAGAGACTACTAAGTTAGCAACAAGTAGTTCATTATCTTTACTACAACTTATACATCATAAACTATGAAATAAATAAAAGACAACTAGAATAATATACAAGACTATAAGGTATACAACATCTCTAACATCAAGGACAAGACTCTGGCACATAGGACTCATCCACATATGGCACATTCTCAGCTTCCTGAGGTACGTACCCGTAATCTTGCTCAATAACACCTGTATTGATGCAATAATAGAGAGTGAGCTTATATATAACAAACTCAGTGAGGATCCAATAGATCTCTAACAGTATTTACTACACTCCTTGGTAATGATCCTTTGAGCAGTAAACACACAATAAAACATCAATAACAATATAAGCACATTAAATATAATGACCAATCAATAAAGGATACTCGAGTTAGAGTAGCTCCAAACGCTATCACGATCTCAACCATTCTTCTTGTAACTCCACATTACTCACGCACCCAAGGTACCTCATTAGCCTCTCCCTCCATGACACCTCCGTCATGCGAGCTGGAGGTAGCCTATGGTAGTAATATCGATTTTAACCCGACTGCCCGATGTTGCCCGAGAGGTGGCACACACATACCAAGACTCAGCAATAATAATAAACATCAATCATTCATAGGAGGACAATCTAGAAGAATTGCCTAGCTCCCGATTCATCAATCATCAATCAATAATCATCAATTATCATCAATATAACAACAAGTAATCAATTAAACAACAAACAACTAAGTTAGATGACAAAGTAGGCCATCCAACGTAACATGCATCAAACACGTAATCTGTAACGCCCCGATCCCTCACGAGACCGGAGGCTCTAATAACCATGCTATTCTCAACCCAATACCAAACCCGGTCACAAAATTTTAGGGAAAAACAGACAGAGTTTCCTTTATACCGCGGACATTTTTCAAACCTGTAAATGCTCAAAATAGCCACAATGTTCAAGGTCATCCAAGCCAGGAGACAAACAACAGCTCCAAATCACACATGCATGCACCCAACTTAACTTTTCATTAAACCTTTTTAACATGCCATCCTATGATAACATTAGAGCAATTTTAGAAGTTGAAATCAACATCTCTAAACATACACCCCCAAGCATGCAAGAACTAAAAGGAGAATTAAAAGTTATTACAAACCATAATATCTCAAAGCTAACATTACAACCAACAGCTTTCAACTTGCAACTACAAGAATATACATAGCCTTAAGGCCACAAAATAGATCATGCTATAGCAATACAAGTACACCATGTAACAAAAAGAAGGCAAATACACCTTAGACAACAAACACACAACAACTAGGGCAAAGGCTCAGCCTGACCTTCTTCCTCTTCCACTAGCACCTCAAGTAGTTGGGGTTCACCCTCAGCACTTCCTGAAACATGTTTAGCAAGGTATGAGCAATCACAATTGCTCAGTGAGGGGTAAGGTCTACCGGGGACGTGCAATGCAGCAGTTAGTACAAATAAAGCATTTTACAACCAAAGAACAATTAAAACAACAAATTACCACACATTAAAAAGGATACGATACACTTTGACTTCTGTAACGTCCCAGCTAAGCGAATACCCCGAAGGGCAGAGGCACACCAGCGACGCCACGAACTGAAATCTCGATGTAATAATGACACTGATATCAATAAGTCGGCATCCCCTTATAACTCCAAAATGGGTGTACTCCGGATGTACCCCGAAATCCTACGACCCAACTCTCCCTGGGCGGCATCCCAAGCGAGAGAGGGACTGGGCAACCATGGTAGCCGAGGTGGACCGGCAAGCCCGATGCCGCCCGGTTTCCCCGACACTACCATGCCCGAATGGTTGCGCAACCACGATGCAATGCACTCAAAATGATAACAATAGTATAAATCAATAAACACATGGTTGAGGGACAACAAAGTAGGTTGCCCTCACACACAATATATAGACAATAAGTGCACATAATCTAAGTACAAGTAAATAAACTATTATGCACATAAGGATGAAGTCTCCCTCACCTCTACCAAGCTCCAAGATGTAAGTTTGAATCACATCATTTCCAGTCACCTTGAACCTATGAGCAAACATTACTTCAATTACTCTTTAACTACAACATTCATTCTAAGTTAGCTAACTTATAACTTCGCTTATTTAGCATATATACAATATCTATTAGAATTCTATTTTTAACAAAACACCACTTTTATATACCTTAACTTAACATATATTCCATATTTTCAATAGTCTACAAGTTAATTAAGAAGATAGTTCAAAAACTTAAATGAAAATTGTCACGCCCCAACACGACCCCTCCTATGATCAGTCAGGACGCAACGGAATTTCGGCAGTATAACGACAGTAAATAGGACACCGAGGTTCCAAACCAACCTCATTAAACATCATACATCCAGGAACTCCTTAATTCAAACAACAACATTCAACACATTCATATTATACAATAATGCATCCTCGTTATACTCCTCAGTTCCAACATAACATACAAAAACTCAACCTTATCATACGTTTCAAAAATAAGTTGAGACACATTTACAACTTAACTATAAACAAAAGAAAACCGCTAAGTTAACATCATTTGGATCATCATCTTTTCAATATCTATTACATTAAGAACCATAAGGCATATAAAGTCTATTAAACTAATATACATTACATTAAACAACATATAATCATGGATAAGACTCGGGAACATATGACTCGTCCACGTAAAGCACATTTTCCACATTCTCCTCTTCAGGAGGCACATACCCGTAATCCGGCTCTGCAACACCTGTAAGCATGCAATAATAGAGAGTGAGCTTATATACATAAGCCCAGTGAGGATCCGATAGATCTCGACAGTATTTACTACGCTCCTTGGATTTAGTCCTTTGAGCAAGTAAACACACAACAACATAAATAATGCTATCATCACATAACTATATAACCAATCAATAAAGGATACTCTATTTGGTGTAGCTCCAAACGCCATCACGATCTCAACCGTTCTTCTTATAACTCCCCATTACTCACGCACCCGAGGTACCTCACTAGCCCCTCCCTCCATGACACCTCCGTCATGCGAGCTGGGGGTAGCCTATGGCAGTCATGCCGTTATCAACCCGACAGCCCGACGCTGCCCGAGAGGTGGCACACACATACCAAGACTCCATAATCATCAATCATCAATCAATCAGCAATCAATCAATCAATTGGGAGATCAGCAACAAGAGTGCCCGATTCCCGCATTCAATAATAATCAATCAATAACATCAATATTAAATTAAACAACAAACAACGTAGTTAGATGACAAAGTAGGCCATCTAACCGGACATGCATAATATACATAATTAAACTCTAAATTACTCATCAACAACTCACCATTCATCACTCGAACACTACCCAACCATCTAAGGCATCGTTCAAGAAATTAAAGAATGACAACCTAAACTTCTAAAATTCATAACTTACAATCTACTAATCCAAACATTGTCAAATCAGTTCCTATCACTCACCCATCCAACCTACTACATTAGCCCTCTCGGAAATCCACCATAACACCTCCAAATCATGCCCGATAATCCTAAAACCCTAAGATGTCATGGCTGGATTTTCCGGATTTTCACACAAACAATGTAATCGAAAATTCGGCACTACAACAGCGCTAACACGTAATTATCAAGTATTTAGAAATCGACGGCAATCGATTTCGAGCAACACAACTCATTTAATTCAACTTTGAACATTTTAATCAAAATTAAATACCCGAAAAATAAAAATTATGCTACATCCGACAGAAACTCGTAGTATTAGTATATAATGATCCCTAGCATGCAAGGAGCAATAAGCTAACATCATATTACAATTCTAACGGTTCAATCTTCATTTATACGCAAAAACACAAAAATGACATTTTGAGATCTAGAATTTTTCTCTCACCTTAGATGCGATATAAGCCTAGGAATGCGTGCTATGCGTGCCCAACAAGCAGAATCCAAGTCGGTGCGAAGTTTCACGGACAAAAACTAGGTTTTTCTTTGAAAAATTGGATTGAAAAGCTTGAGTTTTCTCTTTCTTTTTCTCCCTCTTTTCTCTCGGCCTTGTGTGTGTGTGTGATGGTGTTTTTGTGTTGTATGAGTGTGTGTTGAGGACATTAGCTTATAAGGTCAAATAATTAATTAAAGTCAAAGTTAATTTAAATTAGTGTTTTTGTGTTTTAATGACTTTAATTGCATTTTATTGCTCTCCAAGTTAAAAATAATTATGCAACCCCCAAGATATCTCAAGTGGATTATTTTTAGGTGACAAGAAGTTTTACATTCAAATAATTCCACCCGAGTCGGCTTAAAACTCGATTTTCGCAAAAGTCGGTGTAAAAACCCTAATAAATTCTTAAGCCGATTTTAAAATCGTTTTCATCAAACACAAGTCTATTAAAGTCCGTGGACTAGGTCTAGAAGGGTTAAAAAGACCATTTTCAAAATTTTAGCTGACGTGTTTCGAAAATACTATTCACTGAAAATCGACGATAAAATTTCTGACTCCGTTTTTTGATGAAAAATTCATGAATGCACATTTAGCACGTATTAGGAGTATTGAAATCAAAATTATAACTTTCTAGGTCCTATAGCACATAAACAGGTCATATGCACGCAAAACGAGGTATAGCACGTAAAACGAGATAAGCAGGAAAGTGGGGTTTCACAAGAATGATTCAACCAGCATGCTATAACTAGATATAAATCGAGCTAGAATTTAGTTTAACTAAAATCAACACATGAGCCTGCAGTTACTCATACTATTTCTCATTTTACTTTAGTTAATAACTTGTACAAGAAATTAATTCACTCCACATAACAATAAACTAGCCATTAACTCAACTCAAAGAATTTCTCCAAAGGATATATAGATAATAAAGGTTAGGTTACTTTAATGTTCAAATGACACATTCATTCACAATGACACTACCCAGTCTTTTACTACTTTAATGAACTTCTAATTCATATTCTACTTTACTTACAATAGTTAGTAATATCTCTATGAAGATAGCCCAACATTAGCACATAGGGAAAGAAATGCATTTATCAACTAATAGAAAAGTTAACTATCAACCATTTAATAACTAACATACTATTTTAGTAAAATAACTATACTTCAAGCTAAGATTCTAACATATCACTAGTAGTATTAACTTAAGTTAATTACATTTAACATATAATAGACAACTATCAACTTACAATTAACCTTACATGTAGTTTCAAAAAGCATTAAACACATTCTTCGTCATAGTTTACTTGACCTTTCTAAGTGTTCACTAGTTGCACATTGATAACAACAACTAATTCTAACAGTTGAATTGTTTAGCATATATAGAAACATTACCTATGTCTAAAGGTGGTGACCATCACAACTCTACTAGCATTTCTCATTCACAGTCGAATAGAATAGCTTTCAATTTAAATTAACTTTACTAGCAATTAGATTTCAATTACAATTCATGAAAACAACATAACTATAAGAGCCCCATTACGTTATTAATCATCCAAGGACACTACACAATAAGGTCTTGATCGAATACATCCAATTAGAACTGAATTATATCATTACTATAGCAAAATAACAACAAAATTCAGATTCTCGCGTAACAGGGCATTTCTGACACATCTCACCAAAATGATCATAACTTGCTCTAGACAACTCCGATTAATGCACCGTAAAAAGCTGTAGAAACTAGACTCGTAAGGCTTTCTAATGGTATATAATTCAACCCCTAATCCTTCTCCAATTAATACAGTTTTAAGCTCGAAGTTGCCTCAATGCAGTTAGAATAGAAGCAGTTTATACAAGCAAATAAGCAGTTTTACAAAATGGCATATACAAGATATAATTAGAATTACATCAAAAGTTCCACACCAACTTGAAACTACATTTAAACATTCAAGAAGTCATGCCAAGGTCTTAGAAGCGCGAGACAACCGAAATTGCAACTAAACCCTTTTGTTATTCAAGCTATTTCTCTTCCAAACCAAAGTTAATGAATCAAATTTAAAGGGAAACTCTACCAACCTTCTAACTAACCCTCAAGGAACCCTTTCAACCCTCTAACTCATTCAAACGCCCACAATAACCTCGAAAGCCCCAAATTCCCTCTTATAGCTTTACACTACACCTACCTCATCCCGGCTTCAAACAAGGATTAGCAAAGCTTCTATAGCATCTAGGTAGACTAAGGATACCAAAAGTAGAGCCCGAATCCACTCGGATTCGTCTTAACCCCGAAACCCCTTTATTAAAGTCGACTATTTTACGTTTTATGCGATTTTAGAGCAATTCAAGTGCACGGGGCTATTAGACTACCTTCATTAGCACCTAAGGCATCTATTAGGAGTGTTGAATCAAGCTAATTCGAGCAATTACACAAAACCCTAGAAAAACGTCACTATTCACCTCATGAATTAAACTAACGATTCCAATCGTTTAAAAAGAAAAATAATGGTTCAAATATGTTTCTAGCACTCATATACAAGGTATAATAGCATAGATAATCAATACAATAGCATTTGAACACATTTTCAACAAATCAAGAAAATAACAACTATTTTAAAATGCGAAAATAAGCCGTGAAATCCCTCACCAATGCGCGTAGGAGCTCCTAGGAGGCTAGTAGCCACCCTAATCCACTTGCCCCTAGCTTGACTTGGCTTGGAATGAGGATTTGTTGAGCAAAAAAACTCTATTTCTTCCCTTATGCAATTCTCAGATTTGCTACAGTGTTTTCAGCATGCTCTCTTTTTTTTTGTTTTTTTTTGTTTTGTTAAGTTATGAGCTAATGTGTGTGTTGTGTGAGTTATATATTAAATGGGGCTAAGTTGCTTGCTTAAATGGTTCACTAAATGTGCTTAGTTAGCTTAAAACGAGCCTAGATAGTAAAATGAATGCTAGCTAATTCATTCCCTAAGTTATGTTACGTAACACTATTCATACAACTACAAAAATCATTTTCTAAACGAGCTCTCCTATCGCCTGTAGCTCAAATGCGCATTTTTCCCACTACTCTAACAATTAATATGATTTAATAAAAATGCTAATTCGTTAATGGCATGAAGTTTAAAAAATGAGTGAATAGTAATTTAAGAAGACAGTTAATAATGCACAGAAGGAAATGTGCAAACAAGGGATACAACATTAATTGAATGCATGGCTAAATCTCAGGCGTCACATCCTCTCCCCCTTAAACTAATTGCGTCCACGCAATTCTTCTTCACAAGAGAACTCCTCATCAACTGAAAACCAACTCCGATTATTCGTCATCACTTGCTAAGCAAGAATACCATCTACGCATTCTCGTGGGAGCTCATTAAGAAATCCCAGTAGTATTGTCTGCGAACCTCACTTAATAAGGCCAAATAAAGGCTCCAATAAAGATGCTACTTCGAAATCCAAATAAGAATCCCACAGGCATGAATACCATAGAAGATTGGAATCCCAACTAAGAGCGGCGAGCAAATACCAATAAAAGTTCTGAGCAGGAGTATTGTAAATAATACCAGATAATAAGGCTGAAAAGAATCCATATACCAATTTTTTTTTTCCGAGAGATGCCGACAAAAGAATACCAAAAGAATACTTGATAAAAAAAAAGTACCAAGAATATGCTCCAGAGAACTGTCATATAGAAACCCCCAAAAGAAGCTACTCATTTATAACCGCTAAGCACTGAAGAAGGCCTTAGAAGAATCCCAATAACTGAGCTCCAACTATATCCACCAATTCCCAAATAAAGGCTGATTAATTGCCTCTCATTTCCGCTGATCAACATAATTTGGAAGGCCTGCCACTAATCATCTCTCTTCAGGGGAGGAAGGAGTTTTTCTTACCATTCGACAGGCTATGTATGCATGCCAAACAATTGCATATGTATAAACATTCTTTAAACTATTACGCAAACATGTTAATAAAAGAGTTTGTGAAACGGTGTAATCATCAAAGTCATTCAAGCACGACAATCAAGTCAATCATAACACAACTCAATCAAAGACATTCAAATACACACATTACAAGCAACAGTTCAAGCAATTAATAATTCACGAGGTCAATTTGATGCATAACTAGCCATTTTACTTCACTTAGCACACATTTAGCACGTAACACATAATTATATCACATAGGTGCACACATTCAATTCAAGACACACAATCACACATTCAAGCACACACTTTCAAGACACACTTAACAAGCACACACACAAGAATTACTACCCGACAGGCCGAGGACCCTATCTCGGCTGAGAGCTAACTAAGATCTGATACCACCTGTAACGCCCCGATCCCTCACGAGACCGGAGGCTCTAATAATCATGCTATTCTCAACCCAATACCAAACCCGGTCACAAAATTTTAGGGAAAAACGGACAGAGTTTCCTCTGTACCGCGGACATTTTTCAAACCTGTAAATGCTCAAAATAGCCATAATATACTAAAACAAGTTTTTATAATTAAAATTCCAAGGTTCAAGGTCATCCAAGCCAGGAGACAAACAACAGCTCCAAATCACACATGCATGCACCCAACTTAACTTTTCATTAAACCTTTTTAACATGCCATCCTATGATAACATTAGAGCAATTTTAGAAGTTGAAATCAACACCTCTAAACATACACCCCCGAGCATGCAAGAACTAAAGGGAGAATTAAAAGTTATTACAAACCATAATATCTCAAAGCTAACATTACAACCAACAGCTTTCAACTTGCAACTACAAGAATATACATAGCCTTAAGGCCACAAAATAGATCATGCTATAGCAATACAAGTACACCATGTAACAACAAGAAGGCAAATCCACCTTAGACAACAAACACACAACAACTAGGGCAAAGGCTCAGCCTGAACTTCTTCCTCTTCCACTAGCACCTCAACTAGTTGGGGTTCACCCTCAGCACTTCCTGAAATATGTTTAGCGAGGTATGAGCAATCACAATTGCTCAGTGAGGGATAAGGTCTACCGGGGACGTGCAATGCAGCAGTTAGTACAAATAAAGCATTTTCTAACCAAAGAACAATTAAAACAACAAGTTACTACACATTAAAAAGGATACGATACACTTTGACTTCTGTAACGTCCCGGCTAAACGAATACCCCGAAGGGCAGAGGCACACTAGCGACGCCACGAACTGAAATCCCGATGTAATAATGACACTGTTATCGATAAGCCGGCATCCCCTTATAACTCCAAAATGGGTGCACTCCGGATGTACTCCAAACTCCTACGACCCAACTCTCCCTGGGCGGTATCCCAAGCGAGAGAGGGACTGGGCAATCATGGTAGCCGAGGTAGACCGGCAAGCCCGATGCCGCCCGATTTTCACGACACTACCATGCCTGAATGGTTGCGCAACCACGATGCAATGCACTCAAAATGATAACAATAGTATAAATCAATAAACACATGGTTGAGGGACAACAAAGTAGGTTGCCCTCACACACAATATATAGACAATAAGTGCACATAATCTAAGTACAAGTAAATAAACTATTATGCACATAAGGATGAAGTCTCCCTCACCTCTACCAAGCTCCAAGATGTAAGTTTGAATCACATCATTTCCAGTCACCTTGAACCTATGTGCAAACATTACTTCAATTACTCTTTAACTACAACATTCATTCTAAGTTAGCTAACTTATAACTTCGCTTATTTAGCATATATACAATATCTATTAGAATTCTATTTTTAACAAAACACCACTTTTATATACCTTAACTTAACATATATTCCATATTTTCAATAGTCTACAAGTTAATTAAGAAGATAGTTCAAAAACTTAAATGAGAATGATTCAACCAGCATGCTATAACTAGATATAAAGTGAGCTAGAATTTAGTTTAACTAAAATCAACACATGAGCCTGCAGTTACTCATACTATTTCTCATTTTACTTTAGTTAATAACTTGTACAAGAAATTAATTCACTCCACATAACAATAAACTAGCCATTAACTCAACTCAAAGAATTTCTCCAAAGGATATATAGATAATAAAGGTTAGGTTACTTTAATGTTCAAATGACACATTCATTCACAATGACACTACCCAGTCTTTTACTACTTTAATGAACTTCTAATTCATATTCTACTTTACTTACAATAGTTAGTAATATCTCTATGAAGATAGCCCAACATTAGCACATAGGGAAAGAAATGCATTTATCAACTAATAGAAAAGTTAACTATCAACCATTTAATAACTAACATACTATTTTAGTAAAATAACTATACTTCAAGCTAAGATTCTAACATATCACTAGTAGTATTAACTTAAGTTAATTACATTTAACATATAATAAACAACTATCAACTTACAATTAACCTTACATGTA
Source organism: Ehretia macrophylla (assembly GCA_037974665.1). Classification (NCBI taxonomy): domain Eukaryota; kingdom Viridiplantae; phylum Streptophyta; class Magnoliopsida; order Boraginales; family Ehretiaceae; genus Ehretia; species Ehretia macrophylla. The sequence continues at coordinate 169,337 of CM075768.1, forward strand.
GTTTCAAAAAGCATTAAACACATTCTTCCTCATAGTTTACTTGACCTTTCTAAGTGTTCACTAGTTGCACATTGATAACAACAACTAATTCTAACAGTTGAATTGTTTAGCATATATAGAAACATTACCTATGTCTAAAGGTGGTGACCATCACAACTCTACTAGCATTTCTCATTCACAGTCGAATAGAATAGCTTTCAATTTAAATTAACTTTACTAGCAATTAGATTTCAATTACAATTCATGAAAACAACATAACTATAAGAGCCCCATTACGTTATTAATCATCCAAGGACACTACACAATAAGGTCTTGATCGAATACATCCAATTAGAACTGAATTATATCATTACTATAGCAAAATAACAACAAAATTCAGATTCTCGCGTAACAGGGCATTTCTGACACATCTCACCAAAATGATCATAACTTGCTCTAGACAACTCCGATTAATGCACCGTAAAAAGCTGTAGAAACTAGACTCGTAAGGATTTCTAATGGTATATAATTCAACCCCTAATCCTTCTCCAATTAATACAGTTTTAAGCTCAAAGTTGCCTCAATGCAGTTAGAATAGAAGCAGTTTATACAAGCAAATAAGCAGTTTTACAAAATGGCATATACAAGATATAATTAGAATTACATCAAAAGTTCCACACCAACTTGAAACTACATTTAAACATTCAAGAAGTCATGCCAAGGTCTTAGAAGCGCGAGACAACCGAAATTGCACCTAAACCCCTTTGTTATTCAAGCTATTTCTCCTCCAAACCAAAGTTAATGACTCAAATTTAAAGGGAAACTCTACCAACCTTCTAACTAACCCTCTAGAAACCCTTTCAACCCTCTAACTCATTCAAACGCCCGCAATAACCTCGAAAGCCCCAAATTCCCTCTTATAGCTTTGCACTACACCTACCTCATTCGGGCTTCAAACAAGGATTAACAAAGCTTCTATAGCATCTAGGTAGCCTAAGGATACCAAAAGTAGAGCCCGAATCCACCCGGATTCGTCTTAACCCCGAAACCCCTTTATTAAAGTCGACTATTTTACGTTTTATGCGATTTTAGAGAAATTCAAGTGCACGGGGCTATTAGACTACCTTCATTAGCACCTAAGGCATCTATTAGGAGTGTTGAATCAAGCTAATTCGAGAAATTACACAAAACCCTAGAAAAACATCACTATTCACCTCATGAATTAAACTAACGATTCCAACCGTTTAAAGAGCGAAATAATGGTTCAAATATGTTCTCTAGAACTCATATACAATGTATAATAGCATAGATAATCAATACAATAGCATTTGAACACATTTTCAACAACTCAAGAAAATAGCAACTATTTTAAAATGTAAAAATAAGCCGTGAAATCCCTCACCAATGCGCGTAGGAGCTCCTAGGAGGCTAGTAGACACCCTAAACCACTTGCACCTAGCTTGGCTTGGCTTGGAATGAGGATTTGTTGAGCAAAAAAACTCTATTTCTTCTCCTATGCAATTCTCGGATTTGCTACAGTGTTTTCAGCATGCTCTCTTTTTTTGTTTTTTTTTGTTTTGCTAAGTTATGAGCTAATGTGTGTGTTGTGTGAGTTATATATTAAATGGGGCTAAGTTGCTTGCTTAAATGGTTCACTAAATGCGCTTAGTTAGCTTAAAACGAGCCTAGATAGTAAAATGAATGCTAGCTAATTCATTCCCTAAGTTATGTTACGTAACACTATTCATACAACTACAAAAATCATTTTCTAAACGAGCTCTCCTATCGCCTATAGCTCAAATGCACATTTTTTCCACTACTCTAACAATTAATATGATTTAATAAAAATGCTAATTCGCTAATAGCATGAAGTTAAAAACGGAGTGAATAGTAATTTAAGAAGACAGTTAATAATGCACATAAGGAAATGCGCAAACAAGGGATGCAACAGTAATTGAATGCATGGCTAAAACTCGGGCGTCACATAATCTAACCCTAGTCTAACCATCAACAACTCACAATTCAATCACACGAATACCACCTAATCAACTAAAGGCTCAATTCAACAAATTAAAGAAAGACAACCTATGTCACGCCCCAACTCGACCCCTCTTACAATCAGTCAGGACGCAACAGAATTTCGGCAGCATAACGACAGTAACATGAACATCAGGGCTCTAAACCAACCCTTAATAACAACATACAACGCAACCATTTCATACATTAAACATTCTTTCATCAACTCATTCATAGTTATGTGCCTCTGTTCCAACATAATACATTTACTATATAACATACACTTCTAAAATAGATTATAGCGTACCTAGCAACCTAATCATGTTCCAAACCAAGACTACTAAGCTACAACATTTAATTTATTATCTTTACAACATCTTATACATCATAAACTTCTAAGTAAATATACATCTAGTTTTAATATACAAAATAACAAAAGAGAACTACATCTCAGACATCAATGACAAGACTTTGGCACATAGGACTTGTCCATATAAAGCACATTCTCAGCTTCCTGAGGCACATATCTGTAATCTTGATCAATATCACCTGTAAGCATGCAATAATAGAGAGTGAGCTTATATAAAATAAGCCCAGTGAGGATCCGATAGATCTCTAACAGTATTCACTATACTCCTTGGAAATAATCCTTTGAGCAAGTAAACACACAATAACATCAATAATACTATCATCACATAATCTGTAATGACCATTCAATAAAGGATACACTAGTTGGTGTAGCTCCAAACGCCATCACGATCATAACAGCCTTCTTGTGACTCCCATAAACTCACGCACCCGAGGTCCCTAATAACCTCTCCCTCCATGACACCTCCGTCATGCGAGCTGGAGCCAGTCTCTGGTAGTCATGCCGTTATCAACCCGACAGCCCGATGCTGCCCGAGAGGTGGCACACACATACCAAAGACTCAACAATAATAATAAACATCAATCATTCACAAGAGGACAGTCTAGCAGAACTGCCTACCTCCCGGCATCAATCATCAATCAATAATCATATTATCATCATAATAACATCAATAACTAATTTAACGACAAATAACTAACTTAGATGAAAAAGTAGGCCATCTAACCGAACATGCACTAAACACACAATCAAACCCTAGTTTACCCATCAACAACTCACAATTCAATCACTCAAATACCTCCCAATCAACTATTGGCTCAATTCAACAATTTAAAGAAAGATAACCTAAACTTCAAATAATCATATCTTAGATTCTACTAATCCAAACAACTCCAAATCAGTTTCAAACACTCACCCATTCAATCAAATACATTAGTCCCCCTGGAAACCAACCAAAACACATCCAAATCATGTTCAATAACCCTAAAACCCTAGTGTGTCATGGCTGAAATTTCTGGATTTTGGCACGGACATCACAATCAAAAATTCAGCATTATAATGGCGCTACCACGTAATTATCAAACTTTTAGAAATCGACGGCAATCGATTCCGATCAACACAACTCAAAATAATCAACATTTAACAAATTAATCAACTTTAAATACCCGAAAAATAATAATTATGCTACAACCGTTCAAATCTCGTAGGATTACATATAAATGATCCCTAGCATGCATGGAGCAATAATCTAACATCAGATTAAAATTTTAACAGTTCAATAATTATTTATACGCATAAACACAAAATATGAGTTTTGAGATCTAGAATTTTTCTCTCACCTTTGATGTGTTTTGATGCAAGAAATGTGTAGAATGGATGCCAAACAAGTGAAATCAAGCTTTGAATGAAGTGATTTGGACTTGAATTGCAAAATCTATGTGAAAAATGCTTGAAAACCTTTGAAAAATGTCTTCATCTTTCTCCTACAAAGAACCACGGTTTTGTGTGTGTTTTTGGAGGTGTTTTGCTTTGTTTTTAATGTGTGTTGATGATATATTAAGCAAAGGTCAAATAAATAAAAGAAAGTCAAAGTGGAAACTAATTATTTTTAGTGTTTTCTTGTCTTTTAATTCATTTTCTTGACTACTCTTGCTCAAATTAATTATGCAACACCTAAACTATCTCAAGTAGTTTATTTTTAGGTGACAAGAAGTTTTACATTCAAACAATTTCACCCGAGTCAGTTTAAAACGCGATTTTTGCAAAAGAAGGTGAAAAGTCATACTATTTATTTTCAAATGTCTTTTGAATGCACAATTAATCTAAAATCATTTAATACCACATATAAATACATTTATATTAATATATACTAGGTCAATGAAAGTCAATGCAAGAATCGGGTTTAGAAGAAATCCCTATTTGGCTCAAAAATGTTATTTTTCGCCCGAAAAGTCTATTTAAATTACTATTCTGTTTTAGAATCAATTTTTATCAAACATGGGTCTATTACTAATAGAGGACTAGTTTTTAAGACGTTTAAAACACCCCTGTAAAAATTTTAGCAAACAGGTGTTCAAAACACTATTCACAAAAATCGTCGATAAAATTTCTGATGCCGTTTTTTATGAAAATTTCATGAATGCACACTTAGCATGTATTAGGAATTTTAATCACATATTTAACACATTCTAAGTCATATAGCACATAAACAGGTCAATTCACGCAAAACGAGGTAAAGACACGCAAATCGAGGTAAAGACGAAAACTGGAGTTTTACAACCTAAACTTCAAATAATCATATCTTACATTCTACTAATCCAAACAACTCCAAATCAGTTTCTAACACTCACCCATTCATTCAACTACATTAACTCTCTCGGAAACCAACCAAGACACATCAAAATCAAGCCCAACAACCCTAAAACCTCAATGCACCTAGGCTGAAATTTTTGGATTTTCACACAAACATCGCAATCAAAAATTCGGCATTATAACGGCGCTACAACGTAATTATCAAACTTTTAGAAATCGACGGCAATCGATTCCAACCACAACAACTCAAGATATTCATCAAATGGCCAATCTATCAACTTTAAATACCCGAAAATAAATAATTTAGCTACAATGGTTTAAATCTCATAGTAATACACATAAATGATCCCTAGCATGCACTGAGCAATAATATAACTTCAAATTAAAATTCTAACAGTTCAAAATGCAATTATAAGCAAAAACATAAAATATGACTTTTGAGATCTAGAATTTTTTTTCTCACATTTGATGTGAAATAAGCCTAGATATGCGTGCCCAACAAGCGGAATCCAACTCGGAACGAAAAACTACGAACAAAAACTAGGTTTTTCTATGAAAGTTTGCTTTGAAAACTTGAAGAAAAAGCTTTGTTTTTCTCTCTATGGCTCTCGGCCATGTAGGTGCAAAATAGTGTGTTTTGTGTTGTGTTTTGTGTGTGTTGATGCATATAAGATAAGGTGAACATATTAAAAATGGTCAATGTTAGTTTTATTAGTCTTTTAATTTTATTTTCTAGTCTTTTAATTCATTTAATGACAATTTCTTGCTCAACTATTAAATTGACAACTAAATTAATTCTAGACAATATATTTTGGGTGACAAAGAGTGTTACATTAAAACAGTTTTACCCGAGTCGTCTTAAAACTCGTTTTCTTGCAAAAGAAAGTATAAAAATCTTTAAAATTCCAAAACTGATTCCAAATCCATTTTAATCAAACACGGGTCTATTAATACCCGAGGACTAGGTTTTAAAACGTTTAAAACACCGCTGTAAAAATTTTAGCGGACAGGTGTTTAAAATACTATTCACCAAAACTGACGATAAAATTTATGATTTTGTTTTTGATGAAAATTTCATGAATGCACACTTAGCACGTATAAGGAGTATTAATCACATTTTTAACACATTCTAAGTCATATAGCACATAAACAGGTCAATTCATGCAAAAAGAGGTAAAGTACGCAAATCGAGATAAAGCAAAATATGGGGTCTCACATTCTCCCCCCCTTAAAGAAATTTCATCCCCGAAATTCTTACTTACTGAATGGAAAAGATCTGGGTACTGCTGCTGTATCTGATCTCGCCTCTCCCAAATAGCTTCCTCAATACCGTGATGTTTCCATAATACCTTAACCATCGAAATTTTCTCCGACCTCAACTCTCGTTCCATCTGATCAAGAATACGAATCGGTCACTCGTCATAAGTCAGATTCTCACAAAGCTGTAACGGCTCTGGCTCGAGAATATGAGAAGGATCCAGATTATATATCTACAAATTAGACACGTGAAATACATCGTGGACATTAGAGAAATTCTCCAGTAAAGCCAACCGATATGCTAACTTACCAACTCTGCTAGTAATCTCAAACGGCCCTACAAACCTCAGACTCAACATACCACCTTTGCCATAACGAGCAAACTCCTTACGAGGAGATAGTCTCAAGAAAACCCTATCTCGGACTGCAAACTCCAAGTCCCAACGATGCTTATCAGCATAACTCTTGAATCTGCTCTGCGCTGTAAGCATTCTCTGCCTGATCAATTGAACATTCTCAATCTTCTCTAGAAGCTCTGGCATAATAGTCGGATCAATCGTCTTCATCTCCTCTACAAAAGGTGCCATCCCAATAATAGCTTGATAACTATTGTTATAGGCAAACTCGGCAAGTGGTAGATGTTTCTCCCAGTTCTTCCCGAAGTCCAAAACACAAGCCCTGAGCATATCTTCCAAAATCTAAATGGTCATCTCAGACTGACCGTCGGTTTGTGGATGATACGCGGTACTAAAATTCAACTGAGTACCCAAAGTCTCCTGAAGTTTCTCCTACAAACGAGAAGTAAATCGAGGATCTCGATCTGATACAATATTAGATAGAATCCTGTGAAGTCTAACAAGCTGATCCAAATAAAGATTTGTCAACTTTGTAACTCCATCTCCCATCTGCATCGAAATAAAGTAAGTTGTCTTCGTCAAACGATCCACGACAACCCAAACTGCATCATTACCTCTCGGTGTTCTAGGCAACCCAGTGACGAAGTCCATCGTAATATGCTCCCATTTCTAATGTGGTATAGCCAACAGCTGAAGTAAGCCTGCTGGTCGTTGATGCTCGGCTTTCACTCGCTGACAAGTCAAACATCTAGATACAAATTGAGCAACTTCCCTCTTCATATTATTCCACCAGTAATGTTGCTTCAAGTCCTGATACATCTTGGTTCCACTAGGATGAATAGTATACTTAGAATTATGAGCCTCTTCCAGAATACCTCGCCTCAAACCCGGTTCATCGGGAACATAAAGCCTGTTCCAAAACCGAAGAATACCATCCTCGTGCACTTTGAAGTCAGTCTGATCATCCGTTATCTGATCCTTGATCTTCTGAAGTTTAACATCAAGTTGCTGAGCTTCCCTAATATAAGACATCAATAAAGGCTGCTATATGGAGATGTGAACACATCACCCCAACCTGAGTCAACTCCGGTCTCCAATAAGTGAACTCCTCAAGAACCTCCCACTTCTTGACAACCAAACATGAAACACTCGTCTTACTGCTAAGAGCGTCTGCCACAACATTTGTCTTCCCAGGCAGATAGCTGATAGAACAATTATAGTCTCCGAGAAGTTCCATCCATCTCCGTTGACGCATATTCAACTCCTTCTGTGAGAATAAATACTTAAGACTCTTATGATCAGTGAAAATCTCAAACTTACTGCCCCACAGATAATGAAGCCACTTTTTCAGTGTAAAAACAACTACCACCAACTCAAGATCATGAGTCGGATAATTCACCTCATACGGTTTCAACTTCATGGAAACATAGGCAATAACCTGACCATTCGGCATAAGTATACAACCCAAGCCCTCCTTGGATGCATCACTGTAGATAACCATATTATCGGTCCCCTCTAGTAGAGCAAGTACTGGAGCAGTAGTCAATCTCTTTTTCAACTCCTGAAACCCACTCTCACATTTCTCATCCCAAACAAAACTAGTATGTTTCTGAGTTAACTTAGAAAGTGGCCTGACAATCTTAGAAAAGTCCTTGACAAACCTACGGTAATAACCCGCCAAGCCAAGAAAGCTATGAACCTCATAAACATTCTCTGAACATTTCCAAGACATCACCGATTCAATCTTAGTGGGATCTATAGAAATACCTCTTTGTGTGATGACATGGCCAAGAAAAGAAATACGTTGCAGCCAAAATTCACATTTGCTGAATTTCGCAAACAACTGATGCTCCTGTAACTTTTGTAAGACAAGCCGTAAATGTTGCTCATGCTCCGATTCAGACTTAGAGTAAACCAAGATATCATCAATAAAGATCACCACGAACTGGTCCAAGTACGGCTGAAAAACCCGATGCATAAGGTCCATAAATGTTGTCGGTGCATTAGTTAATCCAAAGGGCAAAACTACAAACTCATAATGCCCATACCAAGTCCTGAAGGCAGACTTTGGAACATCCTTCGTATGAATCCGAAGCTGATAATACCCCTGCCTCAAGTCAAACTTAGAGTAGACCTTGGCTCCCTGAAGTTGATCAAACAACTCGTCAATCAAAGGCAAAGGATACTTGTTCTTGATGGTCACCTGATTCAAACCACGATAATCAAAACACAATCTCAAGGTACCATCCTTCTTCTTCACAAATTAAACAAGAGCTCCCCAGGGTGAAGAACTCTACTGAATGAAACCCTTCTCTATTAACTCCTGCAACTGAGTTTCAGCTCCTTCAACTCAGCTGGTGCCATCCGGTATACTGATTTAGAAATAGGTTGAGTACCGGGAATAAGATTGATCACAAACTCCACATCTCGCTCTGGCGGTAACCTTGGCAACTCCTCGGGAAATACGTTGGGATATTCCCGAATAATAGGAACTTCCTCCAATTGTAGCTTATCAGATGGCTTGTTGATCAAATAAGCTAGATAACCCGAACACCCCTTACTCACCAACTTAACGGCTTTAGTTGCTGAGATAACAAAACTCGTCTTAGCACCTCGGTTCCCTACTACCTCAACTACTGGCTGATCTGGCAAATGAAACTGTACTACATTCGTTCTATAGTTTAACTGGGCATCATACATAGAAAGCCAATCCATACCCAGTATAACATCGTACCCCCGGATAGGAAATAAAATAAGGTCCGAAGGAAAATTATACCCCTTAACATGTATTTTACAATCCTTGCAAACTAGGCCAGTCACATACTTATCAGTCAAAGAGGTATTAATCTCAACCACATAAGGCAATCTTTCAAGTTGCACATTAACACGTTACACACAAGCAGGAGTAATGAAAGAATGCGTAGCACTAGAATCAATCAACACTTTAACAAGTTGATCAAGTAAAGGAAATTACCTTCCACAACTGCAGTCTCCTCAAGCATCTCCTCCAAGTCAACTGCGTAGGCCCGAGCGTAAACCCGCTGCTGCTTAGGTGCACCACCAGTAGGTCAACCCTGATAACCCTGGGTTGCTGCCTGACCCTCAATCCTCTGATACCTAGGGCAATCCCTCACCCTATGTTGATTGCTACCGCAACCCAAACAAGCCCCTGACTTCACTCTGCAGTCGGCCTCTATATGGCCCTGGCGCTTGCAGTAAGTACACTGCGATGATGAAGCACTGACACTGCCCCTAGAAGAATCAGAAGCTGAGAAAGCAGCTGTACCAGCCTGCTGCTGAGGTCTAACAAAACTAGGCTTGTATTGACCCTGAGACTGGGCAAGCCTAAATTGAGACTGAGCCTGATAAGACCCCTGCTGAAACTGCAGCCGATAATAACTCTGCTGACCCTACGGTCTGTAAGAGCTCTGCTGTGCTGGCAGCCTGTACACAACCTACTGTACTGAAGGCCTATACATACCCTGTTGGCCTTGCAGCTAAAATGTCTTCTTGCTAGGCTTGCTAGATACAATCTGTTCCCCTTTTCTCTTCTCCAGTCTAGAAGCTGCATCAAAGTCCTCCGTAAGTATATCATACCAATTCAGGGTCATCGCATCCTGCATCTCGGGTCTTAACCCCAACATGAACCTACGAGTCTTACGTTCCTCGTTAGCCACATACTCTGGTGCATACCGGGACAACCTAGTGAAAGTGGCCTCATACTGAGCCACTGAAGCATCTCCCTGCACTAAGACTAGAAACTTTGCCTCTCTCCGCTCCCTCACGATCCTCAGGACATACTTCGCCCGGAAAGCTAACAGAAAGGTATCCCAAACATACGAAATACCCTGAGTCTCCCAGCTAGTTTTCACCGTGCACCACCATTCTTCTGCCTCATCATCCAGCAAGTACACAGCAAAGGTTGTCACGCCCCAACTCGACCCCTCCTACGATCAGTCAGGACGCACGGAATTTCGGTAGTATAACGACAGTAAATAGGACACCGAGGTTCCAAACCAACCTCATTAAACATCATACATCCAGCAACTCCTCAATTCAAACAACAACATATCCATAATATACAATAATCAGCCTTTGTTATCTGCCTCCGTTCCAACATAACATACAATACCTCAACCTTATCATACATTTCAAAAGTAAGTTGAGACACATTTACAACTTAACCATAGACAAAAGAAAACCGCTAGTTAACATCATTTGGATCATCATCTTTTCAATATCTATTACAATAAGAACCATAAAGCATATAAAAGTCTATTAAGCTAATATACAAGACATTAAACAACATAAATTTTATCTCGTTTTACGTGCATTTGACCTGTCTATGTGTTATATGACTTAGAATGTGATAATTTTGATATCAATACTCCTAGAACATACTAAATGTGCATTCACGAAATTTTTATAAAAAACGGAGTCAGAAATTTTATCGTCAATTTTTAGTGAATAGTATTTTCGAAACACGTCCGCTAAAATTTTGAAACTAGTCTTTTTAACCCTTCTAGACCTAGTTCACGGACTTTAATAGACCCGTGTTTGATTCAAACGGTTTTAAAATCGGATTATGAATTTATTAGGGTTTTTACACCGACTTTTGCGAAAATCGAGTTTTAAGCCGACTCGGGTGAAATTGTTTGATTGTAAAACTTCTTGTCACCTAAAAATAATTTACTTGAGCTATCTTGGGTGTTGAATAATTGTTTTGAACTTTGGTGATCAATAAAATGCATTTAAAGTCAAGAAAACACTAAAAATAATTAGTTTCCACTTTGACTTTCTTTTATTTATTTGACCTTTGCTTAATATATGATCAACACACATTAAAAACAAAGCAAAACACCACCAAAAACACACACAAAACCGTGGCTCCTTGGAGGAGAAAGATAAAGGCATTTTCAAAGCATTTTTCTCACAGATTTTGCGTTTCAAAGCCGAATTGAGTGATTCAAAGCTTGAAATTGATTGTTTGGCATCCATTCTACACATTTCTTGCATCAAAACACATCAAAGGTGAGAGAAAAATTCTAGATCTCAAAATTTCATTTTTGTGTGTTTCCGTATAAATGAAGATTGAACCGTTAGAATTGTAATCTGAGGTTAGATTATTGCTCCTTGCATGCTAGGGATCATTATATACTAATACTACGAGTTTCTGTCGGGTATAGCATAATTTTTATTTTCCGGGTATTTAATTTTGATTAAAATGTTCAAAGTTGAATTAAATGAGTTGTGTTGATCGAAATCGATTGCCGTCGATTTCTAAATACTTGATAATTACGTGTTAGCGCTGTTGTAATGCCGAATTTTCGATTACATTGTTTGTGTGAAAATCCGGAAAATCCAGCCATGACATCTTAGGATTTTAGGGTTATCGGGCATGATTTGGAGGTGTTATGGTGGATTTCCGAGAGGGCTAATGTAGTAGGTTGAATGGGTGAGTGATAGGAACTGATTTGACAATGTTTGGATTAGTAGATTGTAAGTTATGAATTTTAGAAGTTTAGGTTGTCATTCTTTAATTTCTTGATCGATTCCTTTAGGTGGTTGGGTAGTGTTCGAGTGATGAATGGTGAGTTGTTGTTAAGTAATTTAGAGTTTAATTATGTATATTATGCATGTCCGGTTAGATGGCCTACTTTGTCATCTAACTACGTTGTTTGTTGTTTAATTTAATATTGATGTTATATTGATGTTATTGATTGATTATTATTGAATGCGGGAATCGGGCACTCTTGTTGCTGATCTCCCAATTGATTGATTGATTGATGATTGATGATTATGGAGTCTTGGTATGTGTGTGCCACCTCTCGGGCAGCATCGGGCTGTCGGGTTGATAACGGCATGACTGCCATAGGCTACCCCCAGCTCGCATGACGGAGGTGTCATGGAGGGAGGGGCTAGTGAGGTACCTCGGGTGCGTGAGTAATGGGGAGTTATAAGAAGAACGGTTGAGATCGTGATGGCGTTTGGAGCTACACCAAATAGAGTATCCTTATTGATTGGTTATATAGTTATGTGATGATAGCATTATTTGTGTTTTTGTGTGTTTACTGACTCAAAGGATTATTCCAAGGAGTTTAGTAGACCTTGCTCGAGATCTATCGGATCCTCACTGGGCTTATTTATATAAGCTCACTCTCTATTATTGCATGCATACAGGTGTACTTTTACAGGATTACGGGTACGTGCCTCCTGAAGAGGAGAATGTGGAAAACGTGCCTTACGTGGATGAGTCCTATGTTCTAGAGTCTTATCCTTGGTGTTGTATTGTTTTACTATCTTGTATATTAACTTAGTAGACTTTTATATGCTTTGTAGTTCATTATGTAAAAGATGTTGAAAAGATAACGAATTAGTTGATGCAATCTTAGTAGTCTTTATTTTGTCTATGATTAGGTTGCTAGGTAGGCTATAATCTATTTTGGAAGTGTATGTAATATAGTAAATGTTATGTTGGAACGGAGGCATATAACGATGAATGTTTATTGTATATTATGGGTATGATGTATGTTGTTATGTTTTTGAGGAGTTGTTGTTGTATGGTTTATGTATGATGTTCTAAAGAGGTTGGTTTAGAGCCTCGGTATGCTATTCACTGTCGTTATACTGCCAAAATTCCGTTGCGTCCTGACTGATTGTAGGAGGGGTCGAGTTGGGGCGTGACAGTTTAAGTGGTATCAGAGCTTGATTAGCTGTCAGCCAGGGTATCCTCGGAATGTGGGTAGTGGTCTAAGCATGAAAGTATGTATTAAGTGAAAGAAAAGTGAAACATATGTTAATATGTTTATGTGATTAATTTACTTATGTGTCTAACTTTCTATGTGACCAGTATGCCTTGTGTGTTAAGTGAACTAATGTGGTCAATATGTTTTATGTGATAACGTGCTATACGTACTCAATGTGTTGTAATTAATGTGCATTATGTGATTAATGTGTATTATGTGACAATTGTGTTTTATGTGATTTTGTGCCTTGTGTGAAGTTAGTTGTTTATGTGCTTTTAATTGTTTATAACTAGCTTATGTGAAACAACGTGCTTTAGGTGCTCAATGTACTTTAAGTGACCAATGTGAGTTACGTGATCAACTTGTCTTATGTGAAGTTTGTTGCTTATGTGACTTTAATTGTTTATAACTTACTTCTGTGATATAACCTGTTTATGTGATGTTGGCTTCTTATATGTTGAATTGTGTGTTATGTGATAATGTTGCATTGTATGATAATTGCGCATTACGTTATACTTGTCTTTCATATGATATAGTTGCATACATGTTTTAACTCGTGAGTGACCTTTTAATGTCTAGGGTGGTTGTAAGAGCTTTCGGAAATAGTGGTAGGCCATGATTTTGAATTATTATTATTCTAGAAGTTTATCAGTTAGATTTTAATTGTTATGCTAATGGATTTTAGTTTCGGCTTAGTGGATTGATCTTGATGTTCCTTTAGCGAGAATGAAGTTGTTCGAGGAAATAGCAATGTATCTTGATGATTATAATTACTTTTGTTGCCATGTTTAACTTATTATTACTTGGAGATGAATCATAAGTTGAGGTTCTTGTGAGGATGTGATTAGACACTTTTGGAGTCTCAACTCAGATTATACTTTCTTGAGGTTATTTTAGAATGAATTTATTTGAGAAATTAGTGATGTATATTTGTGAATGGAATAAAGTGTGGTATAACATGTGAATATTTCTACTATTTGGGATTGCCATATTATTAATGGGTATTTTGGAGTTTTGATCTTTAAACCTTGGAAACAATTGGAGTGATTCCTGACTAAAGTTACTTTATTCGAGGATGTAATTGTTGAGAGATAGAATTATTTGAGGAAATAAGAATGCATTTCGATGGCTGAACATTTACTTGCCTATGTCAAGCTTTTGAGTTCTAGGTGGGACACCCTTCTTGTGCTTCATAATTCTATCGGTCTTATTATTCTTTTCTACTCTCTTCTCACTTATTTGAGAGAGAGTTACACTTTTCTAGCATATCAATTGTTTTTTGAAAGTTTTGCTTATTGGATTAATGGATCCTATACTCATTTGACATTGTTTCCATTCTTAACATTCATATTTGCTTCTTATAGCAATGTCGCTTATTGGAGTTAAGGTTTGAGACTTCTATATTTCATTCTATATCTCTAGCCATTCGTTTCAATATTTCATTTCATCCTATTACTATTCATTTGAAAGTAATTTTTCCTTTGGTATACCATTTTACTTATTCGATTTCACTTGTTTGATGTACTCCTTACCTAAGTACATCATTGTCATTCTTGTTGATCTTTGTTAATCCTATTGTTTTATTATTAAATCCAGAGTAATTACTTTGCTTGTAATTGCTCACTCAAAGTACTCGGCACTGTCCTATTGTTATCATTTCTTATTCGTACTTCTTTGGTATTGCGTGCTGAGATACTCTTGCCACTCATGTTTCTATTGAATTAATCATCTCTTATTTCTTAATTTCATTTCGCCTAAAGTACAACCTACTTATTGGTTCCTTGAACAATCATCGAGAATTGAAATATCTACTTGTTCAGGAATTTTTGTTCAACATACTCAGCACTGTTTTGACTCGTCATCATCCTTTGTTCGTAATTAATTAACTGATAGGTGCTGAGACATTTCTTATCTTAGTTATCATGCTTCCTTATTAAACTATTAACCTGTTGATTCTCTAACTTGTTTGACCTCTTGTTCCCTTGATTGTTGGCTCGAATATGACTTTCCATATTCGTATTTCCTTGTAAATTTCATAAGAGCCATATTCTGACAAATGTCACATTTGAAATATTTCGTTGATCAATAATCATTCATGTTATCGTGAATGAGTTTTTAAACCCTTGGGGTGTTCATAGAGCTCTTTTGTGTAATATGAGATGATTGATAAGTAGTGGTCTCATGCTAAGACTTTGGAGTTGCGATTTCTTTCATATGCAATATGATATTAGGTAGGAGAGAATTATGAATTGAAGATTGTCTTGGAATTATGATCATCAACTTGCAGTCAACAGAGTTTGTTCTTTTGAGGTCTTTGGTTAGGTATCATCCTAAGAGATAAATGAGAATTAAGAGAAGTATTGTTAAGTGTAACGATTGAGGATTTAATTGTCTATCAATTCGAGAATTGCGCGGACGCAATTGTTTTAAGGAGGGGAGAATGTGAAACCCCACTTTTCTGCTTTAACTCGATTTACGTGTTTTATCTCGTTTTGCGTGCATTTGACCTGTTTATGTGCTATATGACCTAGAATGTGATAATTTTGATATTAATACTCCTAGAACATGCTAAATGTGCATTCATGAAATTTTTATCAAAAACGGAGTCAGAAATTTTATCGTCGATTTTCAGTGAATAGTGTTTTCGAAACACGTCCGCTAAAATTTTGAAACTAGTCTTTTTAACCCTTCTAGACCTAGTCCACGGACTTTAATAGACATGTGTTTGATTAAAACGGTTTTAAAATCGGCTTAGGAATTTATTAGGGTTTTTACACCGACTTTTGCGAAAATCGAGTTTTAAGCCGACTCGGGTGAAATTGTTTGATTGTAAAACTTCTTGTCACCTAAAAATAATTTACTTGAGCTATCTTGGGTGTTGAATAATTGTTTTGAACTTTGGTGATCAATAAAATGCATTTAAAGTCAAGAAAACACTAAAAATAATTAGTTTCCACTTTGACTTTCTTTTATTTATTTGACCTTTGCTTAATATATGATCAACACACATTAAAAACAAAGCAAAACACCACCAAAAACACACACAAAACCGTGGCTCCTTGGAGGAGAAAGATAAAGGCATTTTCAAAGCATTTTTCTCACAGATTTTGCGTTTCAAAGCCGAATTGAGTGATTCAAAGCTTGAAATTGATTGTTTGGCATCCATTCTACACATTTCTTGCATCAAAACACATCAAAGGTGAGAGAAAAATTCTAGATCTCAAAATGTCATTTTTGTGTTTTTGCGTATAAATGAAGATTGAACCGTTAGAATTGTAATCTGATGTTATATTATTGCTCCTTGCATGCTAGGGATCATTATATACTAATACTACGAGTTTCTGTCGGGTATAGCATAATTTTTATTTTCCGGGTATTTAATTTTGATTAAAATGTTCAAAGTTGAATTAAATGAGTTGTGTTGATCGAAATCGATTGCCGTCGATTTCTAAATACTTGATAATTACGTGTTAGCGCTGTTGTAATGCCGAATTTTCGATTACATTGTTTGTGTGAAAATCCGGAAAATCCAGCCATGACATCTTAGGATTTTAGGGTTATCGGGCATGATTTGGAGGTGTTATGGTGGATTTCCGAGAGGGCTAATGTAGTAGGTTGAATGGGTGAGTGATAGGAACTGATTTGACAATGTTTGGATTAGTAGATTGTAAGTTATGAATTTTAGAAGTTTAGGTTGTCATTCTTTAATTTCTTGAACGATGCCTTTAGATGGTTGGGTAGTGTTCGAGTGATGAATGGTGAGTTGTTGTTAAGTAATTTAGAGTTTAATTATGTATATTATGCATGTCCGGTTAGATGGCCTACTTTGTCATCTAACTACGTTGTTTGTTGTTTAATTTAATATTGATGTTATATTGATGTTATTGATTGATTATTATTGAATGCGGGAATCGGGCACTCTTGTTGCTGATCTCCCAATTGATTGATTGATTGATGATTGATGATTATGGAGTCTTGGTATGTGTGTGCCACCTCTCGGGCAGCATCGGGCTGTCGGGTTGATAACGGCATGACTGCCATAGGCTACCCCCAGCTCGCATGACGGAGGTGTCATGGAGGGAGGGGCTAGTGAGGTACCTCGGGTGCGTGAGTAATGGGGAGTTATAAGAAGAACGGTTGAGATCGTGATGGCGTTTGGAGCTACACCAAATAGAGTATCCTTATTGATTGGTTATATAGTTATGTGATGATAGTATTATTTGTGTTTTTGTGTGTTTACTGACTCAAAGGATTATTCCAAGGAGTTTAGTAGACCTTGCTCGAGATCTATCGGATCCTCACTGGGCTTATTTATATAAGCTCACTCTCTATTATTGCATGCATACAGGTGTACTTTTACAGGATTACGGGTACGTGCCTCCTGAAGAGGAGAATGTGGAAAACGTGCCTTACGTGGATGAGTCCTATGTTCTAGAGTCTTATCCTTGGTGTTGTATTGTTTTACTATCTTGTATATTAACTTAGTAGACTTTTATATGCTTTGTAGTTCATTATGTAAAAGATGTTGAAAAGATAACGAATTAGTTGATGCAATCTTAGTAGTCTTTATTTTGTCTATGATTAGGTTGCTAGGTAGGCTATAATCTATTTTGGAAGTGTATGTTATATAGTAAATGTTATGTTGGAACGGAGGCATATAACGATGAATGTTTATTGTATATTATGGGTATGATGTATGTTGTTATGTTTTTGAGGAGTTGTTGTTGTATGGTTTATGTATGATGTTCTATTGAGGTTGGTTTAGAGCCTCGGTGTCCTATTTACTGTCGTTATACTGCCAAAATTCCGTTGCGTCCTGACTGATTGTAGGAGGGGTCGAGTTGGGGCGTGACAGTTTAAGTGGTATCAGAGCTTGATTAGCTGTCAGCCGGGGTATCCTCGGAATGTAGGTAGTGGTCTAAGCATGCAAGTATGTATTAAGTGAAATAAAAGTGAAACATATGTTAATATGTTTATGTGATTAATTTACTTATGTGTCTAACTTTCTATGTGACCAGTATGCATTGTGTGTTAAGTGAACTAATGTGGTCAATATGTTTTATGTGATAACGTGCTATACGTACTCAATGTGTTGTAATTAATGTGCATTATGTGATTAATGTGTATTATGTGACAATTGTGTTTTATGTGATTTTGTGCCTTGTGTGAAGTTAGTTGTTTATGTGCTTTTAATTGTTTATAACTAGCTTATGTGAAACAACGTGCTTTAGGTGCTCAATGTACTTTAAGTGACCAATGTGAGTTACGTGATCAACTTGTCTTATGTGAAGTTTGTTGCTTATGTGACTTTAATTGTTTATAACTTACTTCTGTGATATAACCTGTTTATGTGATGTTGGCTTCTTATATGTTGAATTGTGTGTTATGTGATAATGTTGCATTGTATGATAATTGCGCATTACGTTATACTTGTCTTTCATATGATATAGTTGCATACATGTTTTAACTCGTGAGTGACCTTTTTAATGTCTAGGGTGGTTGTAAGAACTTTCGGAAATAGTGGTAGGCCATGATTTTGAATTATTATTATTCTAGAAGTTTATCAGTAAGATTTTAATTGTTATGCTTATGGATTTTAGTTTCGGCTTAGTGGATTGATCTTGATGTTCCTTTAGCGAGAATGAAGTTGTTCGAGGAAATAGCAATGTATCTTGATGATTATAATTACTTTTGTTGCCATGTTTAACTTGTTATTACTTGGAGATGAATCATAAGTTGAGGTTTCTATGAGGTTGTGATTAGACACTTTTGGAGTCTCAACTCAGATTATACTTTCTTGAGGTTATTTTAGAATGAATTTATTTGAGGAATTAGTGATGTATATTTGTGAATGGAATGAAGTGTGGTATAACATGTGAATATTTCTACTATTTGAGATTGCTATATTATTAATGGGTATTTTGGAGTTTTGATCTTTAAACCTTGGAAACAATTGGAGTGATTCTTGACTAAAGTTACTTTATTCGAGGATGTAATTGTTGAGAGATAGAATTATTTGAGGAAATAAGAATGCATTTCGATGGCTGAACATTTACTTGCTTATGTCAAGCTTTTGAGTTCTAGGTGGTATGACTTTCTAAATTGTTGATTGATGATTCACTAGTGTTATAATGGGTTAATATGAATCTGCATTGTGTTATCAGATTTTGGAGTCTTTATTAGTGAATCTTGTTGGGTAATCGGTGGTTTATCTTGTTTGGTGATTGGTCTGGTACGGAATGTAAAATTTTGGAGTGATTTATCTTGTTTGATGATTGTTATGACTCCTTAGGTTCTTTAGATCTCCTTAGTGTCTTGTTTTGGAGGAAGATAGATTGTAGGATTTGACTTGTTGGTGTTTAAGTGTGTAGGTGGGACACCCTTCTTGTGCTTCATAATTCTATCGGTCTTATTATTCTTTTCTACTCTATTCTCACTTATTTGAGAGAGAGTTACACTTTTCTAGCATATCAATTGTTTCTTGAAAGTTTTGCTTATTGGATTAATGGATCCTATACTCATTTGACATTGTTTCCATTCTTAACATTCATATTTGCTTCTTATAGCAATGTCGCTTATTGGAGTTAAGGTTTGAGACTTCTATATTTCATTCTATATCTCTAGCCATTCGTTTCAATATTTCATTTCATCCTATTACTATTCATTTGAAAGTAATTTTTCCTTTGGTATACCATTTTACTTATTCGATTTCACTTGTTTGATGTACTCCTTACCTAAGTACATCATTGTCATTCTTGTTGATCTTTGTTAATCCTATTGTTTTATTATTAAATCCAGAGTCATTACTTTGCTTGTAATTGCTCACTCAAAGTACTCGGCACTGTCCTATTGTTATCATTTCTTATTCGTACTTCTTTGGTATTGCGTGCTGAGATACTCTTGCCACTCATGTTTCTATTGAATTAATCATCTCTTATTTCTTAATTTCATTTCGCCTCAAGTACAACTTACTTGTTGGTTCCTTGAACAATCATCGAGAATTGAAATATCTACTTGTTCAGGAATTTTTGTTCAACATACTCAGCACTGTTTTGACTCGTCATCATCCTTTGTTCGTACTTAATTAACTGATAGGTGCTGAGACATTTCTTATCTTAGTTATCATGCTTCCTTATTAAACTATTAACCTCTTGATTCTCTAACTTGTTTGACCTCTTGTTCCCTTGATTGTTGGCTCGAATATGACTTTCCATATTCGTATTTCCTTGTAAATTTCATAAGAGCCATATTCTGACAAATGTCACTTTTGAAATATTTCCTTGATCAATAATCATTCATGTTATCGTGAATGAGTTTTTAAACCCTTGGGGTGTTCATAGAGCTCTTTTGTGTAGTATGAGATGATTGATAAGTAGTGGTCTCATGCTAAGACTTTGGAGTTGCGATTTCTTTCATATGCAATATGATATTAGGTAGGAGAGAATTATGAATTGAAGATTGTCTTGGAATTATGATCATCAACTTGCAGTCAACAGAGTTTGTTCTTTTGAGGTCTTTGGTTAGGTATCATCCTAGGAGATAAATGAGAATTAAGAGAAGTATTATTAAGTGTAACGATTGAGGATTTAATTGTCTATCAATTCGAGAATTGCGCGGACGCAATTGTTTTAAGGAGGGGAGAATGTGAAACCCCACTTTTCTGCTTTAACTCGATTTACGTGTTTTATCTCGTTTTGCGTGCATTTGACCTGTTTATGTGCTATATGAGCTAGAATGTGATAATTTTCATATTAATACTCCTAGAACATGCTAAATGTGCATTCGTGAAATTTTCATCAAAAACGGAGTCAGAAATTTTATCGTCGATTTTTAGTGAATAGTATTTTCGAAACACGTCTGCCAAAATTTTGAAACTAGTCTTTTAAAACCTTATAGACCTAGTCCACGGACTTTAATAGACTTGTGTTTGATTAAAACGGTTTTAAAATCGGCTTAGGAATTTATTAGGGTTTTTACACCGACTTTTGCGAAAATCGAGTTTTAAGCCGACTCGGGTGAAATTGTTTGATTGTAAAACTTCTTGTCACCTAAAAATAATTTACTTGAGCTATCTTGGGTGTTGAATAATTGTTTTGAACTTTGGTGATCAATAAAATGCATTTAAAGTCAAGAAAACACTAAAAATAATTAGTTTCCACTTTGACTTTCTTTTATTTATTTGACCTTTGCTTAATATATGATCAACACACATTAAAAACAAAGCAAAACACCACCAAAAACACACACAAAACCGTGGCTCCTTGGAGGAGAAAGATAAAGGCATTTTCAAAGCATTTTTCTCACAGATTTTGCGTTTCAAAGCCGAATTGAGTGATTCAAAGCTTGAAATTGATTGTTTGGCATCCATTCTACACATTTCTTGCATCAAAACACATCAAAGGTGAGAGAAAAATTCTAGATCTCAAAATGTCATTTTTGTGTTTTTGCGTATAAATGAAGATTGAACCGTTAGAATTGTAATCTGATGTTAGATTATTGCTCCTTGCATGCTAGGGATCATTATATACTAATACTACGAGTTTCTGTCGGGTATAGCATAATTTTTATTTTCCGGGTATTTAATTTTGATTAAAATGTTCAAAGTTGAATTAAATGAGTTGTGTTGATCGAAATCGATTGCCGTCGATTTCTAAATACTTGATAATTACGTGTTAGCGCTGTTGTAATGCCGAATTTTCGATTACATTGTTTGTGTGAAAATCCGGAAAATCCAGCCATGACATCTTAGGATTTTAGGGTTATCGGGCATGATTTGGAGGTGTTATGGTGGATTTCCTAGGGGGCTAATGTAGTAGGTTGAATGGGTGAGTGATAGGAACTGATTTGACAATGTTTGGATTGGTAGATTGTAAGTTATGAATTTTAGAAGTTTAGGTTGTCATTCTTTAATTTCTTGAACGATGCCTTTAGATGGTTGGGTAGTGTTCGAGTGATGAATGGTGAGTTGTTGTTAAGTAATTTAGAGTTTAATTATGTATATTATGCATGTCCGGTTAGATGGCCTACTTTGTCATCTAACTACGTTGTTTGTTGTTTAATTTAATATTGATGTTATATTGATGTTATTGATTGATTATTATTGAATGCGGGAATCGGGCACTCTTGTTGCTGATCTCCCAATTGATTGATTGATTGATGATTGATGATTATGGAGTCTTGGTATGTGTGTGCCACCTCTCGGGCAGCATCGGGCTGTCGGGTTGATAACGGCATGACTGCCATAGGCTACCCCCAGCTCGCATGACGGAGGTGTCATGGAGGGAGGGGCTAGTGAGGTACCTCGGGTGCGTGAGTAATGGGGAGTTATAAGAAGAACGGTTGAGATCGTGATGGCGTTTGGAGCTACACCAAATAGAGTATCCTTATTGATTGGTTATATAGTTGTGTGATGATAGTATTGTTTCTGTTTTTGTGTGTTTACTGACTCAAAGGATTATTCCAAGGAGTTTAGTAGACCTTGCTCGAGATCTATCGGATCCTCACTGGGCTTATTTATATAAGCTCACTCTCTATTATTGCATGCATACAGGTGTACTTTTACAGGATTACGGGTACGTGCCTCCTGAAGAGGAGAATGTGGAAAACGTGCCTTACGTGGATGAGTCCTATGTTCTAGAGTCTTATCCTTGGTGTTGTATTGTTTTACTATCTTGTATATTAACTTAGTAGACTTTTATATGCTTTGTAGTTCATTATGTAAAAGATGTTGAAAAGATAACGAATTAGTTGATGCAATCTTAGTAGTCTTTATTTTGTCTATGATTAGGTTGCTAGGTAGGCTATAATCTATTTTGGAAGTGTATGTTATATAGTAAATGTTATGTTGGAATGGAGGCATATAACGATGAATGTTTATTGTATATTATGGGTATGATGTATGTTGTTATGTTTTTGAGGTGTTGTTGTTGTATGGTTTATGTATGATGTTCTAAAGAGGTTGGTTTAGAGCCTCGGTATGCTATTCACTGTCGTTATACTGTCGAAATTCCGTTGCGTCCTGACTGATTATAGAAGGGGTCGAGTTGGGGCGTGACAGTTCTTCTTATAACTCCCCATTACTCACGCACCCGAGGTACCTCACTGGCCCCTCCCTCCATGACACCTCCGTCATGCGAGCTGGGGGTAGCCTATGGCAGTCATGCCGTTATCAACCCGACAGCCCAACGCTGCCCGAGAGGTGGCACACACATACCAAGGCTCCATAATCATCATCAATCATCAATCAATCAATCAATTGGGAGATCAGCAACGAAAGTGCCCGATTCCCGAATTCAATAATAATCAATCAATTGGGAGATCAGCAACGAAAGTGCCCGATTCCCAAACTCAATAATAATCAATCAATCAATTAACTTAGTTAGATGACAAAGTAGGCCATCTAACCGGACATGCATCATATTCACCATTAAACTCTAAATTACTCATCAACAACTCACAATTGAACACTCAAACACAACCCAATCATCTAAAGGCATCGTTCAAGAAATTAAAGAATGACAACCTAAACTTCTAAAATTCATAACTTACAATCTACTAATCCAAACATTGCCACATCAGTTTCTATCACTCAACCATACAACCTACTACATTAGCCCTCTCGCAAATCCACCATAACACCTCCAAATCATGCCCGATAACCCTAAAACCCTAGGATGTCTTGGCTGGATTTTCCGGATTTTCACACGAACAATGTAATCGAAAATTCGGCATTACAACAGCGCTAACACGTAATTATCAAGTATTTAGAAATCGACGGCAATCGATTTCGATCAACACAACTCATTTAATTCAACTTTGAACATTTTAATCAAAATTAAATACCCGGAAAATAAAAATTATGCTACATCCGACAGAAATTCGTAGTATTAGTATATAACGATCCCTAGCATGCAAGGAGCAATAATCTATCATCAGATTTCAATTCTAACGGTTAAATTTTCATTTATGAGCAAAAGTATAAAAATGACATTTTGAGATCTAGAATTTTTCTCTCACCTTTGAT
The DNA here is from genome assembly GCA_037974665.1 of Ehretia macrophylla. Lineage (NCBI taxonomy): Eukaryota > Viridiplantae > Streptophyta > Magnoliopsida > Boraginales > Ehretiaceae > Ehretia > Ehretia macrophylla. Next base: position 193,394 of record CM075768.1, read on the forward strand.
GCGATATAAGCCTAGGAATGCGTGCTATGCGTGCCCAACAAGCAGAATCCAAGTCGGTGCGAAGTTCTACGGACAAAAACTAGGTTTTTCTTTGAAAAATTGGATTGAAAAGCTTGAAGAAAAGCTTGGCTATTCTCTCATGAACCTCTCGGCCATATGTGTGAAAATGAGGGTGTTTTTGTGCTTTGCTTGTGTGTGTAGGTGATATAAGCTTCAAAGTAAACATTTTAAATAAAGTCAAAGTTAGTTTAAATTAGTATTTTTGTGTTTTCTTGACTTTAATTGCATTTTATTGCTCACCAAGGCTCAAAATAATTATGCAACCCCCAAGATATCTCAAGTGGATTATTTTTAGGTGACAAGAAGTTTTACAATCCAACAATTTCACCCGAGTCGGCTTAAAACTCGATTTTCGCAAAAGTCGGTGTAAAAACCCTAATAAATTCTTAAGCCGATTTTAAAACCGTTTTCATCAAACACAGGTCTATTAAAGTCCGTGGACTAGGTCTAGAAGGGTTAAAAAGACCAGTTTCAAAATTTTAGCGGACGTGTTTCGAAAACACTATTCACTAAAAATCGACGATAAAATTTCTGATCCCGTTTTTGATGAAAATTTCATGAATGCACATTTAGCACGTATTAGGAGTATTGACATCAAAATTATAACTTTCTAGGTCCTATAGCACATAAACAGATCATATGCATGCAAAACGAGGTATAGCACGTAAAACGAGATAAGCAGGAAAGTGGGGTTTCACATTCTCCCCCCCTTATAGAAATTTCGTCCTCGAAATTCTTACTTGATGTACGGAATAGATCTGGGTATTGCTGCTGCATCTGATCTCGTCTCTCCCACGTAGCTTCCTCAATGTCGTGATGCTTCCACAACACCTTAACTATCGGAATCCTCTTCGACCTCAACTCTCGGTCCATCTGATCTAGAATACGAATCGGACGCTCGTCATAAGTCAAATTCTCTCGAAGCTATAACGGCTCTGGCTCAAGAATATGAGAAGGATCCGGATTATATTTCCGCAAATTAGACACGTGAAATACATCGTGGACATTAGAGAAGTTCTCCGGTAAAGCCAACCGATATGCCAACTTACCAACCCTGCCAGTAATCTCAAACGGCCCAACAAATCTCGGACTCAGCTTTCCACCTTTACCATAACGAGCAAACCCCTTTCGAGGAAACAATCTGAAGAAAACCCGATCCCCGACTGCAAACTCTAAGTCACTACGACGCTTACCAGCATAACTCTTGAATCTACTCTGCGCCGTAACCATTCTCTGCCTGATCAACTGAACATTCTCAATCTTCTCAAGAAGTTCTGGCATAATAGTCGGATCAACAGTCTTCATCTCTCCTACCTCGTCCCAATATAAAGGTGAACGGCACTTACGACCGTAAAGAGCTGCGAAAGGTGCCATCCCAATAGTAGCTTGATAACTATTGTTATAGGCAAACTCGGCAAGTGGTAGATGTTTCTCCCAGTTCTTCCCGAAGTCCAGAACACAAGCCCTAAGCATATCTTCCAGAATCTGAATAGTCCGCTCAGACTGACCGTCGGTCTGTGGATGATACGCAGTACTGAAGTTCAACTGAGTACCTAAGGTCTCCTGAAGTTTCTCCCACAAACGAGAAGTAAATCGAGGATCTCGATCAGAGACAATACTAGATGGAATACCGTGAAGTCTAACAATCTGATCCAGATAGAGGTCCGTCAACTTTGTAACCTCATCTCCCATCCTCATTGCAATAAAATGAGCTGTCTTCGTCAAACAATCCACGACAACCCAAACTGCATCATTACCCCTCGATGATCTAGGCAACCCAGTGACAAAGTCCATCGTAATATGCTCCCATTTCCACTCTAGTATAGCCAACGGCTGAAGCAAACCTGCAGGTCGTTGATGCTCGGCTTTCACTCTCTGACAAGTCAAACATCTAGACACAAACTAAGCAACCTCTCTCTTCATGTTGTTCTACCAGTAATATTGCTTCAAATCCCGATACATCTTGGTTCCACCAGGATGAATAGTATATTTAGAATTATGAGCTTCCTCCAGAATACCTCGCCTCAAACTCGGCTCATCGGGAACACAAACCCTGTTCCGAAACCGAAGAATACCGTCCTCATGCAGTTTGAAGTCAGACTGATCATCAGTGATCTGATCCTTGATCTTCTGAAGTTTAACATCAAGTTGCTGAGCTTCCTTGATCTGAGACAATAATAAAGGCTGAATACGGAGATGTGAACACATCACTCCAACCTGAGTCAACTCTGATCTCCAATAACTAAACTCCTCAAGAACCTTCCACTTCTTGACAGCCAAACAAGAAATACTAGCCTTCCGGCTGAGAGCATCTGCCACAACATTTGCCTTTCCAGGCAGATAATTGATAAGACAATTATAATCTCCAAGAAGCTCCATCCACCTCCGCTGGCGCATATTCAACTCCTTCTGTGAGAACAAGTACTTCAGACTCTTATGATCAGTGCAAATTTCAAACTTACTTCCCCACAGATAATGACGCCACTTCTTGAGTGCAAAGACAACTGCTGCCAACTCAAGATCATGAGTCGGATAATTTTCTTCATAAGGCTTCAACTTTCGAGAAGCATAGGCAATAACTCGACCATCCTGCATAAGAACACATCCCAAGCCCTCCTTGGATGCATCACTGTAAATGACCATATTATCGGTCCCCTCTGGTAGAGCAAGTACTGGAGCAGTAGTTAACCTCTTTTTCAACTCCTGAAATCCACTCTCACACTTCTCATCCCAATTAAAGATAGTCCGTTTCTGAGTCAACTTAGATAGTGGCCCCGCAATCTTCGAGAAGTCCTTGAGAAACCTACGGTAATAACCCGCCAAGCCAAGAAAGCTACGGACATCAGTAATATTCTCCGGCCGCTTCCAAGACATCACCGATTCAATCTTTGTGGGATCCACAGAAATACCGCTCTGTGTAATAACATGGCCAAGAAAAGAAATCCGTTGCAGCCAAAATTCACATTTGCTGAACTTGGCAAACAACTGATGCTCCTGCAATTTCTCCAATACAAGCCGTAGATGTTTCTCGTGCTCCGATTCAGATTTAGAATAGACCAAGATATCATCAATAAAAATCACCATGAACTGGTCCAAGTACGGCTGAAAGACTCGATGCATCAAATCCATGAATGCTGCCGGTGCATTAGTCAAACCAAAGGGCATAACAACAAACTCATAATGCCCATACCGAGTCCTGAAGGCAGACTTCGGAACATCCTCCGTGCGAATCCGAAGCTGATAATACCCCTGCCTAAAATCAAATTTAGAATAGACTTTGGCTCCCTGAAGTTGATCAAACAACTCATCAATCAGTGGCAAAGGATATTTATTCTTGATGGTCACCTGATTCAAACCACGTTAATCAATACACAATCTCAAAGTACCATCCTTCTTCTTCACAAATAAAACAAGAGCTCCCCAAGGTGAAGAACTCTGCTGAATGAATCCTTTCTTGAATAACTCCTGTAACTAAGTCTTCAACTCCATCAACTCAGCTGGTGCCATCCGGTACGCCGATTTAGAAATAGGTTGAGTACCGGGAACAAGATTAATCACAAACTCTATATCCCTCTCTGGCGGCAATCCTGGCAACTCCTCGGGAAATACATTAGGATATTCCTGGATAATAGGGACTTCCTCTAGCTGTAGCTTATCAGATGGCTTGTTGATCAAATAAGCTAGATAACCCGAACACCCCTTACTTACCAACTTAACGGCTTTAGTTGCTGAGATAACAAAACTCGTCTTAGCACCCCGGTTACCCGCTACCTCTACTACTGGCTGATCCGGCAAGCGAAATTGTACTACCTTGGTTCTACAGTTCAACTGGGCATCATACTTAGAAAGCCAATCCATACCCAGAATAACATCATACCCCTGGATAGGAAATAAAATAAGGTCTGAAGGAAAATTATGCCCCTTAACATGTATTATACAATCCTTACATACTAAGCCAGTAACATACTTATCAGTCAAAGAGGTACTAATTTCAACCACATAAGGTAATCTTTCAGGTTGCAGTTTAACACGTTGCACACAAGCAGGAGTAATGAAAGAATGCGTAGCACCAGAATCAATCAACACTTTAACAAGTTGATCAAGTATAAGGAAGTTACCTTCCACCACTGCAGTCTCCTCAGGCATCTCCTCTAAGTCAACTGCGTAAGCCCGAGCCTGAACCCGCTGCTGCTGTGGTACACTGCCCGTAGGCCTACCCTGGTAACCCTGAGTCGCTGCCCGACCCTCAGTCCTCGCATACCTAGGGCAATCCTTCGCCCTATGCTCGATGCTACCACAACCCAAACATGTCCCTGCCTTTACCCTGCAGTCGGACTCCACATGCCCTGGGCACTTGTAGTAATTACACTACGATGATGTGGCACTAACACTGCCCCTAGAAGAACCAGAAGCTAATGAAGCAGCTGATACAGCCTGCTGCTGAGGTCTCACCACACTAGGCCTGTACTGACCCTGAGACTGGGCTGGCCTATACTGAGTCTGAACCTGATATGGCCTCTGCTGAAACTGAGGCCGATAGTAACTCTGCTGACCCTGTGGCCTATAAGAACGCTGCTGGGCTAGTGGCCTGTAGACACCCTGCTGTACTGGAGGCCTATATATAACCTGCTGGCCTTGTGGCTGATACGGCCTCTTACTAGGCTGACTGGAGACAATCTGATCCCCTTTCCTCTTCTCTAACCTAGAAGCTGAGTCAAAAGTCTCAGTAAAGATATCATAGCGATTCAGAGCCATTGCATCCTGAATCTCGGGCCTCAATCCCAACATAAATCTACGGGTCTTCTTCTCCTCCACAGCTACAAACTCCGGTGCATACCGGGACAACCTAGTGAATGTAGCCTCATACTGAGCCACAGTAGAATCCCCCTGTACCAAAGACAAGAACTCAGCCTCTCTCCTCTCCCGTGCAACCCTCGGGACATACTTATCCCTAAAAGCAGTCAGAAAGGTATCCCAAACATACGGAACACCCCGGATCTCCCAACTGGCTCTCACAGTGCGCCACCATTCCTCTGCCTCATCATCAAGAAAATAGACAGCACAAGTCACCTTCCTCTCATTAGTGTACCCGAGAGAATCAAAAATTTTCTCTAACTTACTAATCCGCGACTCGGCCTTCCTATCATCAGGCTCTCCCTGAAATCTAGGAGGATAGTACCCTAGAAACTCCTTCATAGTACCTCGATCGTGATTACCACCCTGTACATTCTGTATCTGAGCCTGCAACGCCTGAGTCTGAACAGCCTGACCTGCTAACAACTGGGCCTGCCCAGCCATCAAATCTGCAATCCGATCCATTGCTGCCCCTAACCCGACATCACCCCTATCACTGCCATGTGCCACATTACCAGGAACCTCATCTACAATCTTGGGCCTACCACGAGTACTCGGTCTACCGGCCATTCTACTAATCAAAGAGTTAGCACAGTTTATAGCACGTAAATAGGTTATATACAACTTTTAACACATAAACAACAAACTCATATAAAGCACATAAATCACATAAGTTTCCATCACATAAGCAAATTGATCACATAATCACATAATCACTTAATCATTTAATCATATCAATACATATTTCACTTTTCTTTCTTTTCATACATATTTCATGCTAAGACCATTACCCACATTCCGAGAATACCCCGGCTGACAACTAACATGCGCTCTGATACCACTTAAACTGTCACGCCCCAACTCGACCCCACCTACGATCAGTCAGGATGCAACGGAATTTCGGCAGTATAACGACAGTAAATAGGACACCGAGGTTCCAAACCAACCTCATTAAACATCATACATCCAGCAACTCCTCAATTCAAACAACAACATATCCATAATATACAATAATCAGTCTTTGTTATCTGCCTCCGTTCCAACATAACATACAATACCTCAACCTTATCATACATTTCAAAAGTAAGTTGAGACACATTTACAACTTAACCATAGACAAAAGAAAACCGCTAAGTTAACATCATTTGGATCATCATCTTTTCAATATCTATTACAATAAGAACCATAAAGCATATACAAGTCTATTAAGCTAATATACATGACATTAAACAACATAAAATCATGGATAAGACACAGGAACATATGACTCATCCACGTAAGGCACGTTTTCCACATTCTCCTCTTCAGGAGGCACGTACCCGTAATCCTGCTCTGCAACACCTGTAAGCATGCATTAATAGAGAGTGAGCTTATATACATAAGCCCAGTGAGGATCCGATAGATCTCGAGCAAGGTCTACTAAACTCCTTGGAATAATCCTTTGAGTCAGTAAACACACAACAACACAAATAATACTATAATCACATAACTATATAAACAAATCAATAAAGGATACTCTATTTGGTGCAGCTCCAAACGCCATCACGATCTCAACCGTTCTTCTTATAACTCCCCATTACTCACGCACCCGAGGTACTTCACTAGCCCCTCCCTCCATGACACCTCCGTCATGCGAGCTGGAGGTAGCCTATGGCAGTCATGCCGTTATCAACCCGACAGCCCAACGCTGCCCGAGAGGTGGCACACACATACCAAGACTCCATAATCATCATCAATCAATCAATCAATTGGGAGATCAGCAACGAAAGTGCCCGATTCCTAAATTCAATAATAATCAATCAATTGGGAGATCAGCAACGAAAGTGCCCGATTCCCGAACTCAATAATAATCAATCAATCAATTAACTTAGTTAGATGACAAAGTAGGCCATCTAACCGGACATGCATCATATACACAATTAAACTCTAAATTACTCATCAACAACTCACCATTCAACACTCAAACACAACCCAATCATCTAAAGGCATCGTTCAAGAAATTAAAGAATGACAACCTAAACTTCTAAAATTCATAACTTACAATCTACTAATCCAAACATTGCCAAATCAGTTTCTATCACTCACCCATACAACCTACTACATTAGCCCTCTCGGAAATCCACCATAACACCTCCAAATCATGCCCGATAACCCTAAAACCCTAGGATGTCTTGGCTGGATTTTCCGGATTTTCACACGAACAATGTAATCGAAAATTCGGCATTACAACAGCGCTAACACGTAATTATCAAGTATTTAGAAATCGACAGTAATCGATTTCGATCAACACAACTCATTTAATTCAACTTTGAACATTTTAATCAAAATTAAATACCCGGAAAATAAAAATTATGCTACATCCGACAGAAATTCGTAGTATTAGTATATAACGATCCCTAGCATGCAAGGAGCAATAATCTATCATCAGATTTCAATTCTAACGGTTAAATTTTCATTTATGAGCAAAAGTATAAAAATGACATTTTGAGATCTAGAATTTTTCTCTCACCTTTGATGCGATATAAGCCTAGGAATGCGTGCTATGCGTGCCCAACAAGCAGAATCCAAGTCGGTGCGAAGTTCTACGGACAAAAACTAGGTTTTTCTTTGAAAAATTGGATTGAAAAGCTTGAAGAAAAGCTTGGCTATTCTCTCATGAACCTCTCGGCCATATGTGTGAAAATGAAGGTGTTTTTGTGCTTTGCTTGTGTGTGTAGGTGATATAAGCTTCAAAGTCAACATTTTAAATAAAGTCAAAGTTAGTTTAAATTAGTATTTTTGTGTTTTAATGACTTTAAACTCATTTTATTGCTCACCAAGGCTCAAAATAATTATGCAACCCCCAAGATATCTCAAGTGGATTATTTTTAGGTGACAAGAATTTTTACAATCCAACAATTTCACCCACGTCGGCTTAAAACTCGATTTTCGCAAAAGTCGGTGTAAAAACCCTAATAAATTCTTAAGCCGATTTTAAAACCGTTTTCATCAAACACAGGTCTATTAAAGTCCGTGGACTAGGTCTAGAAGGGTTAAAAAGACCAGTTTCAAAATTTTAGCGGACGTGTTTCGAAAATACTATTCACTAAAAATCGACGATAAAATTTCTGATCCCGTTTTTGATGAAAATTTCATGAATGCACATTTAGCACGTATTAGGAGTATTGACATCAAAATTATAACTTTCTAGGTCCTATAGCACATAAACAGATCATATGCACGCAAAACGAGGTATAACACGTAAAACGAGATAAGCAGGAAAGTGGGGTTTCACAAAGGTGACCTTCCGCTCATCGGTATAATCAAGAGGGTCAAAAATCTTCTCCACCTTACTAATCCACGCCTCAGCTTTCCGATCGTCCGGCTCCCCCTGAAACCGCGGTGGATAATACCCTAAAAACTCTTTCAGTGTACCACGACCGTGGTACCCACCTTGTGCGTTCAGTAACTGATTCTGCAATGCCTGAGTTTGAACAGCCTGCCCTGCTAGTAATGGTGCCTGACAGGCCATGATCTCGTTCATCCTATCAAAAGCTGCACCAATACGATCCTCACCCCTAACTTGGCCTGGTGCCATATTTCTCGGAACCACATCAGTGACCTCAGGCCTACCTCTGGTCCTCGGTCTTCCAGTCATTCTACTAATCAAAGAGTTAGCATAGGTTATAGCACATAAGCAAACTATGAACAACTATTAGCACATAAACAACAAACTCATATAAAGCACATAAATCACTTAAGTATCAATTACATAAACAAATTAATCACATAAGCACTAAATCACATAAGCATTAAATCACATAATCACTTAACCATATTAACACATAGTTCACTTTTCTTTCACTTCATACATACTTTCATGCTAAGACCATTACCCACATTCCGAGAATACCTCGGCTGACAGCAAACATGTGCTCTGATACCACTTAAATGTCACGCCCCAACTCGACCCCACCTACGATCAGTCAGAACGCAACGGAATTTCGGCAGTATAACGACAGTAATTAGGACACTGAGGCTCTAAACCAACCTCTTAGAATATCATACAATCAAACTCCTCAATTAAAATTAACAACATACAACATAGCCATATTATACACTAATCATTCTTCAACATTCCAATCATAGTTATATGCCCATGTTCCAACATAATACATTAACTGAACATACCTTTCAAAATAGATTATAATCTAACTTAGCAACCCGATCATAGTCAAAAGAGAGACTATTAAGTTAGTAACAACTAGTTCATTATCTTTACTACAACTTGTACATCATAAACTATGAAGTAAATAAAAGTCAATTAGAATAATATACAAGACTATAAGGTATACAACATCTCTAACATCAAGGACAAGACTCTGGCACATAGGACTCGTCCACATATGGCACATTCTCAGCTTCCTGAGGCATTACCCGTAATCTTGCTCAATAACACTTGTAAGAATGCAATAATAGAGAGTGAGCTTATATAAAACAAGCTCAGTGAGGATCCGATAGATCTCTAACAATATTTACTATACTCCTTGGAAATGATCCTTTGAGCAGTAAACACATAATAAAACATCAATAACAATATAACACATAACTATAATGACCAATCAATAAAGGATACTCTAGTTGGTGTAGCTCCAAACGCCATCACGATCTCAACCATTCTTCTTGTAACTCCCCATTACTCACGCACCTGAGGTACCTCACTAGCCTCGCTGTGATAATAGCATTTGACTGCATTTAGTTAAATGTTTAATTAGTTAAATCAACCAATTTGCACTATTTTAATATTTCTCTTGAAAGCATTTAGTAATTGTATATTGAATAATTAAAAGATTATTATCTATTTCTATTAATTATAGTAATTGAATTTATTTTCTTGTATTTAATTAAGTGTCATCTTAAATGTTAATATTTAATTGCACTTGATTACATGTTTGTATTTATTTGTTCATTCGTATTTTGGTATTAACTTCATAATTCTTTAAAATATTCTAGGAATAGTTAAATTAATTATTTTTAAATGAATATTGATTATTTTGATTGTTTTGATTATTTTAATAATCGATTTTAATTGTCTTGCATTAAAATCACTCGGTTTTCAAATAAATGGGAAAAGTAACTCCGAGTCGGAGTGAATTTTAAACTATTCTACTAATTTACTTTTCAAAAAAATTAAAATTTTATATTATTGGTCATCACTTTATTAACGATCGTTTATTGACCGTTCAATCGTAGCATTTCGAAAATGAAAGTTAGAAGAATAATTCTCGGATTCCGTAAATAATGTTTCTAGTTTAAATTAGCTAGTTTTAGTCGGTTTTCATAAAAATTGCATTGCTCTAACTTGAATTGGATTAAATGGCATCAAAATATGCTTATTTGACCAATTTTAACTTAAGCTTGACCTTGCAAAAGACCAAAATGCCCTTTGTCACCTTTTAAATAATAAAACAAGGCTAAAATAATAAAAAAAACAAATTTCAAAATGCCTAAATTGTCCTTCTCATGGTCGAATCCACCAAGGAGGAAAAGAAATAGTTTTTGCTTTCATTTTCTTCTACAATTGTACGTGGAATTGCTCGGGGGTCGTGGCTCGGGTCCTTGCGGGTCTTGGTCTTCAATCTCTGTGAGGGTTTTCACGCTTTTGTGCATATTATATGAAAGTTGATTTTTGATTCAAATTTTTAGATTTGATATTTAATGCGTTATAATGCTTGGAATTTATTGGAAATGCTTCTTTAGGGTTCGTAGAGCATTGCTTGATAGTTATTTAACAATTTTTATGGCTGAAACTGCGTATTTGAAATTGGGGAAGAATAATAAATAGTGAATTATGAATAGTAAACCCTAGAATTTTAGATTTTGATCCGAATTGCGATTTCTTGATTTGGATAGGTACCATTAATGATAGAAAGATAAAATGTGCAATAAAAACGGATCGACCTTTGTTAAAATTAGAAATTAGACAAAGAAACGTAAAGGGGCCATTTGACCAAAAGTTGATCGTGCTCGAATTGAGATGGGGGTTTTGCTATTGAGGGCATGGAAGCACTTTTGGCGCTGTTGTGGCGTTGATTGAGTGACCGGTTAGCATAGCTGTAGTTCAAACGCAGTAGGTGGACTTTCAGGCCTTGGGTGAGAAAGTGAAGTTTAGTGAATATAGTGAAACCTGAGTGAATGTAGTGAAATCGGTTTCTTAATCCCGTAGCTCGTTTGCTCGTAATTACCTTTGGAAGTTAGGGATTGAATAGTGATATTTGTAGTTTTCGTGTTTGAACTACTGTTACTTGTTTAATTGGTGTTATTGTTGCTATTAAAGATAGTTATACTTTAAAAGTTAATTGAATGCTAGTATTGATTGTAAATGCTTGATATCTCGTTTATCGTCTCTAATCTGTATTGTTGTGCTATCGCTTGTTTATCGCCTTGTATCGTGTCTTGCATTGCATAGTGTCAGGTGCGTGAGTGATGGGCCTCTCTGGGTAGTCTCGGGCTGCCAGTGTTGGTTGCTCTAGCTCCGTGTCCTATTCCCGTTCTCGCTTAGGTTGCCTCCCAGGGAGATTTTGGGTCGTAGAATTGATGGATACTTCCGGGGTATTCCAAACTGAAGTTATAAGGTGGTTGCGCTTATTGTCATCGTTGTCAACATCAAGCTCGAGATTGATGTATCGCTTGTGAAATGGTATATTGCTCGTATGAGTGAACCATAGCCTTCAGAGTGTGGTATAGCTTTGAATGGTTGTGTTAATGCTTTCATTAATTGCTTATTATATTGTCGTTTGTATTGAATGCTTTCTTATTGACTTTATTGCTTAACTGTGTCTATTTGCATTGCACAACTTTCTTTCTCTCCACCTCAATATCTGTCTCGCCCTCACTGAGTATACGTGTTGTGTATACTCACTCCTCACCACCATATTTCAGGAAATGCCTTGTTAGCTGGAAAGTTCGTGGTTGCGTGAAAGATCATGCTTGAAGAGTTGTCTTGTGTGCTATGTGGCTTGAGTTGTCAAAGATGCAAAGATGTTTGTTCGTGTGTTGTTTGTATTTATTGTCAAAAAAAATGTAATTTAAGTTTTACTAGGTTATTGAAGTGATTTGAAAAGCTAGCTTATGTATTTAGTTAGTATAGTTTAAATTCAATGCATATTTGTAATGTCCAAAGGAAAAGAGTTAGAATGGTCTGATAGTCTAACTTATGAAATAGGTTAGTATGGTTTAATTGTCAAGCATGAATGTACTTGTAAAAGATGTGAGGAGGTAGGTTAGTCTGGAAACTGGAAATGTATATTTGCTTGTGAGTGCTTGTTAAGAACAAGGCTGGGATGGCCTTGAGGTGGTTGAATGTTTGGACATGGTATTGGTCCACTTATATACCGTCGCAGGTTTGCTTTTTACCTAGAAACAGGGGATACTCCGTCCGTTTTCCCTAAAAATTATGCTCGGGTTTGGATTTGGGTTGTGAATAGATTGATTGATAGAACTCCCGGTCTCGAGAGGGATCGGGGTGCTACACTCGCCCTCCATGACACCTCCGTCATACGAGCTGAAGGTAGTCTTTGGTAGTCATGCCGTTATCAACCCGACAGCCCGATACTGCCCGAGAGGTGGCACACATATACCAAGACTCAACAATAATAATAAACATCAATCATTCACAGGAGGACAATCTAGAAGAATTGCCTAGCTCCTGGTTCATCAATCATCAATCAATAATCATCAATTATCATCAATATAACATCAAGTAACCAATTAAACAACAAACAACTAAGTTAGATGACAAAGTAGGCCATCCAACTTCACATACATCAAACACGTAATCTAACCCTAGTCTAACCATCAACAACTCACAATTCAATCACTCAAATACCACCCAATCAACTAAAGGCTCAATTCAACAACTTAAAGAAAGACAACCTAAACTTCAAATAATCATATCTTACATTCTACTAATCCAAACAACTCCAAATCAGTTTATAACACTCACCCATTCAATCAACTACATTAGCCCTCTCGGAAACCAACCAAGACACATCAAAATCAAGCCCAAAAATCTTAAAACCTCAATGCACCTAGGCTGAAATTTTCAGATTTTCACACAAACATCGCAATCGAAAATTCGGCATTATAACGGCGTTACCACGTAATTAACAAACTTTTAGAAATCGACGACAATCGATTCCAACCACAACAATTCAAGATATTCATCAAATGACCAATCTATCAACTTTAAATACCCGAAAATAAATAATTTAGCTACAATGGTTCAAATCTCGTAGTAATACACATAAACTATCCCTAGCATGCATTGAGCAATAATATAACTTCAAATTAAAATTCTAACGATTCAAAATGCAATTATAAGCAAAAATATAAAATATGACTTTTGAGATCTAGAATTTTTCTCTCACCTTTGATGTGAAATAAGCCTAGATATGCGTGCAATGCATGCCCAACAAACGGAATCCAACCCGGCACGAAAAACTACGGACAAAAACTAGGTTTTTCTATGAAAGTTTGCTTTGAAAACTTGAAGAAAAAGCTTTGTTTTTCTCTCTATGGCTCTCGGCCATGTAGGTGCAAAATAGTGTGTTTTGTGTTGTGTTTTGTGTGTGTTGATGCATATAAGCTAAGGTCAACATATTAAAAATGGTCAATGTTAGTTTTACTAGTCTTTTAATTCTATTTTCTAGTCTTTTAATTCATTTAATGACTATTTCTTGCTCAACTATTAAATTGACAACTAAATTAATTCTAGACAATATATTTTAGGTGACAAAGAGTGTTACATTAAAACAGTTTTATCCGAGTCGTCTTAAAACTCATTTTCTTGCAAAAGAAAGTGTAAAAATCTTTAAAATTCCAAAACTGATTCCAAATCTGTTTTAATCAAACACGGGTCTATTAATACCCGAGGACTAGGTTTTAAAACATTTAAAACATCCCTGTAAAAACTTTAGCAGACAGATGTTCAAAATACTATTCACCAAAATCGACGATAAAATTTATGGTTCCGTTTTTTATGAAAATTTTATGAATGCACATTAGCATGTATTAGGAGTATTAATCACATATTTAACACTTTCTAAGTCATATAGCACATAAACAGGTCAATTCACGCAAAACGAGGTAAAGCACGCAAATGAGATAAAGCAAAATATGGGGTCTCACATAGACCAGCAAGCCCGATGCTGCCCGGTTTCCACGACACTACCATGCCCAAATGGTTACGCAACCACGATGCAATGCACTCAAAATGATAACAATAGAATAAATCAATAAACACATGATTGAGGGACAACAAAGTAGGTTACCCTCACACACAATATATAGACAATAAGTGCACATTGTCACGCCCCAACTCGACCCCACCTACGATCAGTCAGGACGCAACGGAATTTCGGCGGCATAACGACAGTAAACAGATTTCCGAGGTTCTAAACCAACCTCATTAAACATCATACATCCAGTAATTCCTCAATACAAACAACAACATACAACACAACCATATTATACAATAAAACATCCTCGTTATACGCCTCCGTTCCAACATGACATACAATACCTCAACTTTATCATACATTTCAAAAGTAAGTTGAGACACAACTACAATTTAACCATAGACAAAAGGAAGCCACTAAATTAACATCGTTTGGATCATCATCTTTTCAACAACTATTACACTAAGAACCGTAAAGCATATAAAGTCTATTAAACTAATATACAAGACATTTAACAACATAGGATCATGGATAAGACTCAGGGACATATGACTCATCCACGAAAGGCACGTTTTCCACATTCTCCTCTTCAGGAGGCACGTACCCGTAATCTTGTGAAAGTACACCTGAAACATGCATTAATAGAGAGTGAGCTTATATACATAAGCCCAGTGAGGATCCGATAGATCTCGACAGTATTCACTACGCTCCTTGGATTTAGTCCTTTGAGCAAGTAAACACACAACAACATAAATAAAGCTATCATCACATAACTATATGACCATTCAATAAGGATACTCTATTTGGTGTAGCTCCAAACGCCATCACGATCTCAACCGTTCTTCTTATAACTCCCCATTACTCACGCACCCGAGGTACCTCACTAGCCCCTTCCCTCCATGACATCTCCGTCATGCGAGCTGGGGGTAGCCTATGGCAGTCATGCCGTTATCAACCCGACGCTGCCCGAGAGGTGGCACACACATACCAAGACTCCATAATCATCAATCATCATGCAAGCATAAATCAATCAATCAATTGGGAGATCAGCAACAAGAGTGCCCGATTCCCGCATTCAATAATAATCAATCAATAACATCAATATAACATCAATATTAAATTAAACAACAAACAACGTAGTTAGATGACAAAGTAGGCCATCTAACCGGACATGCATAATATACATAATTAAACTCTAAATTACTCAACAACAACTCACCATTCATCACTCGAACACTACCCAACCATCTAAGGCATCGTTCAAGAAATTAAAGAATGACAACCTAAACTTCTAAAATTCATAACTTACAATCTACTAATCCAAACATTGCCAAATCAGTTCCTATCACTCACCCATTCAACCTACTACATTAGCCCTCTCGGAAATCCACCATAACACCTCTAAATCATGCCCGATAACCCTAAAATCCTAAGATGTCATGGCTGGATTTTCCGGATTTTCACACAAACAATGTAATCGAAAATTCGGCATTACAACAGTGCTAACACGTAATTATCAAGTATTTAGAAATCCACAGCAATCGATTTCGATCAACACAACTCAATTAAATCAACTTTGAACATTTTAATCAAAATTAAATACCCGGAAAATAAAAATTATGCTATATCCGACAGAAACTCGTAGTATTAGTATATAATGATCCCTAGCATGCAAGGAGCAATAATCTAACATCAGATTTCAATTCTAACGGTTCAATCTTCATTTATACGCAAAAACACAAAAATGACATTTTGAGATCTAGAATTTTTCTCTCACCTTAGATGCGATATAAGCCTAGGAATGCGTGCTATGCGTGCCCAACAAGCAGAATCCAAGTCGGTGCGAAGTTTCACGGACAAAAACTAGGTTTTTCTTTGAAAAATTGGATTGAAAGCTTAAGTTTTTCTCTTCTCTTTTCTCTCCTCAACCTCACGGCAATGTGTGTGTGTGTGATGGTGTTTTTGTGTTGTGTGAGTGTGTGTTGAGGACATTAGCTTATAAGGTCAATTATTTAATTAAAGTCAAAGTTATTTTAATAGGTATTTTTGTGTTTTGAATGACTTTAATTGCATTTTAGTGCTCACCAAGTTAAAAATAATTATGCAACCCCCAAGATATCTCAAGTGAGTTATTTTTAGGTGACAAGAAGTTTTACATTCAAAGAATTCTACCCGAGTCGGCTTAAAACTCGATTTTCGCAAAAGTCGGTGTAAAAACCCTAATAAATTCTTAAGCCGATTTTAAAACCGTTTTCATCAAACACAGGTCTATTAAAGTCCGTGGACTAGGTCTAGAAGGGTTAAAAAGACCAGTTTCAAAATTATAGCGGACGTGTTTCGAAAACACTATTCACTGAAAATCGACGATAAAATTTCTGACTCCGTTTTTGATGAAAATTTCATGAATGCACATTTAGCACGTATTAGAAGTATTGACATCAAAATTATAACTTTCTAAGTCCTATAGCACATAAACAGGTCATATGCACGCAAAACGAGGTAAAGCACGTAAAACGAGATAAGCAAGAAAGTGGGGTTTCACACACATAATCTAAGTACAAGTAAATAAACTATTATGCACATAAGGATGAAGTCTTTTTCAGCTCTACCGAGCTCCAAGATGTAAGTTTGGATCACAACATTTCCAATCACCTTGAACCTATGAGCAAACATTACTTCAATTACTCTTTAACAACAACATTCATTAATTATTCAGCTAGGTTAGCTAACTTATAACTTCACTTATTTAGCATACAATATTTATTAGAATTCTATCTTTAGTAGAAGCTACCTTTATATACTCTAGCTAAACATACCATCCAAGTAATCATTTCAGTAGCCCAGTTACAAATCTCAGTATAACTTCACCCATTCAACACAATATACAAGTAATATAAACATTATACAAGATATAAACATATTTACTTAATCCGTAATAAGTAATACATAAACAATATAAGCAATATATAAGCATATTCACGAATTACTCTAACTAAGTACACTTGCCACACAAGTTCATTTAAATACTTAAGAAACATTTACAAGGTCATAGAAGCGTGAGATAACCGATTTCCTACTTAACCCCTTTGTAACACAACCCATTTTCCTTCCAAACTCAAGCTATTGTTCTAGTTTAGCAAGCGGCCTATTCCATATTTCTAATTAACCCATAAGGCACCCTTAGGACCCTCGAAGTTACCCCATTACCCACATTTAGCACAAAAACCCCAATTGCCCTTTTATGACTTTGTACTACACGTACCTCAACCAGAACTGAACCGAGGTTTCACAAAGCTTGTCTAGCATCTAAATAGCTTAATGACACTAAATATGATGGCCAAAATAACTCAGATTTGAATTGACCCTGAAATCCCTTTCTAAAAGTCGCATATTCCATGTTTTAGCCAAGTTTTGAGCAATTCAACATCATGGGGCTACTAAACTATCTTTATTAACATCTAAGGCACCTACTAGGAGCAATGAATCAAGCCATATCGTACAATTTCACAAAACCCTACAATCAAACTATCGATTTCAACCGTTTAAAAAGCGAATCAATTGCATAAACATGGTCTCTAGCACTTATATATAACATATATCATCATATTTGAACATAAAATAACCTTTTAATAGCAAATCTAGAAATTTGATAATTTGACAACATTTTCAAAGAATGCAAAAACTCATGAAATCCATCACCAATGCACTTAGAAGCTTGTAGGAAGGTAGAGAACCCTCTAAACCACTTGCACCTAGCTTGCCAAGGCTTGAAATGAAGATTTGTTGAGCAAAAATCTCTTATTTCTTCCTCTAGGGGCTGTCGGGTTTTGGGAGGGAGTTAGGGGTCATTTCTTGATTTGTTTTGTGCTATACTATAAGTATATGTGTTTTGATATGTAAATGTAATATATGTATTATGTTTTGGGTAAGTGTTGACTACTAAAAAAAATGAGCCTAGCTAGTTTAAAACAAGTCTAAAGGTGCAATAATATGTTAGTTAGCTAAAATATAAAGTTTAACTACGTAACACTATTCATTTGAACTACTAAAACATTTTCTAAACGGATGCTCCTAACGCATTTAGCTTAAACACACATTTTTCTCATTCCTAAAATAATTAATATGATTTAAGAAAAATGCTAATTTGAAGTAATTAAGTTGTTGAAAAATGTGATGAATAGTGACCACATAAAGTAACAAGTAATGCACAGTAGAAATGTGCAAATAGTGGATGCAACAGTTAAAATATGTACGGTGAAGTTCTTGGGTGTCACATCCTCTCCCCTTTAAACAAATTTCGTCCACGCAAATCTTCTTTGAAAAGAACTCAGCATCAACTGAAAACCAACTCTGATTACTCATCATCAGTTGCGGAGCAAGAATACCGTATACGAATTCTCATAAGAACTCACTAAGAAATCCCAATAGTATTGCTTGTGAACCTGGAGTAATAAGGCCAAATAAAGGCTCCAATAGAAATGCTACTTAGAAATCCGAATAAGAATTCCACTGACGCGAATACTGTAGAAGAATAGAATCCCAATTAAGAGCGGCGAGAAAATACCAATAAATGACCCGAGCAGTAGTATTGTAGATAATACCGTATAATAAGGCTGAAAAGAATCCCATATATCAAGCCTTCCAAGAGATGCCAACAATAGAATACCAAAAGAAGACTTGACAAAAAAATACCAAGAAAATGCTCTAGAGAACCGTCGTATAGAAACCCCAAAAGAAGCTACTCATTTATGACCGCTGAGCATAAAAGAACTCCTTAATAGAATGCCAATAATTGAGCTCCAACTATAAACACCAACTCCCAAATAAAGGCTGATCAAATGCCTCTCATTCCCGCTAATCAACATAACTTGGAAGGCCTACCACTAATCACCTATCTTCAGGGAGAGGGAGAAGTCTTTCTTACCATTTCGACGGGCTATGCATGAATGCCAAAGTATTGCATATGTATAAACATTCTTTAAGCTATTATGCAAGCATGATTATAAAAGAACTTATAAAAACAATGTAAGCAACAAAGTCATTCAAGTGCGAATCATAACATAACCAATTCTAATCACAATAAAACTTAATTCAAAATGCTCAAGTACATACATTACAATCAATAATTCAAGCAGATAACGATTCACGATGTCAGTTCAATGCAACTTCACTTCACTTAGCACACATTTAGCACATACCACATAACTATGTAACATAGGTGCACACATTCAATTCAAGACACACAATCACACATAGAGGCACACACCTTCAAAACATACTTAACAAGCACACACGCAGGGTTTACTTCCCAACAGGCGGAGGACCCTGTCCTGACTAAGAGCTAACTAAGCTCTGATACCACCTATAACGCCCCAATCCCTCACGAGACCTGAGGTTCTAATAACCATGCTATTCTCAACCCAATTCCAATCCGGTCACAAAATTTTAGGGAAGACGGACGGAGTCTCCCCTGTTTATAAGACAATTCAAAACCTGTAAACAGACAACAAAGTCACAACCACACAATATCCAATATCCACCACATTCACCCACTTCATCTCCTCAACATTGCCAGCCTCAAGGCCGATCGAGCCTTGAGCAAGACCTATAAAACACACACAAGCATGCATTTATCAATCCTTGAAACCTTATCTTTTTAGTCCGCTTATCATACCACTCTATTTTAACCATTAGAATTTCTTATAAACTAAAGCCAAACGAATATTAACTTCTATTAATACACAAGCAAACAGTATAAAGGAAAGTAAGGATAATATGTCACAATCTACTACCACTCAAGCAATACATTAACCTAGTTATAATAATTCTTCAACAACTCCAAATATGTACAAACCTATAGGCACAAAATTGATCATAACATAATACAAACACAGTCTTCCATAATTTAGCAGGCAAGCACTCCAATCTCAAGCAATAGCACACAACAATGAAGGCAACTCCTTCAACTGTACGTGTGAAAACATGTTTAGCGAGGTATGAACAATCACAATTGCTCAGTGAGGGATATAGTCTACCAGGGCGTGCATTGTAGCATTTAATACAAATAAAGCTTTTAGCAACCAAAGAACAATTGAAACAAGTTACCACACATTAAAAAGGATACGATTCACTTGTTCGTCAATCACAAACCACGAGCCACGAACAGAAATCCCGATGTAATAATGACACAGATATCGATAAGCTGACATCCCCTTATAACTCCAAAGTGGGTGTACTCCAGATGTACCCTATAATCCTATGACCCAACTCTCCTTGGGCGGTATCCCAAGCAAAAGAGGGACTAGGCAACCATGGTAGCCGAGGTAGACCGGCAAGCCCGATGCCGCCCAGTTTCCATGACACTACCATGCCCAAATGGTTGCGCAACCACGATGCAATGCACTCAAAATGATAACAATAGAATAAATTCATAAACACATGATTGAGGGACAATAAAGTAGGTTGCCCTCACACAAAATATATAGACAATAAGTGCACATAATCGAGGTACAAGTAAATAAACTATTATGCATATAAGGATGAAGACTCCCTCACCTCTACCGAGCCCCAAGATGTAAGTTTGGATCACAACATTTTCAGTCACCTTGAACCTATGAGCAAGCATTACTTCAATTACTCTTTAACTACAACATTCATTAATTATTCAACTAGGTTAGCTAACTTATAACTCCACTTATTTAGCATACAATATTTATTAGAATTCTATCTTTCGCAGAAGCCACCTTTATATACTCTGGCTAAACATACCATCCAAGTAATTATTTCAGTAGCCCAGTTACAAATCTTAAGTATAACTTCACCCATTCAACACAATATACAGGTAATAAAAACATTATACAAAATATAAGCATATTTACTCAATCAGTAACAAGTAATACATAAACAATATAAGCAATATATAAGCATATTCACGAATTCCTCTAACTAAGTACATTTGCCTCACAAGTTCATTTAAACACTTAAGAAACATTTACAAGGTCATAGAAGCGTGAGATAATCGATTTCCTACTTAACCCCTTTGTAACACAACCCATTTTCCTTCCAAACTCAAGCTATTGTTCTAGTTTAGCAAGCGGCCTATTCCATACTTCTAATTAACCCATAAGGCACCCTTAGGACACTCGAAGTTACCCATTACCCGCATTTAGCACAAAAACCCCAATTGCCCCTTCATGACTTTGTACTACACGTACGTCAACCAGAACTGAACTGAGGTTTCAGAAAGCATGTCTAGCATCTAAATAGCTTAAGGACACTAAATATGATGGTCAAAATTACCCGGATTTGCATTAACCCCAAAACCCCTTTCTAAAAGTCGCCTATTCCATGTTTTAGCCAAGTTTTGAGCAATTCAATGTCACGGGGCTATTAAACCATCTTTATTAACATCTAAGGCACCTACTAGGAGTAATGAATCAAGTCATATCGCACAATTTCACAAAACCCTAATATTTTGTCATTATTCATACCCTACAATCAAACTAGCATTTTCAACTGTTTAAAAAGCGAATCAATTGCATAAACATGGTCTCTAGCACTTATATATAACATATATTATCATTATTTGAGCATACAATAACCATTTAATAGCAAATCTAGAAATTTGATAATTTGACAACATTTTCAAAGAATGCAAAAACTTATGAAATCCCTCACCAATGCACTTAGAAGCTTGTAGGAAGGTAGAGAACCCTCTAAACCACTTGCACCTAGCTTGCCAAGACTTGAAATAAAGATTTATTGAGCAAAAATCTCTTCTTTCTTCCTCTAGGGGCTGTCGGGTTTTTGGGGGGACTTAGGGGTCATTTCTTGATCTGTTTTGTGCTATATTATAAGTATATGTGTTGTGATATGTAAATGTAATATATGTATTATGTTTTGGGTAAGTGTTGACTACTAAAAAATGAGCCTAGCTAGCTTAAAACAAGTCTAAAGGTGCAATAATATGTTATTTAGCTAAAATATAAAGTTTAACTACGTAACACTATTCATTGAACTCCTAAAACATTTTCTAAATGGATGCTCCTAACGCATTTAGCTCAAACGCACATTTTTCTCATTCCTAAAGTAATTAA
The DNA here is from genome assembly GCA_037974665.1 of Ehretia macrophylla. Classification (NCBI taxonomy): domain Eukaryota; kingdom Viridiplantae; phylum Streptophyta; class Magnoliopsida; order Boraginales; family Ehretiaceae; genus Ehretia; species Ehretia macrophylla. Next base: position 215,622 of record CM075768.1, read on the forward strand.
TATGATTTAAGAAAAATGCTAATTCGAAGTAATTAAGTGGTTGAAAAACGTGATAAATAGTGACCACATAAAGTAACAAGTAATGCACAGTAGGAATGCACCAATAGTGGATGCAACAGTTAAAATGTGTACGGTGAAGTTCTTGGGTGTCACAATAATTGGTCAAGGAATTGGTTTAATGACGTAGTTAGCCATTATACAAGTGACTCATGTAGCCGGTTTTTTTTTGGGTACTTGGCTACATGTCGGCTATTAGGAGGTAATTTGAATGTGGTTAAAACCTTCTCTTAATGCAAGTAACAGATGTATATTTTCATGTTAAACTTCTAATTGATTATGTCATGTTGGTGAATGAATGAATTGCGTTGGAGTTTTGAATTGTGATGTTGGGAGGAATAGATGGTGGCTTTCCTGTTTGCAGATTGAAGGAAAAAAAAATTTTTGTCCATCATACAGCCGTTATGCTGCCTAATTTTCTAGGAAACTAATAATAAGTTAAAAATTTTGACTAAGTATGGATTGGTAATTGAATTAACGGTCACCCTCGAACTTAGTCCCACGCAGGGTTCGGGGTGTGACAACTTTAATGTTATCAGAGCTTAGCTAGTTGGCTAGGCGTAGTTGGGTTTTAGAACCCTAGGCAAGTGGGTAGATGTCTTGATTTGAATAGGTAACTTAAGTAGTTACGTGCATATATATGAATCGTGTGTTATGTGATAATCTTATGTGAACAACGTGCCTTGAATTGTTATATAGTTATATGAGTTAGTTACATGGTATATGTATCTTGTATATATTACTTATAGTACATTAAATATTACTTCCTTAAACCTTGCATAACATATAACGGTGAGTGGGCATCTATTCTCACAGATGGCAGGAGGTCTAAGGATACGGGGTAACTAGAGAGACAAGGAAGATAGTAACACCAGTGGGGAACGTCGGCAGTCAGTAGGGGATCAGATATTACAATAGATGGCAGCCACGATGGCCCAGATGGTTCAGGTTATGAGTCAGCAGAGAACAGCAGGCCCAGACCCCAATGGTAGTGGTATACATGTTGCATAAGGTAGTGGCGGAGACAGAGGCAATAGGGAAAACGATACTTTGAAAGATTTTCTGACCTATGACCCTCTTAAATTCATGGGTCAACCAAATGATGAGGAAGCAGAATATTGGCTTTCCCGAAGAGAGAAGATTTATGTTGCCACAAACCATATAGATCAGAAGAAGGTCAATTTCGCAAACTTTCAAAGTTGGAAGATGATGCTAAAACATGGTGGCAGGCAGTAGCAGAACAGTGGGAAATCCAACGCACTCCGTATACTTGGAGAAAATTTTCTAGGGTGTTCAAAGAAAAGTATATATCTGATGTTTCCAAGGATAGGAAGATGAAGGAGTTTATGTATCTAGAGCAATGAGGTATGATTGTAGCCGAGTATGGGGCTAGATTTGATAAACTTTCACAGTACACACCACACATGGTCCAAACTCCTGCTGCCAAGATTTGGAAGTTTAAATAGGGGTTGAGGCTAGAGATTCAAGATGGTTTGGCGGTGGCTGAGTTCAATACTTATAATGCATAGTGATTTTCATAGATGATATATTGATCTACTCTAAATCGGAAGTGGAGCATGAGTAACATTTGCGTTTGGTACTGCAGAAACTTCAAAATACCAATTATATGCCAAATTTAGTAAATGTGAATTTTGGTTAAACCAAGTGGCCTTTTTGGGGCACATTATATCCCAAGGAGGAATATCTGTAGATCCAGCAAAAATTGAAGGTGTACTGTCCTGGAAAAGACCGGAAACGGTAACGGAGGTTCGGAGTTTTCTGGGATTGGCTAGTTACTATCGAAAATTTGTCAAAGACTTCTTAAAAATTGTTGGACTGCTTACCAAGTGAACCTTGAAAAAGATAAGTTTTGTTTGGGATGATAAATGCGAGAATAGTTTTCAGGAGCTGAAGAAAAGACTAACTACGACACCTATTCTTGCATTACTGGAGGGGACCGAGAACTTTGTTATCTATAGTGATGCATCCAAGGAGGGTTTAGGTTGTGTGTTGATGCAAAATAGGAAGGTAATTCCTTATGCATCCCGAAAGTTGAAGAACTATGAGTTGAACTATCCCACTTATGATTTGGAGCTAGCAGCAATTGTATTTGCCCTGAAGAAGTAGCGACACTACCTGTGGGGTAATAGGTTCGAGATATACACAGATCATAAAAGCCTTAAGTATTTGTTTTCACAAAAAAAGATCAATATGAGGCAAAGACGATGGATGTAGTTGTTAGGTGACTACAACTGTTCAATCAACTATGCGCCAGGGAAAACAAATATTGTGGTTGATGCCTTGAGTCGGAAGGCAGGGTTGGCGACTTTAAGAATAAAGGAGTTTGAAATGCTGGGAGAAGTGGGTGGTTGGAAACCGGAGTTAACCAGGAAAGGAGTCTTGTTCGCTCATTACAAGTTCGATCCCTGATGTTGGCACAAATTAAGGAAGCTCAACAGCAAGACAAAAGGCTCCAGGAAATCACAAAGGAAAACCTAATTTCCAGGTGCATAATGACGGAATTTTACAGTTTCGTGGCCGAATCTGTGTTCCTAACGACCCTGAACTGAAACGGATGATTCTTGAAGAAGCACATAACACCAAGTACACCATTCATCCTGGCAGAACAAAGATGTACCAGGACTTAAGGCAATACTACTGGTAGAACAATATAAAAAGGGAGATTGCACAATTTGTGGACCGATGTTTGACTTGTCAGAAAGTGAAAGCGGAGCATCATAGGCCGAAAGGGTTGCTACAATTGTTAGAAATTCCCCAGTAGAAGTGGAAACATGTAACGATAGACTTCGTGATGGAGTTGCCGAGGTCACCGAGAGGATGTGACGCTATTTGGGTCGTAGTTGAAAGACTGACCAAGACAACTCGTTTTATCCCCATGAGCAAGACAGATAATCTGGAGAAACTGGCCGAGCTGTATGTGAAGAACATTGTAAGATTACATGGGGTGCAGCGAGTATTGTATCGGACAGGGATCTTCATTTTGTATCGCAATTTTGGCCGTTGTTTCAAAAAGCCCTAGGAACAAACTTGAAATTCAGTACGGCATATCACCCCCAAACGGTCGGACAGTAAGAAAGGACTATTCAAATACTGGAGGATATGTTGAGGGCTTGCGTGCTAGACTTCAACAAAGGATGGGAGAAATATCTTCCATTGGCAGAGTTTGCTTACAATAACAGTAATCAGTCCACGATAGGGATGGCTCCCTACGAGGCATTATATGGGCAGAAGTGTAGATCTCCACTGTACTGGGATGAAGTTGGGGAAATGAAAGCAATTGATCGCATGGTGTTGCCGGAGTTAGTAGAAAAGATTGAGAACGTGCATCTGATCCGAAAGAGAATGCTCACTGCCTAGAGTCGTCAGAAAAGCTATGCAGATAAACGAAGACGGGATTTGGAGTTTGAGTTAAGGGATCGGGTATTCTTAAAAGTATCACCTCGGAGGGGGTTGGTCCGATATGGCAAAGGTGGAAAACTTAGCTCAAGATATGTAGGACCATTTAAGATTATTGAAAAGATTAGTAAGTTGGCATACCAGTTGGAGTTGCCTCTGAGTCTTGCAAATGTGCATAATACGTTTCACGTGTCGACACTGAGGAAATATCACCCTGATCTGCCTCATGTCTTGGAGCTCGAGCCATTACAGATTTAGGAGAACTTGTCGTATAATGAAAAGCTAGTTCAGATTCGGGATGAGCAAGAATGAGAGTTGAGGTCAAAGAAGATCCTAATGGTAAAAGTTCTATGGAAAAATCATGGCATAGAGGAAGCGACATGGGAACGCCGAGACCAAATGGGACAACAATATTCATTCTTGTTTGCGAGGTAATCAGGGAATTGCGAGGGTGCAATTCTTTTAAGGAGGAGAGGTTGTAAAGCCCAGCCCGAGACCATATGTGCATATAAATCATTTTATATATAATTAAATTATTTTATGTGCATTTACCTTGTTTTATATGCTTTTATCTCGATTTACGTGCATTTAATCATTTCACGTATATTTGAGTCATTTATATCGTGTAGCTAGTAATTGGAACCAACTATGTTCAATAGATAACTAGAATAATTGAATTAGAACCAAAACAATTAGAATTAAGACTAGAATGACAAACTAGTAATATACAAGTCAGTTGGAAGGCACTCTCGTCATTAAGCAACTTAGATATTATCTATCAACACACACTACACCACTCACACACACCAAATCTCTACAACACACACTACACCACCCATACACACCAAATCTCTACACGCACACACACTAGAGAACTCAGCCACGAGAAGATAGGAAGAGGAAGAAGAAGATCTCCAAGCTATTCCTAGCATCTTTCTTTGTGTTTTCCTAGTTTTCTTCAAGTGATTCTTGCTCCATTTTCATCTAGCACACAAGAGAAAAGGTGAGGGTTATTTCAAAATGGTTATTTATGATATATAAATGCATATTGATGGATTCATGAGGCTTGTATGGAGTTATATTTGCAATTCCATGGATTAGAATTGTTGGAAGTATGCTTGTTGATGATTTAAACCAATGTTATGTTTCTGAAATTTTTGAATGTTCTTAATGATGAAGCTTGTATCTAGCTATCCAAATATAGTTGATTGTCCCCGATCCCTCACGAGATCGGAGTTCCCAATTCTATTCCCAAGGCACAAGAAACGAGGGGAAATGGAAGAAGCCCCCCGTGTTTATAGGACAATCCAAAACCTGTAAACAATATTTATAACTACAAAACTATGGTCTAACTCCATTCACCCAATCAAGCATACACGACCAATAAACAATAACATAGTCCATTAAGCTACTACAGACCACCTACAAATCAAATACAAACAAGATCTAATACAATTACAAGCCGAGTTTCTATAGTTCCAATCAAATTACACTTCAGACCACTTTACAAATTCACATGGATTCGCAGGTACTAATAATGGAAGTCATCACAAGAAAATAAGGTAACTCTCGAGCTTTCCCTATATTACCTTGCGAAAGTGTTGAACCTGAAAGGTGTTAGAAACGAGGGTGAGTATACAATTGGTATACTCAGTGAGGGAGGGGAAACGGGAACAGTATACCAGGGTTCGTGCAATGCAGTAACTTAACACAATTAATGCAATAAATAAATAATGAATAACAATTCTAATACCACATTTTAAAAGGATACAATCAATAACCCTTATCACTCCAAATCTTCGATCCCCGATTCACGAACCATGATCTCAATCTCGATATGCTGGCATCCCTTACACCAATGGGTACTCCGGATGTACCCGATCCTACGACCCAACACCCCCTGGCAATCTCCAGACCAGATGAGTGAGGGAATAGCGGACGGAGCTAAGGCAACCAACACTGGCAAGCCCAATCCCGCCCAGCGAGGCCATCGCACCCCCCGCAACAATGAGGTTGCGCCACCACGATGCAATGCAAGAATGATAACAATGACAATATAATCAGGAAACACATTTAAGGACAAAAAGTAAGTTGTTCTCGCACCAAGTTACAATTTAGCAACAATAAGCATATATCAATTGCGCAATTATACTAAACAATATACTCTTTTAGAAAGAAAATAAACTATAATCCACGTAAGGATGCAGGTCCCTCACCTCTACCGAGCCCCAAGATGTAAGTTTGAATCACATCATTTCCAGTCACCTTGAACCAAAAACGTGCAAGGAAGCTAGGATAGGGCTTGGAGAAGCTTGGAACTACTTGGAGAAGACTTGACAAAGCTTGGAAGATCAAATTGAACAAAATTGGCAAGAAAAACACTATTCCCGTAATGGCTTTTTTTTGCTGATTTTTGGCCTTTTTGGCTTATTTTAGTATTTTTTTGTTTTTTTTTTGTTTTGTTTGGTATATATGTATATAGGATAATTATATGGGTTGATGGGTTGGATATTGGGTTTGGGTTGTGGGTTAAAATGGATTTGAGTTTAGGTGTATTAAATAAATATAAGAAAACTTCTTTAAATCCCAAAATAATACATAATTTTACTATTTATATAATATCAAGATATTTTTGCAAATCACTCGTCATATATGCAATGAATATAATTTTTGTGAACATAGACTAATTATAAGTTAAGTAATAATAGAAAAATATGAAATCCGGGAAATAAGATAATAAAAATTTTTGTTTGAGCTCTTATTATATTATATAGGTAATAGACTAAGGAAATAATGAGTTAGGTTAGTAAATTGGGTCTAATTAAACATATTTAAAAGTCCAAAATCTAGCTAATTCACTAAAAGCCCAAATAAAAATTCTACAAAAAAGTTACTATTCTTTCGTAATACTATTCATTCAAGACGAAAACTATTTTCTAAATGCATACTCCCAACATTAAATACACAAAATAATATTTTTCACATTCCTCCTACATGATATGTGACAGAAAAAAAATACAGTTTCAGAAAAATTAAACAGTAAATTTTCTTTATGAATAGTGCCTTATGCTAAAAATTAAATAAATGTACATTTAATGCTCAAATAAGACATTCAACAATTTAAAATGAATATGAAGAGGTTCTCGATCGTCACACTCTCCCCTCTTTACAAAAATTGCATCCTCGCAATTTCTTACACATACAAGCGAGTTACCCTCATACATAAAACACATTGTTTCACGTAAGCATGCTTAACACATAAAACACATTGATCACGTTAGCAATTTATAACAAGTAAAGTCACATAAACAACAAGTTCACATACACAAATTATAAACTACTAAGTCATTTAAACAACAACTTCATATAAAACAAGTTAATCACATATTCACATTAGTCATATAAAGCATATCGAGCACTCAAGTACACAAAGCACATAATTCGCACAAGGCACGTTAATCACATAGCTCGCATTAATCACATAAACACATCAAGCACGTTAACCACATCCATTCCACTTATCACACAAGCACATAAACCACAACTAGTTCACTCAACAAATAAAACATGTTGATCACATAAGCACATTGATCACATTAACTCTCTTATCACATAAGACATACACATACACTTTCTAAACACATTGACACTAAGGCCACTACCCTACAAGCCGAAGACCCTATCCTGCCTTGCGCCTAGTTAACTAGCTAAGCTTTGATACCACTTCTGTAATGCCCGGATCCCTCACGAGACGGGAGTTCCCAATTCCATTCCCAAGGCACAGAAACGAGGGGAAACAGACGAAGCCTCCCCTATTTATAGGACAATCCAAAACCTGTAAACAATATTTATAACCACAAAACTATGGTCCAACTCCATTCACCCAATCAAGCATACACGACCAATAAACAATAACATAGTCCATTAAGCTATTACAGACCACCTACAAATCAAATACAAACAAGATCCAATACAATTACAAACCGAGTTTCTATAGTTCCAATCAAATTACAATTCAAACCACTTTACAAATTCACATGGATTCGCAGGTACTAATAATGGAAGTCATTACAAGCAAATAAGGTAACTCTCAAGCTTTCCCTATATCACCTTGTGAAGGTGTTGAACCTGAAAGGTGTTAGAAACGAGGGTGAGTATACAATTGGTATACTCAGTGAGGGACGGAAAACAGGAACAGTATACCAGGGTTCGTGCAATGCAGCAACTTAACACAATTAATGCAATAAATAAATAATGAATAACAATTCTAATACCACATTTTAAAAGGATACAAACAATAACCTTTATCACTCCAAATCTTCGATCCCCGATCCACGAACCACGATCTCAATCTCGATATGCCGGCATCCCTTACACCAATGGGTACTCAAGATGTACCCGATCCTACGGCCCAACACCCCCTGGCAATCTTCGGACCAGGCGAGTGAGGGAATAGCAGACGGAGCTAAGGCAACCAACACTGGCAAGCCCGATGCCGCCCAGCGAGGCCATCGCATCCGCCGCGACAATGGGGTTGCGCAACCATGATGCAATACAAGAATGATAACAATGACAATATAATCAAGAAACACATTTAAGGACAAAAAGTAAGGTGTTCTCGTACCAAGTTACAATTTAGCAACAATAAGCATATATCAATTACGCAATTATACTAAACAATAAACTCTTTTAGAAAGAAAATAAACTATAATGCACGTAAAGATGCAGGTCCCTCACCTCTACTGAGCTCCAAGATGTAAGTTTGAATCACATCATTTCCAGTCACCTTGAACCAAAAACGTGCAAGGAAGCTAGGATAGGGCTTGGAGAAGCTTGGAAGCACTTGGAGAAGTCTTGACAAAGCTTGGAAGATCAAATTGAGCAAAATTGGCAAGAAAAACACTATTCTCGTAATGGCTTTTTTGGCTGATTTTTGGCCTTTTTTGGCTTATTTTAGTATTTTTTTGTGTTTTTTGTTTTGTTTTGTTTGGTATATATATATATAGGATAATTATATGGGTTGATGGGTTGGATATTGGGTTTGAGTTGTGGGTTAAAATAGATTTGAGTTTAGGTGTATTAGAATAAATACAATAAAATTTCTTTAAATCTCAAAATAATACATAGTTTTACTATTTATATAATATCAAGATATTTTTGCAAATCACTAGTCATATATGCAATGAATATAATTTTTGTGAACATAGACTAATTATAAGTTAAGTAATAATAGAAAAATATGAAATCCGGGAAATAAGATAATAAAAAATTTAGTTCGAGCTCTTATTATATTATATAGATAACAGACTAAGGAAATAATGAGTTAGGTTAGTAAATTAGGTCTAATTAAACATATTTAAGGGTCTAATAAAAGTCCAAAGTCTAGCTAATTCACTAAAAGCCCAAATAAAAATTCTACAAAAAAGTTACTATTCTTTCGTAACACTATTCATTCAAGACGAAAACTATTTTCTAAATGCATACTCCCAACATTAAATACACAAAATAATATTTTTCACATTCCTCCTACATGATATGTGACAGAAAAAAAATACAGTTTCAGAAAAATTAAACAGTAAATTTTCTTTATGAATAGTATCTTATGCTAAAAATTGAATAAATGTACATTTAATGCTCAAATAACACATTCAACAATTTTAAATAAATATGAAGAGGTTCTCGGTCGTCACAGTTGAGGTCAAAGAAGATCCAAATGGTAAAAGTTCTATGGAAAAACCATAGCATAGAGGAAGCGACATAGGAACGCCGAGACCAAATGGGACAACAATATTCATTCTTGTTTGCGAGGTAATCAGGGAATTGCAAGGGCGCAATTCTTTTAAGGAGGGGAGGTTCTAAGGCCCAGCCCGAGACCACATGTGCATATAGATCATATCATATATAATTAAATCATCTTATATGCATTTACCTTGTTTTATGTGCATTTATCTCGATTTATGTACATTTCATCATTTCACGTATATTTGAGTCATTTATATCGTGTAGCTAGTAATTGGAACCAACTATGTTTAATAGCTAACTAGAATAATTGAATTAGAACCAAAATAATTGGAATTAACACTAGAATGACAAACTAGTAATATACAAGTCAGTTGGAAGGCACTCTCGTCATTAAGCAACTTAGATATTATCTATCAACACACACTACACCACTCACACACACCAAATCTCTACAACACACACTACACCACCCACACACACCAAATCTCTACACGCACACACACTAGAGAGCTCAGCCAAGAGAAGATAGGAAGAGGAAGAAGAAGATCTCCAAGCTATTCCTAGCATCTTTCTTTGTGTTTTCCTAGTTTTCTTCAAGTGATTCTTGCTCCATTTTCATCTAGCACACAAGAGAAAAGGTGAGGGTTATTTCAAAATGGTTATTTATGAGATATAAATGCATATTGATGGATTCATGAGGCTTGTATGAAGTTATATTTGAAATTCCATGGATTAGAATTGTTGAAAGTATGCTTGTTGATGATTTAAACCAATGTTATGTTTCTAAAATTTTTGAATGTTCTTAATGATGAAGCTTGTATCTAGCTTTACAAAAATACTTGATTGTTGCTTATTTAGGTTGCTAGAAGTTGCTTGAATGAATAGGTGTTGTTCTTGATGTTATGGTAGCAAAACATACAAGAATTTTCGGAATAACTTTTCTGGATAGATTTGTGCAATCCAAAATTTTTTCCCGTTTTTGTGGTTGGATGATTTTATAAAAATCTGAAAAATTCATAAAATGTATAAAACTCATATAGGAATATTTCTTATGTTGTCCATGTCATGAGGAAAAATCATTTTCATTACCGAAAACACATAAGACAGTAGGTATTAGGAATTTTACTGCCACTGCACAGATTTGTACAAACCTAAAATTTTAGCCCCTTTTTATAGATAGATGATTTTATAAAAATCTGGAAAATTTTAAAAAGGTATAAAACTCATAAAGGAACATTTATTCCATTGGCCATGTCATTAGTAAAAATCATGTTCATGCTCAAAATACATGAGACAGTAGGTTATGGGATTTTTTTGTTAAATCTAACAGCTCACTGCCTTAAGTTTATTTTGCGTATTAAAAATAGTAAACAACCTCGGAACTGAACGAAACTTGCACAGTAGCTATATTAGGCAGTTAGGAACAACCTTTGTATTTTACAAAATGTCGGATTCCATCATTTTAAATAGCTGAATTTTCCATTTTCAAAATAACCCCAGAATAGTCTTCAATCTGGACAATCAAGACATGGATTCATTAAATTGGTTATATCTCTATAAATTTAGATCGGAATTGAGCTTCTCTTGATTCCAGAATTATCTATACTCGAAGAGCTTTAATTCTATATCTAATTCGAATAATTTGGAGTTCGGGAAGATAGGTTACTAATTAGCTAAAGTTAGACTAATGAAGTGATGTAAACATTGTTTTAAGTCAATAAGTTTAGCTCTAATGTATATTGCTATTGATTGAATGACTAAGTACTTGGGTTATTAATGTGTAGTGTTATTATATGATCTCTATATGTGTTAGAATATTTGTGGTGTCATTAATTTGAATTATATTATTTGACACTTGTTGAATTACCCGATATGCTATAAATGATCGTAGTACTTGAACTTGAATATGAATTGGTGACAAAAGGGGTTGCAACCACCTAGTCTTGGCATGGTAGTGTGCATACTACGCTGGACATCCTCGGGGTGTCGGTTATCTTATGTTTACCATGGTCCGTATTCCCCTCTCGCTCGTGAACTTTGATTTCCTTGGAGAATCGGGTCGTAGGATTCGAGTATTATCCGGAATACTCTATTTGGGTGAAATAAGGAAGGAGATGTTGAACATCTCAGTTACTATTGCTTGAATCAGACTCGCTAGTAAAGAGTAAGTTGTTCCTTACTACGTATGTGATATATGACTTGAATACGTATACTTGAATTATTTCTTGACTGCAGATCTTGCTTGCATTGCATCCATGGATTTATGAAAAAGGTTTATGAAAAGGAAAAATTGTATTCGGAAACCTTTCCCAAATTCCCCATCGCTGAGCTTAGTGTTGTTATAAGCTCACCCTCTTTGTTCCTCCTTTCAGGCAATGAGGAAAGGTTTGTAGAATACTATAAGAATAATCCTCAGCATACTGGACCGGAAGCTCCCAATATGTGATATACACCTCTCTTAGGTGTATTGTTGACTTAGATGACTTGAACAATTAAATGTATATATTATTTTGTGTATATGGATAGTTTTAATATCATGTTCTTGTATAAGTGAACTAACTTAGTCAATGGTCATAATTGGTCAAAGAATTGGTTTAATGATTTAGTTAGCCATTATACAAGTGACTCACGTAGTCAGTTTTGTTTTTGGGCATTTGGCTACGTGTCGGCTATTAGGAGGTAATTTGGATGTGGTTAAAACCTTCTCTTAATGCAAGTAACAGATGTATATTTTCATGTTGAACTTCTAATTGATTATATCATGTTGGTGAATGAATGAATTGCATTGGAGTTTTGAATTGTGATGTTGGGAGAAATAAATGGTGGCTTTTCTGTTTGCAGATTGAAGAAAAAAAATTTATTTTGTCCACCGTACAGCCGTTATGCTGCCCAATTTTCAAGGAAACTAATAATAAGTTGAAAATTTTGACTAAGTATGGATTGGTAATTGAATTAACTGTCACCCTCAGACTTAGTCCAGCACAGGGTTGGGTTCGGGGCGTGACAGTATTTATGGACATTACTTGAAGATCACATGTGAATACAAAGGTTATGGAGTATAAAGTTTTGAAATGCCATGCTTCTACATTCGGCCATAAGGGTTATGATTTGCATGTGTTCTTTAACAATCCTACAACTATATGTTGTGTTGTATCTCCTTCAAGTGGTATCTGAGCCTAGTTTTAATGTCAATAAACATGCATGTGTATGGGCCGATTGTCTACTCTTTAAAAATATGCAAAATGAAGTTATTTCTAATGTCTATTAACATGCATGTTTAGATCTAGTCTTGACACTTTCTTGCATGTATAGATCTATGGAAATACTTGTTGATCCTTACATACATGTAAAGATTATTAGCCTTTCATATGTGTAGCATGTTTGCATGTGAGTTTAAATGTTTGATTTGAGCTAGCCACGAGAGAATATGCTTAGAAGAATATGATAAGTCATACAAATGAAATTGAAAATGGCTAAAAGTGTTTTAGATGTTTTTAACTTTATGTATATTATGTGATAATATTTTGTTGTATGAAAAGTTAGCAAACAAAGTGCTTTTTCTTGTGTTGGCCGAAAGCATACATGAAGAAAACTAGGCAAAAGTCATGCTACAAAGTTGGAATGACTAAAAAGGTGTTTTTTAAGATGTTTTGACTTTGTATGTATATTATATGATGATATGATATAGCATGATAGAATGTCTTTGTGCTTGTTTTCTTGGTATGGCCGAATGCTCACATGGAAAAGAAGAAAGCTAAAAGTCATGCTACAAAGTTAGAATAAATAAAAAGGTGTTTTTAGAAGTTTTGACTTTGTGCATATTATGTTATAATGTGATATAGCATGATAGAATGTCTTTATGCTTGATTTCTTGAGATAGTCGAATGGCTTGTGAGATTTGTGTAGCTGGAAAATCATGTTATAAAGTTTGAAAGGACTAAAAGGTGTTTTGGTTGCTTTTAATTTATAAATTTTATATGAGGATATAATATTGCATGATGAAAAATTTGTGTGCCTAATTTTAGAATGCTATGGCCGAATGGTTGTTGGCATTTGAGATGGTCAATAGTCTTGCTATGATGGTTAATCTAAGCTTGCATGTGTATTATAATGTGTTATTGTGAGACCCTGAAATTTGCCCTATTTGCAATTACATGTTTTATATGTTTAAATGCTATTATAATTAATATGTATGTATTTATATGTGATATTAAGTGATCTTAGATTAATTATGCATTTAAAACACATTTACAAAACAAATAATGTGAATTTTCAACTTCTTTTGCAAAATTGAGCTTTGTACCTTAATTGTATGTATATGTATGCTTGTATAAAATGTTGTCAACTAAAAATACTCTACTAAATAGAGTGTATGTGTTAGATTATATATATATATATATATATATATATATATATATATGCATTGTAGGCTAAAAACAACTAAAATAACTAATGTTGTCAACTTTGACTTCAGTTTAAATTGTTGACTTTGCTTATATATATGCATATTACATACACAACTCACAAAAAACTTGCAAAACACCTTCCATTCTCACACATATTGCCTGTGCTCCTAGGAGGAAGAAAAAATATTTTTAGTTAGATTTTCAAAGCAAATTTCACATAGAATCTTCATTTCAAAGCCAAATTAAGTCATTCAAAGCTTATTTTTGCTTGTTGGGCACCTATTCTACCTATTCCTATCATTGTTTTGGATCAAAGGTGAGGGAAAAACTAGATCATTTTTTCAAAGTTAATGTCAAATTTTTGTTGATGCATTAATAGTTGTTGTTTTGTTAAATTGTCTTTAGATTATTGCTAGATAGTTGATAAGGAACAATGTCACGCCCCAACTCGACCCCAGTTACAATCAGTCAGGGCGCAATGAAATTTCAGTAATATAACGTCTGTAATATGGACATCAGGGCTCTAAACCAACCCTTTGTAACATCACACAACCAACTCTGAATATTAACAACAACTCCACAACCATTCATCAACATTCCACATAATACATTAAACAACCGTACACCATTTCAACCACAAGTCATACTTCACCATTTCAACAACATAACACAGCTATATTATACATATGCATAATAGATATAAAACTGGACTAGCAAACAACTCATAATCCAAAGTAACACAACTAAGCTAGCATTATACTTTTCACTATCTTTATAACATCTTATACAACACAAACTTCAGAGTAAATACAATACAACTTGTTCTAACATATAACATAGCAAAAAGAGAGACCTCTGGCCAAGATATCATGGACAAGACTCTGACACATATGACTCCTCAACAAAAGGCACATTCTCAGCTTCTTGAGGGATGTACCCAAAATATGGCTCAGTTACACCTGATGAATAAATGAATGAAGGTGAGCTTATATATAACAAAGCTGAGTGATGATTTGAAAGATGTTTTGGAAATACTCTTTTTACCACTTGGGAAATCAGCCTAAGAGCAATGAACACACAATAAACATTAATAACAATACAAATACAATAATAAAAGTAAACAATCAATAAGGATATGATATACTTGTTGATGTAGCTCAATATGCCATTTCAATGTTAACCAACTTCTCAACGCCCACTGATACATTCCTGAGGTACCTTATTCTAGACCCACACTTCATGGTACTCTCCGACCACACGAGATAGGGATTAGCACATGATAACTGTGCCAGCAACCCGGGATGCCTCCCAAAGTGACACAACACTATCATGACTCACAACAACAATAGACTCTTGACATTTAACATACTAAGAGAACAACTTTGAAGGTTGCCTATCTCCCGACACAACACTTGACATTTATATCCCGAGAGAACAACAAGGAAAGTTGCCTAACTCCTGGCACAACACTTGACATTTATATTGTCATGCCCGAACTCGACCCTTCTTACAATCAGTCAGGACGCAACGGAATTTCGGCAGCATAACTACAGTAACATGAACATCAGTGCTCTAAACCAACCCTTAATAACAACATACATCAAACTCCACAAATCACCAACCAACTCCACAATCAAATTAACAACATACAACGCAACCATTTCATACATTAAACATTCTTTCATCAACTCATTCATAGTTATGCGCCTCCGTTCCAACATAATACATTTACTATATAACATACACTTCCAAAATAGATTATAGCCTACCTAGCAACCTAATCATGTTCCAAACCAAGACTACTAAGCTACAACATTTAATTTATTATCTTTACAACATCTTATACATCATAAACTTCTAAGTAAATACAAAACATCTAGTTTTAATATACAAGATAACAAAAGAGAACTACATCTCAGACATCAATGACAAGACTTTGGCACATAGGACTTGTCCATATAAAGCACATTCTCAGCTTCCTGAGGCACATATCTGTAATCTTGATCAATATCACCTGTATGCATGCAATAATAGAGAGTGAGCTTATATAAAATAAGCCCAGTGAGGATTCGATAGATCTCGAGCAAGGTCTACTAAACTCCTTGGAATAATCCTTTGAGTCAGTAAACACACAATAACAACAATAATAATATCATCACATAACTATATGACTATTCAATAAAGGATACTCTAGTTGGTGTAGCTCCAAACACCATCACGATCATAACAGCCTTCTTGTGACTCCCATAAACTCACGCACCCGGGGTACCCCCAATAACCTCTCCCTCCATGACACCTCCGTCATGCGAGCTGGAGGCAGTCTCTGGTAGTCATGCCGTTATCAACCCGACAGCCCGATGCTGCCCGAGAGGTGGCACATACATACCAAAGACTCAGCAATAATAATAAACATCAATCATTCATAGGAGGACAGTCTAGCAGAATTGTTTATCTCCCGGCATCAATCATCAATAATCATATTATCATCATAATAACATCAATAACCAATTTAACAACATATAACTAAGTTAGATGACAAAGTAGGCCATCTAACCGAACATGCATTAAATACACAATCAAACCCTAGTTTACCCATCAACAACTCACAATTCAATCACTCAACCCACACCCAATCAACTAAGGCTCAATCTAACATTTTAAAGAAAGACAACCTAAACTTCAAATAATCATATCTTACATTCTACTAATCCAAACAACTCCAAATCAGTTTCAAACACTCACTCATTCAATCAACTATATTAGCCCCCTCGGAAACCAACCAAAACACATCCAAATCATGCTCAATAACCCTAAAACCCTAGTGTGTCATGGCTGAAATTTCTGGATTTTGGCACAGACATCACAATAAAAAATTCGGCATTACAACGGCGCTACCACGTAATTATCAAATTTTTAAAAATTGACGGCAATCGATTCCGATCAACATAACTCAAAATAATCAACATTTAACAAATTAATCAACTTTAAATACCCGAAAAATAATAATTATGCTACAACCGTTCAAATCTCGTAGGATCACATATAAATGATCCCTAGCATACATGGAGCAATAATCTAACATCAGATTAACATTTTAATGGTTCAATAATTATTTATACGCATAAACACAAAATATGAGTTTTGAGATCTAGAAATTTTCTCTCACCTTTGATGTGTTTTGATGCAAGAAATGTGTAGAATGGATGCCAAACAAGTGAAATCAAGCTTTGAATGAAGTGATTTGGATTTGAATTGCAAAATCTATGTGAAAAATGCTTGAAAACCTTTGAAAAATGCCTTCATCTTTCTCCTACAAGGAACCACGATTTTGTGTGTGTTTTTGGTGGTGTTTTTCTTTGTTTTTAATGTGTGTTGATGATATATTAAGCAAAGGTCAAATAAATAAAAGAAAGTCAAAGTGGAAACTAATTATTTTTAGTGTTTTCTTGTCTTTTAAATGCATTTTAGCTATCTCCTTGCTCAAAACAAAAATGTAACTTCTAAGATAGCTCAAGTAGGTTATTTTTAGGTGACAAGAAGTTTTACAATCGAACAATTTCACCCGAGTCGGCTTAAAACTCGATTTTTGCAAAAGTCGGAGTAAAAACCCTAATAAATTCTTAAGCCGATTTTAAAACTATTTTCATCAAACACAGGTCTATTAAAGTCCGTGGACTAGGTCTAGAAGGGTTAAAAAGACCAGTTTCAAAATTTTAGCAGACGTGTTTTGAAAATACTATTCACTAAAAATCGACAATAAAATTTCTGATCCCGTTTTTGATGAAAATTTCATGAATGCACATTTAGCATGTCCTAGGAGTATTGATATCAAAATTACCACATTCTAAGTCACATAGCACATAGACAGGTTAGTTCACGCAAAGCGAGATATAGCACGCAAAACGAGATAAGATAGAAAAGTGGGGTTTCACATATATCCCTAGAGAACAACAAGGAAAGTTGCCTGACTCCCGGCACAACACTTGACATTTATATCTCGAGAGAACAACAAGGTAACTTGCCTGACTCCTGGCACTTCAATAATCAACAATCAATTAAACAATATTTCAACAATCAATTAAACAGCATTTAAACAATCAACAACTATACAATTCAAACACTTAAGTTAGACGACAAAATAGGCCATCCAACTCAACACACATTTCAACATGCTTTCAAACTCGAACCTACTCAAATATCAACTACACAAACACTAACAACCAATTAAAGACAACACTTAGACATTTCAAAGAAAGACTACACAAACTTCTAAACATCATAACTTACAATCTAGAAATCCAATAACCCCCGAACTTCTTTCTATCTTTCAACCATTAATGCAAGTACATAAACCACTTCTAATACAACCCAAAAGCTAACCAAAACAAGCCCTACAAGTCTAAATTGGCAATGCATACAAGGCTCAATTTTCAGACTTTTTAACATGGCACTCAAAATGAAAATTTGGCATTACAACATTACTACACAACAGTTAACAAGAATATGAAAGCAACTACAACTCAATTTTAACTACTACAACTATAATTAAAATAAGCCAACTTATCATTTTAATACTTGGAAAATAAAAATACATGCTACTACGGATAGAAATGGCTATAATTCAACTAAGTTAGTCTACAACATTGAACTAGCAATAATCTAAAGAAATATTAACAAAACATCCGTTAAATATGCAGTTATAGAATTTCTATGTAAACTTTAATTTCTAGATCAAAATTTTTCTCTCACCTTCGATCCAAAGTAACTTCCTCCTCCTTGAACTCAAAATTTTGTATGTGTTTGTGTGGTTTTTTGGCTTGTTTTGATTTGTGTTTTCATCTTATAAGCAAAGAGTCAATGTAAGACAACAAAGTCAACTTAATTAACTTAGTTATTTTTAGTTGTTTTAGCCAAAAATAGTAATAATAATACTATCTAACTTATACTATATATTTAGTAGACTTTATTTTGAGGATCACTAATATTCATAAGCATATATTTACCTACGATTAAAATAAAATGCTTATTTTGGCAAAAGACGATGAAAAACTCATATTATTTATTTTTCAAATGTCTTTTAAATGCATTTTTCATATGTACCATTTTAGAAATATTTAAGATGAAATCTAATTTTTATTTAATATATACTAGGTCAACAAAAGGTAACGCAAGAATTAAATGTAGCAGAAATCACTATTTTTCTTAAAACATACTTTTTCGCCCATAAAGTCTATTTAAATTCCTAATCAGTTTCAAAATTAGTTTTTATTAAAATAAGGGTCTATTAATAATATAGGACTAGTATTTAAAACATTTAAATGACCTGTGTCAAAATTTTACTGGATGTGCGCTTCAAATACTATTCATAAATATCAACGATAAAATTTTCGATGAAGATTTTTATGAAATTTCATGAATTCTCACATATCATGTAACAGATATTATAATCACTTAATTAACATATTTTAATTCAACTAACATATAAACAGGTGAAATCACGTAATTGCAAATATGGACAAATTCGGGGTCTCACAAACAACTTAGTGTAATTGTAGCCACTTTCAATGGCAGCAACATGTATTTTTATTTTCCATGTATTAAATAGACAATTTGGCTTATATTTTGAATAATTGTAGTTGTAATAGTTGAATTCGGGTTGTAGTTGCTACTATGGACTTGTTAATTATTGTGTAGTAATGTTGTAATGCCAAATTTTCAATTTGAATGCCATGCTAGAAGTCAAAATTTCAGCCTTGGTACATTGTCAATTTTGGACTTGTTGGGCTTGTTTTGGATGGCTTTTGGTTGGTTTTCGAGGGGGTTAATGTAGTTGCTTGGGTGGTTAAGTAGTAGGAGAAGGTTCGGGGGTTGTTGATTGCTAGATTGTAAGTTATGATGTTTATAAATTTGAGTAGTCTTTCTTTTAAATGTCTAAGTGTTGTCTTTAAGTATTTGGTGTTGTTTGTATGTTTGATACTTGGGTTAGTGTTGAGTAGTCTCAGGTTTGAATGCATGTTGAAATTTATTTTGAGTTGGGTGGCCTACTTTGTCATCGAACTTGGGTGTCTTAGTTGTTTAGTTAATGTTGAGTTGATTGAAGTGTTGTTGATTGTTGAAGTGTCGAGAGACAACCTACTTTGTTGTCCTCTGGAATATTAAGTGTTAAGTGTTAACTGCAGTGAATCATGATCGTATGTGTCACCTCTCAGGCGGTATCAGGCTTGCCGGGTTGAAATTGGCACAACTATCATGTGTTATCCCCTATCTCGTGTGGTCGGAGAATGATCATGGAGTGTGGGTCTAGATTGAGGTACTTCCGGAATGTATCAGTGGGCGTAAGAAGTTGGTTGAGTTTGTGATAGCGTATGGAGCTATATCAACTAGTGTATTCTTTCCTTATTGCTTGGTTGTCTATGTTTCTGTAATTGAATTGTTGATGATGTTTATTTTGTATTCATTGCTCCTAGGATGTTTTCCCAAGTGGTTAGAGGAAGTGTTTCCAAAAATCTTCTATTGAACCGTCGCTGAGCTTTGTTATATATAAGCTCACCCTTTTTGTTGACCTTTCAAGTCTAACTGAGCAAGATACTGGGTACGTTCCTCAGAAAGATGAGAATGAGTCATATGTAGATGAGTCCAATGTGCCAGAGTCTTACCCTTGATGTCTATGCTGGAGTGCTCATTATGTTGTCTTGATTTATGTAACATGTTGTATTGTATTAACCTTTGAAGTTTGTATTGTAAAACTCAACTTAAAGATAGTGGATGGTATAATGCTAGTTTAGTAGACTTTCTTTTGAATATGAATAGGTTGGTAGACTAGTTTATTATCTATTTGCATACGTAAAGTATAGCTTGATGTATGTTGTTGAGACAGAGGCATATGTCTTGTTGTTTGGATGGTTTATGAAGTGGTTGAATGTGTTGTTTGTTGTTGAAGTTGTTGTTGAAGTTGTGGTTGGTTGTGAGATGTTTATAAAGAACTAGTTTAGAGTTGTGTTGTCCATATTACAGACGTTATATTGCCGAAATTCTGCCGCGTCCTGACTGATCATAAGTGGGGTCGTGTTGGGGCGTGACATTTAGTGGTATTAGAGCCAGGTTTAGCTGTAAGCCGGGTGATCCTCGGTATGTGGGTAGTGGTCTTTGTATGCAAGCATGTACTAAGTGAAAAAGCGAAATATATGATTATGTGTTTATGTGATTAACTTACTTATGTGATTAACTTCTATATGATCTACGTGCCTTACGTGAACTTTGTTCCCTAGATGCTATTAACTGCTTATATCCTGTCTACATGTTATAACTTGTGGCTAACTCTTTGATAGTTAGATGGCTGGTCGTCCAAGTACCCGTAATAGGCCTTAGGGAGAAAATGGTAATAAGGGGAATTAGGAACATGGCAGGGATCAGAGAATGGATAGGATAGCTGTGGGAATGGATCGTATGACCGAGGTTATTACTGGGCAGACACAGATAAGGCTCAAAGGACTCCTTATACTTGGGATAACTTTCTTAGGGAATCCCGAGCCAACTTTATCCCTAGGATTGCACGGGAATGCCGGGATGAGGAATTCACTTCTCTTGTTCAGGGTAACTCCACTGTGCCTCAATATGAGGCCAATTTCACCAGGCTGTCCCAGTATGTACCGGAGTTTGTGCAAGACCAAGAAAGGAGGACCCGGGGGTTTATAAGGGGTTTGAGGCTAGAGCTTCAAGATTCGATGGCCTTGTTAGAGTTTGATTAATATCCTGCAGCTTTTAGTGCAGCTTCCAAATTAGAAAAGAGGAAATTGGATCAGGCTGGTTCCGGTTAGGCAAACAATGTCACATCCCAACTCGACCCCTCCTATAATCAGTCAGGACGCAACGGAATTTTGGCAGTATAACGATAGTAAATAGGATACCGAGGCTCTAAACCAACCTCAATAGAACATCATACATCAACTCCACAAACCATACAACAAACAACTCCTCAATAAAATAACAACATACATCATAACCATATTATACAATAAACATTCTTCGTTATACGCCTCCGTTCCAACATAATACATAAACCTTAATATACATTACAAAAACATATTGAGCCAATCTAGCAACCTAATCATAAACAAAAGAAAGGCTACTAAGACAACATCAACTAATTCAATAACTTTTCAACATCTTCTTCATTATGTACTACAAAACATATAAAAGTCTACTAAGTTAATTTACAAGATAGTAAAACAATACAATATCAAAGATAAGACTCCGGAACATAAGACTCATCAACGTAAGGCACATTTTCCTCTTCAAGAGGCACGTACTCGTAATCTTGCGAAAGTACACCTGTAGGCATGCAACAATAGAGAGTGAGCTTATATAAAATAAGCCCAGTGAGGATCTGATAGATCTCGAGCAAGGTTTACTAAGCTCCTTGGATATAATCCTTTCAGCAAGTAAACACACAATAACATCAATAATACTATCATCACATAACTATAATGACCATTCAATAAAGGATACACTAGTTGGTGTAGCTCCAAACACCATCACAATCATAACAGCCTTCTTGTGACTCCTATAAACTCACGCACCCGAGGTACCCCAATAACCTCTCCCTCCATGACACCTCTGTCATGCGAACTGGAGGCAGTCTCTGGTAGTCATAGCGTTATCAACCCGACAGCACGATGCTACCCGAGAGGTGGCACACACATACCAAAGACTCAGTAATAATAATAAACATCAATCATTCACAGGAGGATAGTCTAGTAGAACTGCCTATCTCCCGGCATCAATCATCAATCAATAATCATCAATAATCATATTATCATCATAGTAACATCAATAATCAATTTAACAAAAAATAACTAAGTTAGATGACAAAGTAGGCCATCCAACCGAACATGCATTAAACACACAATCAAACCCTAGTTTACCCTTCAACAACTCACAATTCAATCACTTAAATACCACCCAATCAACTAAGGCTCAATTCAACAATTTAAAGAAAGATAACCTAAACTTCAAATAATCATAGCTTACATTCTACTAATCCAAACAACTCCAAATCAGTTTCAAACACTCACCCATTCAATCAACTATATTAGCCCCCTCGGAAACCAACCAAAACACATCTAAATCATGCCCAATAACCCTAAAACCCTAGTGTTTCATGGCTGAAATTTTTGGATTTTAGCACCGACCTCACAATCGAAAATTCGGCATTATTACGGCGCTACCACATAATTAACAAACTCTTAGAAATTGACGGCAATTGATTTCAACCAATACAACTCAAGATAATCAACATTTAGCAAATTAATCAACTTTAAATACCCGAAAATAAATAATTATGCTACAACGGTTCAAATCTCGCAAGGATACATATAAACGATCCCTAGCATGCATGGAGCAATAATCTAACTTCAAATTAACATTCTAACGGTTCAATAATTATTTACACGCATAAACACAAAATATGAGTTTTGAGATCTAGAATTTTTATCTCACCTTTGATGTGTTTTGACGCAAGAAATATGTAGAATGGATGCCCAACAAGTGAAATCAAGCATTGAATGAAGTGATTTGGACTTGAATTGCAAAATCTATGTGAAAAATGCTTTGAAAAGCCTTGAAAATGCCTTCATCTTTCTCCTACAAAGAACCACGGTTTTGTGTGTGTTTTTGGTGGTGTTTTTCTTTGTTTTTAATGTGTGTTGATAATATATTAAGCAAAGGTCAAATAAATAAAAGAAAGTCTAAGTGGAAACTAATTATTTTTAGTGTTTTCTTGTCTTTTAATTCATTTTCTTGACTACTCTTGCTCAAATTAATTATGCAACACTTAAACTATCTCAAGTAGTTTATTTTTAGGTGACAAGAAGTTTTACATTCAAACAATTTCACCCGAGTCGGCTTAAAACGCAATTTTTTGCAAAAGAAGGTGAAAAGTCATATTATTTATTTTCAAATGTCTTTTGAACGCACAATTAATCTAGAATCATTTAATACCACATATAAATACATTTATATTAATATATACTAGGTCAACAAAAGTCAATGCAAGAATCGGGTTTTGAAGAAATCACTATTTGGTTCAAAAACTCTATTTTTCACCCGAAAAGTCTATTTAAATTATTATTATGTTTCAGAATCAATTTTTATCAAACATGGGTCTATTAATAATAGAGGACTAGTTTTTAAGACATTTAAAACACCTCTGTAAAAATTTTAGCGGAGAGGTGTTCAAAAATACTATTCACCAAAACTGACAATAAAATTTTCAATGCCGTTTTTTATGAAAATTTCATGAATGCACACATAGCATGTATTAGGAATATAAATCACATATTTAGCACATTCTAACTCATATATCACATAAACAGGTTAAATCACGCAAATCGAGGCAAAGACTTGTAAATCGAGGTAAAGACAAAAACTGGGATTTCACAAACAAGAGGCCGTTTCAGCCGCAAGGTCAACAGAGCTTTTACCGACCTCTAGATCAGCAGAGTTCTTATAGACCACACGGGTTACATAGTGCTTTTAGACCCCAGACTCAGCAGGGATCTTATCAGCCTCAGGCACAACAGAGGCCGGTACAGTCTCAGGGTCAGTATATGTCGTATGTTGTGAGGCCTCAGCAGACTGGTACAGCTGCTTATTCAGCTTCTGCTTTTTCGGGAGGCAGTGTTACTACCCCAGCACCGCAATGCACTTACTTTAAACGTAAGGGCCATTTGGAGGTCGACTATCGAATGAAGGTAAGGTCGTGTTTGGGTTGTGACAGCAACAAACACAGTGTGAGAGATTGCCCCAAGTGGCAGAGATTTGAGGGCCAGCCAGTGGCCCAGGGTTATTAGGGTAGACTTGCAGGCAGTGCACCCCAACAGCAACGAGTACAAGCTCGTAGTCGACATGGAAGAGTTGTTAGAGGCAGCATCAATAGTAGAATGTAACTTTCTTATTCTCACTCAACTTGTTAAAGTATTGATTGATTCTGGTGCTACGCATTATTTCATTACACTTACTTGTGTGTAACGTGTAAATGTGCAACCTGAGAAGTTACCTTATGTGGTTGAGATTAGTACACCTTTGGAAAATAAATTTGTGACGGGCTTAGTGTGTAAGGGCTGTAAGATACATGTTAAGGGTCAAGACTTTCTTTTGACCTTATCTTATTTCCTGTCTGAAAGTATGATGTTATCTTGGGTATGGTTTGGCTTGCCAAATATGATTCTCAGTTAAACTGTAGAACGAAGGTGGTGCAGTTTAGGTTGTTAGAACAGCCAATGGTTGAGGTAGCGGGAAACCGAGATGTTACAAAGATTTTTATCATCTCATCAGTTAAAGCTATAAAACTGGTAGGAAAGGGATGTTCGGCTTATCTAGTTTATTTGATCAACAAGCCATTTGATAAGCTAAAGATGGAGGAAGTTTTGATAGTTCAGGAATATCCCAATGTATTTCCCAACGAGTTGCCAGGACTGCCACCAGAGAGAGATATTGGGTTTGTTATTAATTTACTTCCCGGTACTCAACCAGTTTCTAAATCAGCGTACCGGATGACACTAGCTGAACTTAAAGAGCTAAAAACTCAATTGCAGAGTTACTAGAGAAAGGTTTTATTCGACAGAGTTTTTTGCCGTGGGGAGCACCTGTTTTATTTGTGACGAAAAAGGATGGTACCTTGAGATTATGTATCGATTATCGGGGTTTGAATGAGGTGACCATTAAGAAAAAGTATCCTTTGGCATTGATTGACGAGTTGTTTGACCAACTGCAAGGAGCCAAAGTTTACTCTAAATATGACTTGAGGCAAGGATACTATCAACTTCGGATCCGTAAGGAGGATGTTTCAAAGTCTGCTTTCAGGACTCGGTATGGGCATTATGAATTTGTAGTTATGCCCTTTGGACTAACTAATGCATCGACAACATTCATGGATCTTATGCATTGAGTCTTTCAGTTGTACTTGGACCAGTTTGTAGTAATCTTCATTGATAGCATCTTAGTATATTCTAAGACTGAATCGGAGCATGAGCAACATCTACGACTTGTCCTACAGAAACTTCAAGAGCATCAATTGTTTGTGAAGTTCAGTAAATGTGAATTCTGGCTGCAGCAAATATCTTTATTGGGCCACGTGATTACTCAGAATGGTATCTCAGTAGATCCTAATAAAATTGATGTGGTGATATCTTGGAAAAGGCTGGAGAACGTGACAGAGGTTCGCAGCTTCCTTGGTTTAGCGGGATACTACCACAGGTTCGTGAAGTACTACTTTCTAAGCTAACTCAGAAAAGAACAAGCATTGCGTGGGATGAGAAGTGTGAGAATGGGTTTCAGGAGTTGAAAAAGAGATTGACTATTGCTCTAGTGCTAGCATTGCCAGAGGGAGCAGATAATCTAGTCATCTACAACGATGCATCCAAGTATGGCTTGGGTTGTGTACTTATGCAGAATGGTCGGGTTATTGCCTATGTTTCTAGAAAGTTAAAACCGTATGAGGTGAACTATCTGACACATGATCTGGAGTTGGAAGCTGTTGTGTTTGCTCTAAAAAAGTGGCGTCACTATCTGTGGGGCAGGATGTTCAAAATTTTCACTGATCACAAGAGTCTGAAGTACTTATTCTCACAGAAGGAGTTGAATATGCAGCAGAGGAGATGGATAAAACTTATGGGAGATTATAATTGTTCTATCAATTATCTGCCTGGAAATGCAAGTGTTGTAGCGGATGCTCTTAGCCGGAAGGATATTGTTGCGAGTTTGGCAGTTAAACAATAGGAGATGCTTGAGGAAACTAGTTACTAGAAACTAGAGTTGACTCGAGATGGAGTTATATGTGCACATTTGCAAATTCAACCTTTGTTGTTGACTCAGATTAGAGAAGCTCAACAACTTGATCAGAAGCTTCGAAAAATCAAGGATCAGATCACGGATGATCAGTCTGACTTCAAATTACATAAGGATGACATTATATGGTTTCAGAACAGAGTGTGTGTTCCCAATGAACTGGGTTTGAGGAAAGGAATTCTAGAGGGGGCTCTCAATTCAAAGTACACCATTTATCCTAGTGGAAGCAATATGTACCGGGATTTGAAACAATATTATTGGTGGAACAACATGAAGAAGGAGGTTGCCAAGTTTCTATCTAGATGTTTGGCTTGTCAACGGGTGAAAGTAGAGCATCAACGACCCGCAAGGTTACTTCAACCGTTGGCAATACCAGAGTGGAAATGGGAACATGTTACGATGGACTTCGTCAGTAATTTGCCTAGGTTACCGAGAGGTTGTGATGTGATTTGGGTTATCGTGGACCGTTTGACCAAGACAACTCATTTTATACCGATGAGGAAAGGAGATAAACTTGTAAAGTTGGTAGATCTTCATTTGGATCAGATTGTTAAACTGCATGGGATTCAGTCAGTATTGTATCTGATCGGGATCCTCAGTTTACTTCTCGATTTTCGGAGCATCTTTAAGAAACTTTGAGTACTAAGTTAAATTTTAGCACAACGTATAATCTTCATACCCACAGTCAGTCAGAGAGAACTATTCAGATTCTGGAAGATATTCTCAAGGCTTGTGTTTTAGACTTCAGGAAGAGCTAGGAAAAACATCTACCACTAGCCGAGTTTGCCTATAACAATAGTTATCAAGCGACTATTGGAATGGTACCTTATGCAGCTCTTTATAGGCGTAAATGCCGATTACCTTTGTACTGGGATAAAGTAGGGGAGATGAAGGTTGTTGATCGACTATGATGCCATAACTTCTAGAGAAGATTGAGAATGTTAAGTTAATCAAGCAGAGAATGCTAACAGCTCAGAGCAGATATAAGAGTTATGCGGATAAACGTCGGCGGGATTTGGAATTAGCAGTCAGGGATCGAGTCTTCTTGAAATTGTCTCCTCGTAAGGGTTTTGCTCGTCATGGTAAATGTGGTAAACTGAGTCCGAGATTTGCAGGGCCGTTTGAGATTACTGGCAGAGTTAGTAAGTTGGCGTATCGATTAGCTTTACTGCAGAACTTCTCCAATGTTCATGATGTCTTCCACGTATCTACTCTGAGGAAGTATTATCCGAATCATTCTCATATTTTAGAACCAGAGCTGCTACAACTTCGTGAGAATCTGACCTATGATGAACGACCAATTCATATTCTAGATCAGATAGATCGGGAGTTGAGGTCGAAGAAGATTCCGATGGTTAAAGTATTATGGAAACATCATGGTATAGAGGAAGCTACTTGGGAAAGAAGGGATTAGATTCAGCATCAATACCCAGATTTGTTCTGAGCAGCAAGTAAGAATTTTCGAAGACGAAATTTCTTTAAGGGAGGGAAAATGTGAGACCTTGAAATTTTCCCTATTTGTAATTACGTGATTTTTCTGTTTAAATGCTATTATAATTAATATGTATGTATTTATATGTGATATTAAGTGATCTTAGATTAATTATGCATTTAAAATACATTTACAAAACAAATAAAGTGACTTTTCAACTTCTTTTGTTAAATTGAGTTTTGTACCTTAATTGTATGTATATGTATGCTTATATAAAATGTTGTCAACTAAAAATACTCTACAAAATATAGTATATGTGTTAGATTACACACACACACACACACACACACACATATATATATATATATATATATATATATATATATATATATATATATATATATATATTGTAGGATAAAAACAACTAAAATAACTATTGTTGTCAACTTTGACTTTAGTTTAAATTGTTGACTTTTACATATACAGCTCACAAAAAAAACTTGTAAAACACCTTCCTTTCTCACACACATTGTTGTGTGCTCCTAGGAGGAAGAAAAAATATTTTAGTTAGGCTTTCAAATCAAATTTCACATAGAATCTTCATTTCAAAGCTAAATTGAGTCATTCAAAGCTTGTTTTTGCTTTTTGGGCACCTATTCTACCTATTCCTATTAATGCTTTGTATCGAAGGTGAGGGAAAAACTAGACCATTTTTTTAAAAGTTAATGTCAAATTTTTGTTGATGCATTTATAGTCGTTTTGTTAAATTGCCTTTAGATTATTGCTAGATAGTTGATAAAGAACAACTTAGTGTAATTGTAGCCATTTTAAATGGCAGCAACATCTATTTTTATTTTCCATGTATTAAATTGATAATTTGGCTTATATTTTTAGTAATTATAATTGTAGTAATTGAATTCGGGTTGTAGTTGCTTCTATGGAATTGTCAATTATTGTGTAGTAATGTTGTAATGCCAAATTTTCAATTTGAATGTCATGCTACAAGTCAAAATTTCAGACTTGGTGCATTGTCAATTTTGGACTTATTGGGCTTGTTTTGGATGGCTTTTGGTTGGTTTCCGAGGGGGTTAATGTAGTTGCTTGAGTGGTTAAGTTATAGGAGAAGGTTCGGGGGTTGTTGATTGCTAGATTGTAAGTTATGATGTTTAGAAATTTGAGTATTCTTTCTTTTAAATGTCTAAGTGTTGTCTTTAAGTATTTGATGTTGTTTGTATGTTTGATACTTGGGTTGGTGTTGAGTAGGCTCGGGTTTGAATGCATATTGAATTGTGTGTTGAGTTGGGTGACCTACTTTGTCATCTAACTTAGGTGTCTTAGTTGTTTAGTTAATGTTGAGTTGTTTATTGAAGTGTTGGGAGACAACTTACATTATTGTTCTCTCGGAATATTAAGTGTTAAGAGTTAACTGTTGTGAGTCGTGATAGTATGTGTCACATCTCGGGCGGTATCAGGCTTGCCAGGTTGAAATTGGGACAACTATCATGTGTTATCCCCTATCTCGTGTGGTCGGAGAATGATCATGGAGTGTGGGTCTAGATTGAGGTACTTCTAGAATATATCAGTGGGCGTAAGAAGTTGGTTGAGTTCGTGATAGCTTATGGATCTACATCAACTAATATATCATTTCCTTATTGCTTGGTTGTCTATGTTTCTGTAATTGAATTGTTGATGATGTTTATTTTGTATTCATTGCTTCTAGGTTGTTTTCCCAAGTGGTTAAATGAGGTGTTTCCAAAAATCTCCTATTGAACCCTCGTTGAGCTTTGTTATATATAAGCTCACCCTCTTTGCTGACCTTTCAGGTGTAACTGAGCAGGATACTGGGTACGTTCCTCAGGAAGTTGAGAATGAGCCAATATAGATGAGTCCAATGTGCCAGAGTCTTACCCTTGATGTCTATGCTGGAGTGCTCATTATGTTGTCTTGATTTATATAACATGTTGTATTGTATTAAGCTTTGAAGTTTGTATTGTAAAACTCAATTTAAAGATAGTGGATGGTATAATAATAGTTTAGTAGTCTTTCTTTTGAATATGAAGAGGTTGCTAGACTAGTTTATTATCTATTTTGCATATGTAAAGTATAGCGTGGTGTATGTTGTTGAGACAGAGGCATATGTCTTGTTGATTGGAATGTTGTTTGGATGGTTTATGAAGTGGTTGAATGTGTTGTTTGTTGTTGAGGTTGTGGTTGGTTGTGAGGTATTTATAAAGAACTGGTTTAGAGTTCTGTTGTCCATATTACAAACGTTATATTGTCGAAATTCCGCCATGTCTTGACTGATCATAAGTAGGGTCGAGTTGGGGTGTGATAGTTTTAATCAATAAATCAAAAGGATCTTCCATAAAAGGTTAACAAAGTGTTGTTGACAAGGTTTAACGAATAGATGTTTAACTTAACTTTTTGTATATGATGCATTAAGTTGTTTGCTAGCTTATATTGCTGGGATTATTATATATGATATGGTTAATCTTAGCTTATGAGTTTGTGTGGATGGTTGAATGGTAGTTTTCACAATGGATTTGGAAGTTGGATGGGCTTTGTAATTATTTATTCTACCATTTGGTTTGTAGTTGAGACATAAGTCTCATTTTATTATTCTTGCATTGAGAGAATTATGTAGTGAGGACTATTTGTAATCTTTTAAGAATGAAGTGCAAGAGGACCATTTGGAGGCTTCCAAAGGCGTTGGACGACCATTGGTGAGCCCAAGGAGTTGAAGACTATGTGATGTGCTTTAGAATAATCTTTAGTTTCCTAGTTTTGGTTCCAAGAATATGTGTTGTTGACAAGGTTTAAAGAATGGATATTCCATTATGTTGCATGCATGCTGGTTTATTTGTTCTATATGTTAGTTGCTTATAAGTAGCTTTGTATGCTTGATGAAATCTCAAACAAATAAATCCAAACCTCCCTACGTGCAAACTAATATTAGATTGATAAAAGAGGGTAAAAAGAGTTTTATCGTAGTCCTCCGCTATCCTAGGACTTAAATGAACTTAAAGTGAATTATGTCCGGTCTAACTCAAAGGTAGAGGGATATAGTTCATAATAAGTTTATTGAGTCGTTAGTATTCCATAGTGATGTAATTATCTTCTAAAATCAAATGGCTAAGAATACCACAAAGGTTGAGGTCATTAGATTCAATTTGTCGGATAATTGGAAGATCGTGGGTTTAGTCTAACTAGATCATTTAGTCAAGAACGCACTAAAATTGAGATAAAAGTGATTCGGGGACTAAATGAAATTGACGAGAGCCTATTTGGGGAAATAGACAACAAAGAGTTGTTAACTCTTAACACCTATATCTCAAGAATACTATGACACCCCGAACCTAGTATGTAGCACATCATACATATTTGCATATAATTATGTGTTATTTTAAGTGTTTACATGTGTATATGTGTTTACTTTGGTGATTTATATTCATTTCTTAACATGATTTCATATTTCTTGAAAATGTGTAAACTATGCTCAATTAATTCATATAAAATGATTAACCTATTATTTTGTTATTTGTATTATGTGGAATTACTTTTTTACATCTAATAAATTAATTTTCATCAATTAAAAATGAGCATTGAGCCTGAGGTAAAATTAAAGTATTTTATTTTACGAATATCATATTTTTTCCTCATTATATATTTGATTCTAAGCATACGTTCATAAATTTTACGTGCATAGCATATCAGGAGCGTGAGATATAAAATAGTTAGTGTATCGCATGAATAGTGATTTCTAATTTGTGTTTTGGGACAACTAGAAGACTTAGCACATATTTGGGCTTGTTTTAAGTTGTTTATCTAAATTGTTTAGCCCAACCCAAGTCTAGCCTTATAATATATCTACATATATCTATATATTACATGTAATACACATATATAGACATCATACAAAGCAAAAGAAAAAGCTCAAGGCCGACGACCAAACAAGAAAGAAAAAGGAGAAAAATTCTCTAGAGTTTCGCTATTTTGTGCAATCCAAGCTTGTAAAAAGGGATTTTAGCCACCCAAAAGCTTTTACCTAGCTTCTACAACTTATATTGGTGAGGGATTTGTATTATTTTTGCATATATAGTTATAGTTATGTTTATGTAACTTATTGTTTAGTTGATATATGATGATATAATGTATGGATGATGTGTTCTTTAGTATTTTCTAGGTGTATATACTTGTATTATAGCCTTGTATGCCTTGTTAGCTTTAACTTGAAAAAAAGTTACATGAAGAAGATGATGAATAGTACCTTTAGATATATGTTTAATGTTTATGTATATAGGCTTGTTCTAATACTTCTAATGTGTGCCATAAGTGTTCTAGTAACTTGTGTAGTGCCTAAAATAGCTTGAAAGTGTGTAGAGCTTGTATAAGGGCCATATAAAGAAGGAGACGAATAGTACTTTTATGCAAAGTTTGTTGATTTAATCGTTAGATGCTTGTTTCAATGTGTGAATAAGGTGTCATAGGTGTTAAAAGGACTAGACTAATGCCTAAACTCGCTACAATGTAGTTAGAACTTGATTGGAATTTATTGAACATAAAGGGGTATTTGTGTGTTTTAGCCATGAATGTGTGTGTGTGTTGATCGAGTTGATTTTTTGGGGTTAGTTATAGCTTATGAGTTGTTTAGTATGCATTTCGAAATAGTCTCGATGTTAGGTGACCTACTTATTTTTTAAAAAGTTAAGAATTAGTTTGGAAAATGTTGAATTAAGTGTTGTTAATTGGATGGGAATTGATTACTAATTGTGGTTATACAAGTAAACATAATTGAAATGCGTGTGTACATGATTATGACTTGTATGTATGTATGGCCTATTGGTTATCTAAATTAGTTGCCTCGAGTTTATCGGCTTAATGATTGTTACTGTACGTGCGAGGATAACCTACTTTGTTGGTCCTCTTTATGTTTTATCCAATTGTTAGTTGTTACCTGCATATGCTATGTCATGTTCTTGTATCGATGGTTGCACAACCTTATCATCGAGGCAGATGCAATGGGCCTCTCTAGGCAACATCGGGCTTGGTAGGGTTGGTTGCTCTAGCTCTGTACTCTATTCCCTCACTCGCCTGGTCTGAAGATTGCTAGGGGGTGTTGGGTCATAGGTTTTGGGTACATACGGAATACCCATTGGTGATTGGGATGCCGGTATATCATTATCTTGGCTCATGGTTCGTGGATCTAGATTTTGGAATTGGAGTGATAAGGGCTATCAAAATCGTATCCTTTTGTATGTGTTAATTCACTACAAGAAATTAGCAATTTTGTGACGGTAGATTTTGGTCTCTAATTCGTCGTTAATTTGATTTAGAGATAAATTAGAGACGAAAATGACATTGTCACTAAACCCTCCGTCGCTAATGTCTACATAGTCGCAAATATGTCCCTAATAGTGACGAATATATTTTCATCGCAAACCACAACGAATTTGCGACGGGTTTTGTTAACCGTCACAATATGCATTTTGTGGCAAAAAGCATTGCAACTTTTGTTGTAAATGTTGTAGCTAATGTCGTGGCAAAACTTCGTCGTAAAAAATAGTCTCAAATAATGTCGTAAATGTCGTAGTTAATGTTGCTGCAAAGACACGTCGCAAATATTTGTTGCAAAATAGTTGCAAATTTTGTCGTAAATATCATAGTTAATATCGTGGAAAATAGTCATCGCAAATATTTGTCGCAAAATAGTGGCAAATTTTGTCATAAATGTTGTAGTTAATGTTGGAGATATACCCTAATGCTATATAGTTAGATGACCTATTTTGGAATATTTTGGCATTAACTTGTACCTAATGGCATTTACGTTTATATGTTTGTTTACATATTGACTTGTTTGTGACGTTCATATTCTCCGCCATTCCTATTATATGATTGTGTCCTTAATATTTTTCGGAGAAGAAATATATTCTAAAAGAGTTTAGAATACGTTGGCATATTTCTTCGACATGATAAACATTCAAAATGATTCATAGCCCTTAGATTATTCGACCGGGACTAAAATAATCAAGTATGGGCTATCATATGTAAGTTACATTTGATTAACATAGAGATGTTAATGATAAAGGGTGGTGAGCCTTGTGCCATAACAACATAGGGATGCGATTGACTTACATATCGGTGATTGTTAGTTGAACGAATCACTGAATGTGACGAGAATAACAAACTACATGACTTTGGATTAATATTTTGTTATTCATTGCGAATTGTGCAAATTAATCCTTTGACTTGAGAATTTACGGTTGCCGGTTATATCAGGGGCTAAATACTGTGTCTGGACAATACCCATCTTCCGAAAGGTGGGTTATGACCTTTCGCATTTTAGTCTTGTGGTATGAACTGATAGGTAATTGTCAAGATAGGATCTGTTAACCTCCGACGTAAGGCGATGTCCTATGCGATCTTATTTCGGTTGTTGAATAAGGAAGTCCTCAGCTGGGGCACATAACATATGGAATGATGGAAAGGGTTCCATAGGTGTCATCTTTTATTCACCGAATAGATCTATGCATAGAATCGTTTAGTGGACTTAATCGTATCATGGTCCTCACAACGATCGGGACATATTTAATGGAATGATCGAACTGTACGCTAATTTGCGACTATAAATAGATTCATAAAAGTAGAATTCATTACCGTATAAATTGTCATGATACACGTATGTTGGTAAACGTAACTCTTGAACATGAGGGTATTCCGGAGAAGGACGTAGACATTCTCAAAATAGATTAAAAGCGTTTAATAGTCCCTCATCGCTATACGGTTATGAATCTAGAAAGTCACACACAAAAAGAACATCAAGAATAAGGAAATTAACGAGCTTGATATTAAGTTAGAAACACGTTAAAGAGTTAACGTTGTTTATTTTGGACACTAATAGTTAAGCGGGCCAAAAGTGAAAATACTGAAAGTATTGGGGTCAAAGTGCAATTACTGAGTTGAAAACACGTTAAAGTGTTCACGGTGTTATTTTGGCCTTTAACGGTTAAGTGGGCCAAAATTGTAATTTTTGAAAATTTTAGGGC
Organism: Ehretia macrophylla; assembly: GCA_037974665.1. NCBI lineage: Eukaryota > Viridiplantae > Streptophyta > Magnoliopsida > Boraginales > Ehretiaceae > Ehretia > Ehretia macrophylla. The sequence goes on from CM075768.1 coordinate 250,565, forward strand.
CAAAGTATAATTACTGAAAAATATTAGGGCATGAGTGCAAATAGATTGAGGGTTCAATCTGTAATTAATTATTCTAAAAGGGTTTATAATTAATTATTCTTTGTCTTCATTAAAAGACAAACAACAAGTTGCACTAAAAGACAAAAGCACAAAAGGATAAAAGACAACTTGTACAAAAGGACAAAGACAACTTGCATGAAATTTGTCCAAATTGCCCTCCTATGGCCAGCCACTTGAAGGAGATTTTTGACACTTGTCTTCTTCATTTATTTAGATCATGACACTTGGCATTTGATGAGCAAGCTTGTGTATCTATAAATAGATGTCATGTCTTTATTCTTTTGTTGAGCTTTTTGGCCAAAAATCACTCTCAATTAGAAGGCAAAACTCTCTTTTTCTCCTTTGGTAGTTTCAGCCGTGGTAGAGAAAAATAGGAGAAGTTTTTTCACTTGCTCTTCTAACTTTATACAAGCTTAGATCTATCACCGAGAAGCTAGCACATATACTTGGTTGGTGGTGTTTGCTATTGGATGCTCGTGTGTTTCGATCTATGACCTTTACACTTGTGAAGGAGGCTAGTCCACGCTATCTAAAAGATGATAACTATGTTTTCTTCCTTGATGCTCTCGGCCAAAGCACGAGAAAAGATAAGTGTTATTCTTTCCGCTTTATAATTATATACAAGCTTATTTCTACTACTAAGTATCTAGCACATAGTAATAACTGTTGGATGCTTGTGTATTTTGATCTAGAGTCGTTGCATGTATGAAGAAGGCTTGTTCATGCCGTAGCATCTCCGTCGTGGTTCCACCTTCACTCGGCTATAAACGGGAGGTATGCCGTTTTATCTCACGTTTACTTTATAGTATATTTGATATATTATATGTTGCATGTTGATTACCATGGACTTTACTTTGGAAATGTTTATGATTACAAAAATTAATATTGAAAATTTTAAAATGCTCAACACTTCTGCTTTAACTCTTTTATGTTGTGAATCACACGTTTCCGAGAACCGATCCTTTCAAGTGGTATTAGAGCCACGGTTTCTAAAGTCCTTGAAATCACATGTATAGCCGTAGATCTAATCATTAAAGTAAGTAAAATGGCCTTGGCTCATTATTCTAAGCACATGTATGTAAAGATCTATGATTTTCTATGATGGTTCGAGAAACGAGCAAGTAGAATATTTTTCCCTTAGCATGGCCAAGAGATACTAGGCTTTTGGGTGGTTGAAAAACGTGCAACTTCATGTATATTGTACGTCATATACGATGAAACATGGAACATGTAAGTAGAACCTTTTCTCCAAGTCTTAGCCATTTCTTTTTGGCTTTGAGGTTGGTTTTTGAGGATTGTGCCGCTCTATGTGTAATGTAAGCCATATATGATGGAACATGGAACATGAATGTAGAGTACTTTTTCCTTTGCCATGGCCAAGTAAAGCCTTTTCTTGGGATTGTAGAGGTTGAAAAGTTGTTGTTATATTGCTTATACTTGCCATGATGATTGATCTTAACTTGCATTTGTGTTATAAGGTGTTATAATCACGGAATCTATTGTTTTACATACAGATTGGCAATGTGTTGCTAATGGATGTTAAAGATTAGATGGTTGTGTTGTCTTTTGTATGTGATGCATAAGATATATGTGTTAGCTCGCTTGTTTAGTTTAGATTGTATATTGGATATGCATGATATTGGCTTTATGAGTATGAATGGTTGGTTGAATGGTGAACTAGATCACGGACTTGGTATTTGAATGGTTTGTAATTGAGACATAAGTCTCATTTTACTTTCTTGTAATTGAGAGAATTATGTAGTGAGGACTATATGTTATCTTTCAAGGCGAAGTACAAGAAGACCAATAAAGACATCCAAGGAGTTGGAGGGGCTTTGAAGATTCCAAGGAAGAAGAAGATCTTGAAGGCATTAGATGTGCTTTAGGATAATCTTCTTTTCCTTATTCTAAGTCCAAGTCCATGATCCACCATTCGTTTATGTTGCTTGCATGTATGCTATGTTATTTGATTTATGATATAATAGCCTATAAGTAGCCTTGTGTGCATGATGAGATCATAATGTATGATTCTTGCATATGTGTTTATTCGTTTGCTAATATGTGATATTCGCTTATAAATAAACTAATATGCAAAGTGAGACCTTAACAAACAAACAAAACTCCTTACGTGCAAACCAATATTAGATCTGTAGTCTTCCACCATCCTAGGACTTAATGAACCCAAAGCGATCATATCCGGTCTTACCCAAAGGTAGAGGGACATGATTCGTAATAAGTTTAATTAAGTCGCTAGTAAAACATAGTGATGTGGTTGTCTGCCAAAATCTAACGGCCAACATAGTCACAAAGGCTTGAGGCTATTGATTCAATTTGTAGGATAACTGAGAGATGGCAGGTTGGATCTAACTGAATCACTTAATCAACATAGCCATAAAGGTTTGAGACCAAAGTGATTTAGGGACTAGAAATGACCAAATCCTATTTAGTAAAATAGACGAACAAAGCGTTGTTGACTTTTAGCACCTATATTTCAACATACCCACAAAGGTTTGGAAGATATATGTGATTAAGAGAACTTGGTCACCCGCTAAAGGAATCTTAACAGATTTACGTTTCTCATTAAAGGAGTTTGAGATTTGATAAATTAGTAGGAAGCTATCATTTAATTAAAGTCCAAATTAAATGATTAAATGACTTAAAGTCAACTAGCAATCTTATTTTTCTGCATGTTTATGGCTACATGTATGAACCCATTTTTATCTTAATATTCTAGACTTATATCACATGAATTGGACCAAACTTTATTGATTAAATGTTGTCTAAGAATAGTTCTTAGAAACTTAATCATATTATTAGATTAGAATGCTCTTAAGTTTCCTTCTTGATAATGCATCAATAGGAAAGTGTGTGATACTTATGGTTGATAAGTAAAACAATTTTTATATGCTAGTTACATTCTTTTATTGATTGTATAGTAGTATACAAGATATAAAAGGAATATGATTCTAAACCTACAAAGAGTTGTATAGTAAGCATATTTCATTGGCAGAATATAAGAAGTCAATTTGTGGTCATGTTTCATCGTTGATTATCCGTAATGCAAAGAAGAAATACATGAATTATATGATTTCTATTAAGCCAATGGGAGCGTAATCTAATGGATAATTAAGGAATGTAAAGGTATATGTAAAAGTGTTTACATAACTGATAAATCGAACATTAAAAGGATGATTTATTCAATATATCCTTATAGCTTGAATGGCAAGGCTATGGAGGTATAATGAATGGTAAATCTTCTTTGTTAATGGTTGTTATTATTTTATGGTTTTGATTCTTTTGTGACATAAGTGTATGTGCATTTGAAAGAATCTTAATCAAAGTATGCTTTGGAAGCGTGAAATGGTTTCAGTGTTAGCAATTGGAACAATAGTTGAGCGGTTTTCGTCAATCTATCCATAACGACCCAAACTCCATCATTTCCCTGAGGGGACCTCGGTAATTCCATAACAAAGTCCGTGGTCATATGCTCCCATTTCCATTGCGGAAACTCCAAAGGTTGTAGAAGCCCTGGAGGTCTTTGATGTTCCGCCTTCACTCGTTAACATGTTAAGCATCGAGACACAAACTCTGCAATCTCCCGTTTCATGTTGTTCTACCAATAGTACTGCTTTAGGTCCCGATACATCTTTGTACCTCCTGGGTGAATGGTGTACCTAGAATGATGAGCTTCTTCAAGTACCTTCTTTTTCAACTCTGGATTATTTGGCACACAAATCCGGTTCCTGAACTTCTACAATCCATCCTCATGCAACTTGAAATCCGGATTATCGTCTTTTATCTTCTGAAGTCGAGGATCTTGCTGTTGAAACTCTTGGATCTTAGACAATAAGGTAGGTCCCTTGATCTCCAACCTTGCCAAACTTGTCTTCCAGCTCAATGCATCTGCCACTACGTTTGCCGAAGAATTCCCACGTGATAAGGCCAAATAAAGGCTCCAATGAACAGCCAATCATAAATCTGAATTAGAATCCCAGCATGTACATCGATATATTTACATAACAACATAGTACTCAAGCAAAATACCCAATAGAAGAACCAAATAAATCCTGAGTACCATTATCGAATGCTAAGAGCAATGTCAAAGGGAATATCAAAGAAAATACCGTGCATCCAATAAGATAGTCAAGTTGAATACTGAATATAGATCCCCAGCTAGATGAAAAAGCTGAGTAAGAATATAGTATGAATTCACCATTAAGGGAACCTAAGGAGAAATCCACGGAATACCACAAGCAATCCAGAGTAATCATTCTGCATTGAACCCCAAATACGAAACTTGCTGAGTGCCAATAAGAAAGTACCAGAAGAATGCCCAACAAGAAAATACTTATGAAATGCTCCAGAGAACTGTCATATAGAAATCCCCAAGAAGCTACTCATTTTTTACTACTGAGCATAAAAGAATGCCTGAGAAGAATCCCAATAACTAACATCTAACTATAAACACCAACTCCTAATTAAAGGGCTGATCAACTACTTCTCATTCCGCTAATCCACACAACTTGGAGAGCCTGCTACTAATCTCCTCTCTTCAGGGGAAGGAAAAAGTCTTTCTTACCATTTCGACGGGTTATGCATGAATGCCAAGATATCACATATGTATAAACTGTGAAACCCCACTTTTCTGCTTTAATTCGATTTACGTGTTTTATCTCGTTTTGCGTGCATTTGACCTGTTTATGTGTTGTATGACCTAGAATGTTATAATTTTGATGTAAATACTCCTAATACGTGCTAAATGTGCATTCATGAAATTTTCATCAAAAACGGGATCAGAAATTTTATTGTCGATTTTCAATGAATAGTGTTTTCGAAACACGTCCGCTAAAATTTTGAAACTGGTCTTTTTAACCCTTCTAGACCTAGACCACGGACTTTAATAGACCTTTGTTTGATTAAAACGGTTTTAAAATCGGCTTAAGAATTTATTAGGGTTTTTACACCGACTTTTGCAAAAATCAATTTTTAAGCCGACTCGGGTAGAATTGTTTGATTGTAAAACTTCTTGTCAACTAAAAATAACCTACTTGAGCTAGCTTGGGTGTTGAATAATTGTTTTGAACTTTGGTGATCAAGAAAATGCGTTTAAAGTCAAGAAAACACTAAAAATAATTAGTTTCCACTTTGACTTTCTTTTATTTATTTGACCTTTGCTTAATATATGATCAACACACATTAAAAACAAAGCAAAACACCACCAAAAACACTCACAAAACCGTGGCTCCTTGGAGGAGGAAGATGAAGGCATTTTCAAAGCATTTTTCTCACAGATTTTGCGTTTCAAAGCCGAATTGAGTGATTCAAAGCTTGAAATTGATTGTTTGGCATCCATTCTACACATTTCTTGCATCAAAAAAACATCAAAGGTGAGAGAAAAATTCTAGCTCTCAAAACTTGTCTTTTGCATTTTTGCGTATAAATGAAGATTGAACGGTTAGAATTTTAATTTGATGTTAGATTATTGCTCCTTGCATGCTAGGGATCATTTAGTGGTAATACTACGATTTTCTGTCGGATGTAGCATAATTTTTATTTTTCGGGTATTAAATTTTGATTAAATTGTTCAATGTTGAATTAATTGAGTTGTGATGATCGAAATCGATTGCCGTTGATTTCTAAATACTTGATAATTACGTGTTAGCGCTGTTGTAATGCCGAATTTTCGATTACATTGTTCGTGTGAAAGTCCGGAAAATCCAGCCAAGATATCCTAGGGTTTTAGGGTTATCGGGCATGATTTGGAGGTGTTATGGTGGATTTCCGAGAGGGCTAATGTAGTTGGTTGAATGGGTGAGTGTTTGAAACTGATTTGGGGTTGTTTGGATTAGTAGAATGTAAGATATGATTATTTGAAGTTTAGGTTATCTTTCTTTAAATTATTGAATTGAGCCTTAGTTGATCGGGTGTGGTTTGAGTGATTGAATTGTGAGTTGTTGATGGGTAAACTAGGGTTTGATTGTGTGTTTAATGCATGTCCGGTTGGATGGCCTACTTTGTCATCTAACTTAGTTAATTGTTGTTAAATTGATTATTGATATGATTATTGATGATGATAATATGATGATTGATGATTATTGATTGATTATTGAGTATGGGAATCGGGCACTTTCGTTGCTGATCTCTCAGAATATTGATTGATTATTGAGTACGGGAATCGGGCACTTTCGTTGCTGATCTCTCGGAATATTGATGATTGATGTTTATATTTATTGCTGAGTCTCTGGTATGTGTGTGCCACCTCTTGGGCAGCATCGGGCTGTCGGGTTGATAACGGCATGACTATCAGAGACTGCCTCCAGCTCGCATGACGGAGGTGTCATGGAGGGAGAGGTTATTGAGGGTACCCTGGGTGCATGAGTAATGGGGAGTTATAAGAAGAATGGTTGAGATCGTGATGGCGTTTGGAGCTACACCAACTAGAGAGAGTATCCTTTATTGAATGGTCATATAGTTATGTGATGATAGTATTATTGATGTTATTGTGTGTTTACTGACTCAAAGGATTATTCCAAGGAGTTTAGTAGACCTTGCTCGAGATCTATCGGATCCTCACTGGGCTTATTTATATAAGCTCACTCTCTATTATTGCATGCATGCAGGTGTTACTGATTTTGACTACGGGTATGTGCCTCCTGAAGAGAGAAATGTGCCTTACGTGGATGAGTCCTATGTTCCAGAGTCTTATCCATGATGTCGTACATGTTTTATTATCTTGTAAATTAACTTAGTAGACTTTTATCTGCTTTGTAGTTTATAATGTATAAGATGTTGATAAGTTAATGAATTAGTTGATGTTGTCTTAGTAGCTTTTCTTTTGTTTATGATTAGGTTGCTAGATTGGCTCAATATGTTTTTGTATTGTATATTAAGGGTTAATGTATTATGTTGGAACGGAGGCATATAACGAGGACTGTTTATTGTATAATATGGTTATGATGTATGTTGTTATTTTATTGAGGAGTTGTTTGTTGTATGGTTTGTGAAGTTGATGTATGATGTTCTATTGAGGTTGGTTTAGAGCCCCGGTGTCCTATTTACTGTCCTTATAATGCCGAAATTCCGTTGTGTCCTGACTGATTATAGGAGGGGTCGAGTTGGGGCGTGACATAAACATTCTTTAAGCTATTATGCAAGCATGATTATAAAAGAGTTTATAAAAACAATTTAATCAACAAAGTCATTCAAATGCGAATCACAATATAACCAATTCAAATCACAACACAACCAATTCAAGACATTCAAATACACACATTATAAGCAATAATTCAAGCAAATAACAATTCACGAGGTCACTTCGATTTACAAGGTCAATTCGATTCACATTTAGTCACTTCACTTCACTTAACACACATTTAACACATAACGCACTACTATATCATATGGATGCACACATTCAAGTCAAGACACACAATCTCACATACAAGCATACACTTCCAAGACACACTTAACAAGCACACATTCAAGGCTTACTGCCCAACAGACCGAGGACCCTATCCCGGCTGAGAGCCAACTAAGCTCTGATACCACTTGTAATACCTCGACCCCTCACGAGATCGGGAATTCGATTAAACATGCTATACTCAACCCAATACCAATTCCCAGGCACAAAATTTAATGAAAACGGACAGAGTCTCCCCTGTATATAGGACGAACAATTCACCTGCACATATAATATAAATGGACCAGTACCATATCCAAACATTCAACATCTTCTCAAGGCCATCCGAGCCTTGATTCTCAACTAACAAACTAAAGCAATTATACATTTCCAAATTCAACGGCTATCCTAACTCTTTTCATTTAGACAAGCACAAACATGTAATGAATTTAAACCTTACAAACCTATTACATAAACTAGGTTATCATACCACTCTAATGACCTAGTTAACCTTAAATTAAATTTCTTTATACATCGAGTATATACAATTCTTGGAAGTAAAACTTTACAACTTTTGCAACTCAAGCCACATAAGGTAACTCTTCAACCATGAACTATCATGTAAACACGAACTTTCCTGCTAGCACGGCACTTCCTGAAAGATGGGTAATGAGGAGTAAGTGTACAATCATGTATACTCAGTAAGGGAGGGGAACAGTATACGGGAAGCATTTATAAGGTGATTTGTGCAATGCAACAGTTATGTACAAGTAAAACCATTAAACGATTATCATGACAAATAAGCAATAAGATACCACACATTGGAAATGATACGATTCACTTTAACCCCAAACACTCCAGAATTCACTTGATCTTCAATCACGAACCACGAATCTCGATCCATGAACCTCGATCAATGTGTCGGCATAAACCCCAAACACTTCAGTGGGTGTACTCCGGATGTACCTCGAAAATCCTACGACCCAACACCCCCTGGCAATCTCTAGACCAAGGGAGTGAGGGACTCGAGAACAGAGATCGAATATCCACTAGTAAGCCCGTTGCCGCCCTGCCGATATCCAATACATCCGCCCCTGACACTATGGTTGCACAACCACTATGCAATATACTTAAGATGATAACAAATAAGATAACCGAATAATCACATAATCAAGGGACAACAAAGTAGGTTGCCCTTACACACAATATATAATCAATAAGTACACATTACTTTAACAATTATACTAAATCACATAATCTATGAATAAGAAAATAAACTATTATGCACGTAAGGATGAAGACTTGCTCACCTCTACCAAGCTCCACGATGCAAGATTTGGCTTCACATCATTCTCAGTCACCTTAAACATAAGGTCAAACATTACATCAATTACTCTTTAACTACAACAATCATTAATTATCTAAGTAGGTTAGCTAACTTATAGTTTTATTTAATTAACATACAACATCTATTAGAATTACATCCTTAGCAAAATGTCACATTTTATATACTTTAATTCAACACTTAATCTAAGTAACCATTCAAGTAGTCAAATATAAAAGTGATAATCCTCACACAAGCAATACAATTACAACCAATATAAACAATATAATCAAGATATAAGTATCTTTCCCCAATCTTTAACAAATAACCATGTAGCTCAATTCAAGCTCCTACCAAGTGAACTCAAGCTAACCCCCAATCCAATCTTTTCATTCCTCTAATTACACTTTATGACACCCTTGCAATCATGAAAGCTCACTTATAATTACATTTACCACAAAAGCCCCAACCGTCCCTTAATCAGTTTGAACTACAACTACCAAGGTCGTTGACTAATTCGATACCATAAAGGTGTTTTAGGCTCAATTCTACATATATAAGGTTTATTAGCATCATCAATCTCACCTTGGATCACTACATTAATAGGCCAATATTTAATATGCAATTAAGACCTTAAAATTCAAAGTTCTCAAAATTCGATAATTTTTATCGTTTAATCATTTTAGCATCCCTAGAACTCGTACCAACTATTAAATCGAGCATTGGGTCATAATTTAAAGGGCTTGTGTAAATATTGTTGTTTAACATTCTTTAATATGACACCACTAATCATTAGTTAAACAAGAGCAATAACCCTCAAAGAGTGTTCTACTAGCTACATAAACATCATTTATGACAAGATTTTACATCAAACACAACATTTATAACATCTGCTCTAACTTACACAATCAATATAGCACAAGAAATAGTAATTAATATGCAAGAACTAACAATTCCACATGATTAAATATCACTTAGCAACAATAGACATTAGCAAGAATTAGTAATTTTACCATTTAGTTATCCCAATTAATAATATCAAATAGTAATCCCACTAATACAGTTTTCAATTTCTCTAACAGAGGCTTAACTTAATCAATTCGGTTACCTATGGTATTGACTTCCAAACTAACTGATTTTTATTTATAAACGTATCTGTTTGAGTGTAGATGACTTTAGAATCAAACGGTTCCTAATTCCGAGTTAAATTCCATGAGTTACGCCCTTTTCCGTGCAACTACTCTAAACTGCCCTGCACCAGCGATTTCAGGACATATTTTGGAAATTCTGAAATCTGAGGGTCAAGACGTTAGAACTAGGAGTAGCACCAAAAACCTACACTTGCTCTAAACTGCCTAATCTAGCTTCTATACTATTTTTGTTAATTTCTGAGCTCGTTTACTATGTCAAAAGGCCTCCGAAAAACAGAGGTAGTGTATACTTGAATTCTCTTGATGTTTTCTTGCATTTGAGCTATCTATGGGAATTAATCTAGCATGTAACACATCCATACACTTCACTTAGAACATTAAACAAACACCTTGTCTACATTTATATTCACATCTAGCAAAGCATCAACTACAACTAAAATCAACTCTACACAAGCTATTAAACAAGAAATATGTTCTCTAACATCTAAATAACAAGTATTAAGCATAGATTTAGCAATTTCTAACATAAATAATGACTTTTGAAGAATTGGTTAGAAAATGCCCTCATATTTTTTTGCAAAATAAAGCTAAAATCACTGATAAAGAGATTATAGAAGTCGCCACGAACTCAAAAATGTTGGTCTTGCGTCTTGGTTCCACCCCTAACTCCAAATATTAGCTAAAATGTGAAAGGGTTTATTATTCATGTTGGTTGAAGCTCTTGACTGGTGGAGAAGATGAAAAAAATGTTTTTGGGCTTTGTTTTGATGAAAATAACTTAAATAGAAGGTCAAAAGGTCAAAAGTTAGGTCAAACCTGCATAGACAAAACAGCTCTGTGACACCTTACGAAAATGACTATAACTCCTTCTAGAAAACTCCAATTCACGAACGGTTGAAGCCCTAGAAACTAGACTCGTAGAGCTTTTCAACCAAATATAATTTTCCACATGACTCTTCCTCAATTGGTTCAGATTTAATTCCAAAGTTGACCCAAAATTTGACTAACTTAACCTTGCAGTTTTGTTTCTAATCTTAAGTTTACCCTTTATTAAACATTTCAAAAATTCTCACCTTGTCCTAGTTGGTCAAGATAGATGAAAAGTCAATCAGTTTGGTCAAATAAGGTGAAAGGTCAATAAGATACAATTTAAATGAACTTTAAATACAATTAACTGCTATTAAATACGTGTCGGGTTCGTGGTACCACATAAACCCTAAACTTAAACCCTAAACCCTAAACTTAAATCCTAACCCCTAAACCCTAAACTTAAACCTTAAGCCAAAAAAAAATTTAAAAATTTAAAAAATAAAATAAAAAAATGAAAAAAAAACTTAAACCCTAACCTTAAACCCTAAACCCTAAACCTTAAACTTAAACCCTAACCCCTAACCCCTAACCCTTAGCCCCTAAACCCTAAACCCTAAAACTCGCCACTGAATATTAATTTATGAAGTATAAATTAAGAGTCACCACTCAATATTAATTTACGAAAGTATAAATTAAGAGAATTAAGATTAGTAGAGAAGTAACGACGGGTTTTTTTTACTTAAAACTGCTGCTTTGTCCAGTTTTATTTATTTTCAAACACTATTTTTTCCAAAACCTCTCTCAAACTCTGAAAATCCCTCTTGCCAAACATAAAATTTTACTAATTAAACTTATTTGTAACTCCATAAACATATTTCTTGCACATCAAAAACTTAGTTTTCATTGATTTTTTAAAGACTTTGGACATGGCTCACACAAAGGGCAGAGGTTCAGCATCCACGTAGAATCAAGCATAGTCATATTCAAGAGAGACGACTTCTACTCAAAGAATGCACGACAAATTCAAAAAGTGCAGTGTCATTGCTGGCAAACCAATTTTGGATTGATCTTTTGAAGGTACTGATATTATTGAATGCTTAGAATTTCAAGGCTGGAAAACTTTCATACATCTAGAATGTCTTGTGTATAATGAGTTAGTTAGAGAATTCTATTGCTTGCTTAAAGAAGGTTCTAATCACAGTTTGATTTCAATTGTTGGAGGAATAGAAATTCGTTTAACTGAAGGCTATTTAGCAAATTTGTTTGATCTTCCTCTAATTGGCTAGAAGTACTATAATGCTAAAGGATGGCCAGGGATGCATGTAAATGATAATGTTGCTATGATGTCGATGGTATGGGAAAGGATTGATAAACCTTTAGACGATGATGATGCTCATACCCCTTATGATCATGATATGACTAGTCGAAATAGGCTATTGTTGCACATTGTCACTGACTTAGTTATGCCTAGAGGTGCTAATGATGGTCGAGTACAGTACTGTGATGCCTATATTATATATATGATCAATGCAAGAAAGAAAATTCATCTTCCATATATGATGCTATCTCACATATGGCACATCAGGACCAGAATCATGAGTCTAGCATATAGAATAGTGCTAACTCAAATATTTGAGGATTATGAAGTTCCACTGCCTACTATTGGTAGATTTTTTCCTAGCTGGAGGTTTAATAAGTTGGCTATGAAACGCATGGGCTTATTTATCTATGAAGACATAATATATAAGCTCAATGAAGTTGATAAATTATCTGAAGCTCAACAAATTGCTATAAATGGAGAACCAGTAAAAAAATAAAGCAAAAAAGACAAAGGAAAAGGAAAAAAAAAGTTGTTGAGGAAGAACCTAACACAGACAATGAATATGATCGGATGGATGTCGATTCTGATGATGAAGGAAATGAAGAAGAAAGAGATGGTCGAGCAACCCTAAGATAATCTTTAAGAACCTATGCGATTGATAGGGAATGAAGAAAATGGGCTGGGTTAAGTAACTGTGTTCCTCAATTAAACACCCAGTCACCATTTGACATGAATTTTCTAATCTCTGCCCTTGAAGATTGCTTTGAAGATCGCATGACCCAAATGGAAATGAGAGTCAAATATATCTTTCGCAAAGAATTAAAGCCTCTTAAACAACAAGTGTCAAACATCAGTTCATGGGTGGATTCGTACAATCATTGGATTACTGAGAAATGATATTATCCTCCTCCGATGCCAAGCACATGGGAACATAATCAAAGAAGTCTTGAGCAAAATGAGGATAGTTCTGATGAAGAGACAACTGCCTAGACCCCTTGCCTATGCCAATCCTATTTTTAATATATATATATATATATATATATATATATATATATATATATATATATATATATATATACTAACCAGGATGGAACAGATAATCAAAGCCATAACAGAAATCGGAATAAACATGAATAATAGAGAAGATAAATAAATGAAATACAATTAAGATGAAGATTAAAGAGATGATCTGAATCTCTTACTTGTTATTAACTGTAAATGGACGCTGTCCAACACTGTTGGTTGTACAGGAGTACAATGTACTAAAAGTGATGCCGAATTAAAATAAAATTATAGAGAGAAAGAAAATTCGGATTCTACGTTCATGAGACAGACTCTGTCTTATAGGATACCGAGACTAAAAAAAAAAAAAAAAAAAAAAGAAAAAAAAAACATATACTAACCAGGATGGAACAAATAATGAAAGCCATAACAGGAAGCGGAATAAACATGAATAATAGATAAGATAAATAAATGAAATACAGATAAGATGAAGATTAAAGAGATGATAGTCTGAATCTCTTACTTGTTATTAACTGTAAATGGAAGCTGTTGTACACTGTTGGTTGTACAGGAGTACAATGTACTAAAAGTGATGCCGAATTAAAATAAAATTATATAGAGAAAGAAAATTCGGATTCTACGTTCATGAGACAGACTCTGTCTTATAGGATACCGAATCTAAAAAGAAAAGAAAAGTGAAATGTAAAAAAGAAAAGTCAAAAGTAACTTTTCCTAAAGTGAATAGTAAAAAGTGATTTTTACTATTCATGAATAGTGGTCGGCTTTTACTGTGGCCGAATCTTGTTTTGTCGTGACATGATGATCATGTCTGCCTTTTACTGTGGCCGAAAGATCTCTTGTCGCGATGTGATAATTCTGTCTTTTGACTGGATTACTTTCACTGGGACCGAAAGTAATTTTGTCGTTATGTGATAATGATGTCTGAAGGTGGAATCTTGACTGTAGATTCATCTTTCTTCATTGTCTCTGGATCTGACTGGTTCTGTTCTGAAGACACTGTTGAACTTCTTCGGTCTGAATCATACTGACTAATGGAAAATTACATACAAGTACACTTGATCGAAGTGTATTTCCCACTAATACAAAGAAAATAACAAACTAGTCTATTTTCCCTATAATCTACCCTGTATCATACTTAGTCTTACTATCTTCGAAGCCTTACTATCTTCGAAGCCTAACTATCTCTCACCAAACCGCCACATGGCCAACACGGAGTCTTACGCCCTCTGCTCCTTCAATGCCGTGACCTTACATGGTTGTTGAAATAGGTTTGCTAAAGGTAAGTTGGCTAAAGGTAAGTTGACTAAGCAAAATACAAAATAAAATACAAGCTAGAAGATACACAAGTTTCAAAATTTTCTTTGGCTTTTTGGGAAAGCCACACCCATCAACGGACTTGAGATGTCTTTACCGGTTGCCGTTTGACCCAGACTAGCTGAAGTTTCATGGAATTCTTCAGAAATCATATGACTTCAGAGAGGGAAAGTCTCACCATTTCATCCTAGTTTTTGAAGGGAACTTAAAAGAACAAAACCCTATATGTCCAATGTTTTTAGAGAACATTAGAAAACTCATCTGTCCTGTGTTTTTGGAGAGAACACCGGGAAAATCAATGGTCCAGTTTATACTCATAGAGGAGTATTACATATGTTTTCTATACTACTGTCTGTTTCCAGTTTATACTCATAGTGGAGTATAAATGCCGTAACAGTCATCTTCGTTGTCATCGGCATGATCTGTTGATACTGATGCCTGGTCTGAGGCATTTTCTAATTCTTCTAATTGCAACATGATGGCCTTGACTTCGTCAAAACTCGTGGCCACTGCTAACTGTGTAGTGAGGAAGTTCTTAAATGAAAGAAATTCCTGCTGTTCTGGTTGAATTTCTTGTTTCTGTTTCTGATTGGTCTCGAGCCATGCTTGAACTTTTGGAGTTGAACACGAAGCATTGTTCATCTTCTTCCACCACATGACTGAGTGAACTCTTCCGAAAGCCAAGATGTCTTGTTGATTTCCGAAAGAAACATGTTTGTACGCGAATTCTGATATGAAAATCCACGTGACAAAGAAGATTCTGTAAAACACAAAGAATGGAGGAAGGTATGTTAACTGGGCTGGTGCCTTCCAATGCTCTGTGAAGTACTGGAATCCTTGAAGTACTGGTTCTGGTAAAATGTCTGTGATTGGACCAAACGATGCCCACCACTGGATGAACCAATTTGGAACTTCTAATGGGAAAGTTTTGGTGAAAAGAAAGAACCATGACATATCATGCTTGTCATTCTGGCGATTGAATGCTCTGAACCACGCCTGAATGTAGTCATAATAGTTGTAGTCCTTAAGAGGAATGTCTTCTGGAATCTGTTTGGTTTTCTGCGGGGGTTGTCCCCATTGATCGAGAGTGATCACCTTCTGGAGTTTAGCTTTGACATGGCTATACTGGCCTGGTAGTTTGTCTTTGTCATCTGGGACAAACTCAATGGATTCTGTTTTTATGAGAATTGTCTCATAATATTTCTGGTCTTTATATGTATTATCTGGGATGTAGTTTGAATGATGGTGAAGGAACGCTCTTGCAAACTCATCGGGGGTCATTTTGGGGTTCTGTCTAAAATGGAAAGGTTATGTTACAAGAATCTGATCGAATACATTCTTGTATGTGTATGTGGGTGATGGTAACTGTGGTTGATGTTGTTTTGGTTCTGGGGTTACTGTCTTCTTCTTAGTAACAAGCAGTTGAAACCTGTTACTGACTGTCGTCTGGGAAGACGATGTACCTGCAGTACCTGCACGAACATCTGTTAGCTGTTTTTGAGGAGTAACTGTCCCCAAAACTGTGAGGTTTCTACCTAGGGGTGACTGGGTAGAATATGGTGTATATGTGATCTGTTTATCTTCAACCTTTACTGGGGTTGATGATTGAGCTGGAGATGCAACTGGAGTTCTGGCTTTCTGAGCATAGGATGCAAGGTCGAATGCTTTAGCTTTTCCTTTATCTTTCTTGGGAGCCATTGCTACTAAGTTCAGGAGTTGGTTGATGATCCTGCAAATGGTTTAGCAACAATATATAGAAAGAAATACGGAATTGAAACAATTATCAATTACGTTTCTGGATCTGAATCTGTGTTTCAATCTACTTAATTGCGGTGGACTTGAAACAATCCATCTGAATCAACTAATTGGATTTTTGGTGTCCGCTTCTGTGATCTGTAAAAGAAAACAAAATGAAAAGGTATTCCCGAAGGAATCCTATGTGATAGGCACGTGGCCTGTTAGAAATTCTCTGGTTAGGAAATCAGGGATGGAGTTATCCTCTCCCTTGATGTACTGGATTTCAAAATCGAAAATTGACAGGATAGCCTGCCATCTGGCAAATATCTGTTTAGATGCAATGTTCTTAACATCCTTAGTAAGCACATCTTTTGTTGACTTGCAGTCAACACGAACTAAGAATTTCTGGTTCAACAAATCATCTTGAAATTTTGATATGCATTTAACAATGGACAAAATTTCTTTTTTGACTGTTGAATAGTTCTGTTGGGCTTTATCCCATATTCCTGAATGGAATCGAACGATGTGTTCTTTTCCTTCTAAAATCTGTAATAAAATACCACCAAATCCTAATTCAGAAGCATCTGTCTGAACTATCTTTGGGGTGTCTGGTTGACATAAAGTCAAAACTGGTAAAACTCTGACTTGACGCTTAATTTCCTTAACAGCATTAGTATGGACATCAGTCAATGCTGGAGGATTCTTTTTAAGACGTTCAAAAAGAGGTTTACAAAAATGATGAATGCCAGGATAAAAATCTGCAACATAGTTTAGAGATCCTAAAAATCTTTGCAACTGTGTTTTCTCACGCAGAATGTCTGGGAATTTTTCTGCAAAATCAAGTGTTCTTTGGATTGGGGTGATTTTCCCGAAAGAAATCATATTTCCAAGAAACCAAATTTTGGTCTGGAAAAGTCTAATATTGGGTGCAGAAACCACAAGACCGTTTTCTTTAATGACTCTAAAGAAAATGTGCAAATGTTTCCAATGTTGATGAATGTCATTACTGAAGACTAAAACATCATCTATGTAAACAATTGTGAAGTCTGTGAACTAATTAAAAATATGATTCATGATATTCTGGAATTCTGAAGGTGCATTCTTGAGCCCAAAAGGCATAACGTTCCACTCATATTGTCCAAATGGGACGGTGAATGCAGTTTTATACCTTTCTGATTCATTAACTTGGATCTGCCAAAATCCTGATTTCATGTCGAATTTACTGAAGACATGGGCCTGATTTAATCTCTTAAGGAGATCATTCTTGTTTGGTAATAGATATCTGATCCACTATAAGACCTTGTTTAAGGGCTTATAGTTAATGACTAAACGAGGGACACCTCATTCCTGTTCTGCATGCTTATTGACATAAAAGGCTGCACAAGACCATGGGCTTTTGCTGGGTCTGATTAGCTTTTTATCTATTAAGCTCTGGATCTCTTTTTTACAAAGAGAGAGATATTCCTGATTCATCTGAATGGGCCGAGCCCTTGTAGGAATATTCTATTCTGAAAAGTCTTTCTCATATGGGAGAGAGACTGAATGTTTCTTACGAGCCCAAAAGGTCGTAGGAAGTTCTAAACAAACTTGTTTTTCAAGTTTGGTCTGGAAGTCTTTGATGGATTCTTGCTGTCTAACAATCTATTCATCAATTCTGAGGCTTTTGATATATTGTTTAAGAAAACTAATCTGGTTTTCTTTCTGTTGGATTGAGTTAATATTTCTTCGCTGTGAAGGGAAATAAAACTAAAAAAGAATAGGTTTACCTAACACATTGGTAGATATACCTTGGTCTGAAACAGTCATGGGAAATAACTGTTGAAGGAATGGATTTCCAAGAATAACTTGGGAATTTAACTGTTTTATCATCACAAAGCTGGTAGGAAAGCAAATACCTTGGTTGCACACATGTGCATTAGGTAATTTGTACTTAATCTGGAGTCTTGTAGAGTCAGCTGTAGAAAGCTTATCTCTGGTTTTCTCGAAATATCTGGAAGGAATTAGACCTTCTTGGATGCAGTTCATATCTGCTCCTGAGTCTAATAAGGCAATGGTTTCAAACTTGAAATCATTAACCTTGATGGTTAACTAGACATACCATTTCTGGTAAGTGATTTTGTTCAAAAGATTGAGATAATCTTCTGTGGGTTTGGAGGTACTAGCTCCTTCTGTGAGCTTGCCTGTAGCAATCTGAGTTTGTTTATCAAGTTCATCAGAAAGATGTTCTTGACGTTCTAGTGATTCTATTTGTAAGAGTTGGACATCCTGTTGGAGATGTTCATGATCTAATCTGAGATCACAAATCTCTTGTCTATACTCTTGTCTGAGTTGCTGAATTTCTGATTTTAACAGTTTAATCTCATGCTGGACATCAGAGATACCTACTGGTTGGTTTTTTCTCTTTTGGAAGTAACTGAGAACATTAGAATAATTGGTATTCTTGATGTTATTCTGAATGGGGATGGATTGAGGCTTTTCTTCCTCTTTCTGGTCCATAATGTCTTTGAGTCTGAGAAGATAAGCTTGCTTTTCTTCTGGATTATTGATCTTACAGATCATATCGATCATAAGACTATGAGTTTCTGTAAGGACATTTAATCCTTTCGGACAGAAACATGCTCCTTTACTGGGACAAGCATATTCTTGAATAGAGTTGGAAGAACTACTGGAATAGTAGTTATCAGTTCCAATCTGATTAATATTTTCTTCATCTGAGTAATCTGAAGAAGAACCGGATGATGATTCTAGATTATCACTGGACTGGATGATTTTGCTCTTTGTAGCTTCATCTAATTCTAGTTATTGAATTAGTGATCTGATTCTACAATCTTTTGCAAAATGTCCTGATTTTCCACATTTGAAACATCATGTGGATTTCTGTTCTTTTTTACTATCTTTATGATATTTCCAATTTCTTCGTGGAAACCTTTGGTAATGTTTCTTCTTATGGGTGTATGGTTTACTGCCATACTTTTGTTTATACTTCTGTCCAATGGACTTGAAGTGACTCTTATATTTTCTGGCGGAAATTCTGGATTTATGTGTTTTCTGAGTATGGGGTGGTTTGATTCTTTCCATGCCATACTGTTCACACCAATTTACTAACTCTTTTCTGTTAGACTGTTTCTGTAACTGAGCTTTGAGACGAAGATCAGTGCAAATCTTCAAAGCTGTCTTATTAATATGGGAAATAATATCACCATATGTCATACGATCATAGTCTAAACTGGGATATTCTGTTGAGAGAGATTCTCTCACTTGCTGGGCAAACAACTTTGGAAGTCCACAAAGGAATCTTTCTTTCCAATAACTGGCGTTGTTATCAGCTCTTTGGTATAGTTTACTGAGAAAGACGTCCTTATACCAACGGAAGTCTTGGAGTGTTCTACATCTGAGGTTCTGAAGGATTTCAGATGTTCTTTCTTGATAAACTGTGGGATCACCTATAAAATGGTAGGTGATATCGAATACTAAGGCAGAAAGAGCGCATGACGCTGTCTGTCCATTCTGATTGAGAACAGGTTCTCCATTCTCATTGGTTTTCACCATGTTAAGAATGCCTTCTTTGGTAGCATCACTGAGGTGGTCATCCCACCATCCTTTGAGCTGACCATTGAAGCCAAGGATGATGTTTCTGGTTGCTGCTATCTCTGTAACAGCTTGTTTATAAATGTTACCAATAATGATCATCTGTTTAGTAACATTGAGAATCTGATATTCTAACATCCCATCTATGTTCCATTCATAGATCTGAGATCCTGAGAAAGATCTTTGAGGATGTGATTCTTCAAACTGAAGATCTGGAGGTGAAGGTCTGGGATAGAAATTCTTTGTCTCAGGGAAAGAAATTCTATTGAGATGGATAACTTTATCCCTCCCGGAATTCTGTGAAGATGAGGACTCACAATCAGAATTACTGTCTGACTGTTTTAATGTTTGAAGAGCCATTTGGCTGGATGAAGATTCTGATTTCTTAGTTCTGGAAATCAGTTCCTGAAGAAGCCTATGATTCTTTTGTTTTGTAGATTCCATACTTGGAATATATTGTGATATCTTAAAAGGTAGAATCTTAATTGGAGATTCTGGTTGAACCTTAGAACTGGTTAATTTTAATGAATCAAATGATGTTGTCAATGGAACAGATTTCTGTTCAGTTGACTTTTGTTTTGATTCAATAATCTTAGCTGGAGTCACTGGAATTGTATTCTGTTTTTCAAGAATATCTTCGATATTCTGAATCTGTTTTTGTAATGTGACTACTGAAAGATTAGTCCAATTATTTTGTTGGGCTATGTCTTTTAGTTCTGGTTGTTCTGAAATGACAACTGGTTTGGGATCTGCAGTTCCTTCTGTTACAGGAATCTGTGTATGTTGAAATGGAGGGTGCTCCGAGTCAATAACTTTTGTGGAATTAGGTAAATTCCATTTTCTTGTTCTTGCCGTAAGAACATTAATGTTCATAGGTTTATTCCTATGTCTGAACCACATAAAAAATGGTACATTTAACCTAACAAGTTGTAAATATTGAAGCCATTGGCTTTTCAATTCTGCTAATTGGTCATTGTTATGGTTCTCAAAATACCATTCTCTAATCTGTTTATTTTCTTCTGACATGAATTCATCTTTTAATCCTTGAACATCTCGTTCAAAAACTTCTGAAAGAACATTGACACCGAAGTCTGAAGCTGAAGGATTGAAGTCAACAGATCATGTATCTGTTGGTCCAAATTCTGGATAGATAGGACGAGCGGTCTGTTCTTCAATTCTAATTCCAATTGGAACAGATTGAGTCTGGGTTCTATTGATTGAAGAAAGGTCAACAAAACCTGGAGTTGGGTCAGAAATACTGATCCTAGAGACACTAGAGGCTGAACGGGATAAAACTGATCCTCTATTTCCTCTATCTATTTTAACTGAGACTGTACCATCATCATACTGGATGATCTGTTCTATTCTAGAGTTCTGGATGTTATGGTTCTGAACAACTGGTTTAGTGGCATTCTCAATATCCCACCTTTCTGGAAGTGAAATGTCATTCCACCTAATAGTTCTGGGTATATTAACTATTGATCTAGTTCTGTCCATGTTCCAAAGGATAGTCTCTCCTTTAGGACGATGTCTGGTTATAGATCTAGGATTTAATCCTGTAGTCATTAATTTATAATTAACACGATAAATAACTTCATATGCATGTGTACCCACATCAACATAATAATTATGCGTCTTAATATCTAACTGTAAGGCTTTCATGATATTTGGACATGTAAGCGATATTGTATGATCTGGAAAACAATTAAAGAAAATAGGTCCATTACAAAGACTCGTCTCTACTAAACCTAGTAGTGAATCATTGTATCTGAGTAACCTACAATCTCTAAGAGCTAGATATACACTGGTATCTAGTCCTTCTCTGATTAAAGGCTTAAGTGCTACTTGCACATGGCCAATATGTAGAAACCTATAGCCGTTTCTAATGGCTTTGTTCAAACTCTTCTGAGAAAAAAGTCTGATACTCTGTTGATCACTAGTCAGTGGTACAACTACTTCCTTACATTTAATAGTAAGTAGAGATTTAAAGTCGATAAGACTTTTCTGGTAGATCTCTTTTACTTCTATCTTAGGAGGTTTCCAATTACTTAACTCTCCTACTGTCCATGTCTGTTCTGTTTTTGCTATAATATTGTTATCTGATCCTACTGAAGCATTACTGCTACTAGATGCCATTACAACTATGTTACTAATCCTGCCCTTACTATCTGCGAACCGACTTACTATCTTCGAGCCAACGACGCCTACAAGGGAAACCTGGAGCCAACTGCCCTTCCTCGGGTCTTACTTACTCCCTAACCCTATCACGACCTATCGCGGCAAAGGTAAGTTGTCGATACAGGTAAGTTGGACAAGACTAATAACCTAGTTGCTCTGGCTCTGATACCAGAAATGAACCAGGACGGAACAGATAATGAAAGCCATAACAGAAAGCGGAATAATCATGAATAATAGAAAAGATAAATAAATGAAGTACAGGTAAGATGAAGATGAAAGAGATGATAGTCTGAATCTCTTACTTGTTATTAACTGTAAATGGAAGCTGTTGTACACTGTTGGTTGTACAGGAGTACAATGTGCAAAGAGTGATACCGAATTAGTCAACTTATCTTTAGCCAACTTACCTTTAGCAAACCTATTTCAACAACCATGTAAGGTCACGACGTTGAGGAGCAGAGGGCGTAAGACTCTGTGTTGGCCATGTGGCGGTTTGGTGAGAGATAGTTAGGCTTCGAAGATAGTAAGGCTTCAAAGATAGTAAGACTAAGTATGATACATGGTAGATTATAGGGAAAATATACTAGTTTATTTATTTTCTTTGTATTAGTGGGAAATACACTTCGATCAAGTGTACTTGTATGTAATTTTCCATTAGTCAGTATGATTCAGACTGAAGAAGTTCAACAGTGTCTTCAGAACAGAACCAGTCAGATCCAGAGACGATGAAGAAAATGAATCTACAGTCAAGATTCCATCATCAGACATCATTATCACAAGACGATGAAATTACTTTCGGTCACAGTGAAAGTAATCAAATCAAAAGACAGAATTATCACATCGCGACAAAAGATCTTTCGGCCACAGTAAAAGGCAAACATGATCATCAAGTCACGACAAAACAAGATTCGGCCACAGTAAAAGCCGACCACTATTCATGAATAGTAAAAATCACTTTTTACTGTTCACTTTAGGAAAAGTTACTTTTGACTTTTCTTTTTCACATTTCACTTTTCTTTTCTTTTTAGATTCGGTATCCTATAAGACAGAGTCTGTCTCATGAACGTAGAATCCGAATTTTCTTTCTCTCTATAATTTTATTTTAATTCGGCATCACTTTTAGTACATTGTACTCCTGTATAACCAACAGTGTACAACAGCTTCCATTTACAGTTAATAACAAGTAAGAGATTCAGACTATCATCTCTTTAATCTTCATCTTATCTGTATTTCATTTATTTATCTTATCTATTATTCATATTTATTCCGCTTCCTGTTATGGCTTTCATTATTTGT
Organism: Ehretia macrophylla; assembly: GCA_037974665.1. Taxonomy (NCBI): domain Eukaryota; kingdom Viridiplantae; phylum Streptophyta; class Magnoliopsida; order Boraginales; family Ehretiaceae; genus Ehretia; species Ehretia macrophylla. The sequence continues at coordinate 273,766 of CM075768.1, forward strand.
TCCATCCTGGTTAGTATCTAGTATCAGAGCCAGAGCAACTAGGTTGTTAGTCTTGTCCAACTTACCTGTATCGACAACTTACCTTTGCCGCGATAGGTCGTGATAGGGTTAGGGAGTAAGTAAGACCTGAGGAAGGGCAGTGGGCTCCAGGTTTCCCTTGTAGGCGTCGTTGGCTTGAAGATAGTAAGTCGGTTCGCAGATAGTAAGGGCAGAATTAGTAACATAGTTATAATGGCATCTAGTAGCAGTAATGCGTCAGTAGGATCAGATAATAATACTATAGCAAAAACAGAACAGACATGGACAATAGGAGAGTTGAGTAATTGGAAACCTCCTAAGATAGAAGTAAAAGAGATCTACCAGAAAAGTCTCATCGACTTTAAATCTCTACTTACTATTAAATGTAAGGAAGTAGTTGTACCACTGACTAGTGATCAACAGAGTATCAGACTTTTTTCTCAGAAGAGTTTGAACAAAGCCATTAGAAACGGCTATAGGTTTCTACATATTGGCCATGTGCAAGTAGTACTTAAGCCTTTAATCAGAGAAGGACTAGATACCAGTGTATATCTAGCTCTTAGGGATTGTAGGTTACTCAGATACAATGATTCACTACTAGGTTTAGTAGAGACGAGCCTTTGTAATGGACCTATTTTCTTTAATTGTTTTCCAGATCATACAATATCGCTTACATGTCCAAATATCATGAAAGCCTTACAGTTAGATATTAAGACGCATAATTATTATGTTGATGTGGGTACACATGCATATGAAGTTATTTATTGTCTTAATTATAAATTAATGACTACAGGATTAAATCCTAGATCTATAACCAGGCATCGTCCTAAAGGAGAGACTATCCTTTGGAACATGGACATAACTAGATCAATAGTTAATATACCCAGAACTATTAGGTGGAATGACATTTCACTTCCAGAAAGGTGGGATATTGAGAATGCCACTAAACCAGTTATTCAGAACAATAACATCCAGAACTCTAGAATAGAACAGATCATCCAATATATATATATATATTAGCTTGTTGATTAATTAAGCTTTCAAAAATTCATGGATCCGAATTTCTTACTTTGCAAAATATGACAATTGAATTGGTGATGACTTTTTATTTGTTCTGTCGCATGGTTAATTAGTCGATAATTGCTTACTTTTGTATCTTTTATGAGATTACATCATGACCTATACTCGTACTAATACTTCTATATGCTCAGTTATTCACTAATGCACTAACTCAGGAAAAACAATATCTCTTGATTGATACAAATGTCGAAAATACTTTGAGATGCTATTTTGATGACCTCCCACTGTCATGCTACTCATTCTAATAATGTCAATGTGAATCTATTCAACTGATATGTGAATCTCTTTGTATGCTATAAATTGTACTATATGGAAATATGTAATGAGACTTTGAATGTCTCAACCTCAATGCCTCACCCGACAAAGGCAGAAGTTGCCGGTTGATGTTGCTGGCCGATGGGGTCGAGCGTCAAAGTCTAATGGTTGTTTTACCTTTGTCGGGTAATACAACCGGCCAAAGGGGTCGACCGATCCGTTAACTAGCGATTGCAGCAATTTATATAATTTTGAGAATGTGAGAATGTGAAAACAAAAAAAACATATCTTTTTGAGAATCTGAGAAATTCAAAAATAGAGAAAAACATCTTGAAAAAGCTTATGCTAACACTTTTGTACATATGTTTACATCTTGAGCTATACATCACTTGTAAATCTTAAGCTGAATCACTTGCAAATGTTAAGCTTAAGCTGGAAAACACTAACACATTAGTGACATTTAAACAAGATTATTGCATTAAAGGAAATTTAATTTTTCAATTTAATAGTATATGTGACACCAAAAAGATATTCAAAACATTAGAATAATTGATAGAAACTAAATGAGAAGTTTGTTTGTAAAAGTTTGAACTTTTCTTTTGTTTTAGTTAATTAAGCAAATAGAAAGATTTCATTCGAATCTAAATTATAAATGATATAATTAGAGTCAAAAAATCAAACTAATTATAAACAAGAAGGTTTCAACCTATCAATTAAGACATAAGATCCTTAATTATTTACAATTACTTTAATGGGGGTCAAATTCATTTTAGGCTTTTAGTAATGAAAACTTTGACTCTTGATTATTGTTAGCCAAAACAAAGTGTCTCTATTCCTTACTTCCAAATCTAGTAATGATTTTCTGAATAACTTTTTCTTCACTGGAACTTTAATAAGATAAATGAGTTTCAAAGCAACTGAATTATTGAATTAAATAAAAATTTGTGTATTACATCCCAAAATTTATGTATTATAAGTCCACTAATGAATTAAACAACACTATTTTAATTATTTATTTATTTTGACGATGAAGGAACCCAACTAGCGGAGTCCAACTTTTTAGATTATTTATTATAAATCACTTCTTTATTATTCACAAATTTAATTTTGACCATTTTAAAATTTGTTTATTTGAATTTTCATGTCGCCATAAAATCATTGTATATAATTTATTTCTTAAATGTAGTCTTCATATTTGGTTTATGTAAATTATAATTATTAGAAACTCACCAATCTGAAATGGTATTTTATTATGAAATGACGAATTTCTAATTTCATGAAAAGATTCATCTTTTTGTCACTAAGTTGTCTATATTTCAAACCAATTCGGGATGAAATTTTGATGAATATCTTTTTCTAAATCTTCATAGCTAACTCATTGCTATTTGAGATGTATTAGATATGAAATTAGCGACGCATGTTAATTTAAACCCTTTTGTCGCTAAGTTGTCTTTATTTGAAACCAATTAGCGATAAACTTTTGACGAGTATTTGTTTCTCAAACTTTGTCTCTAATTTTGTTGCTATTTTATACGTATTAGCAATAAAATTTGGATAGATGTTATTTTAAAACTTTTTGTCGCTAAAATTGTCTTTATTTGAAACCAATTAGGGACGACATTTCGGTGAATATTAATTTCTAAAACGTCGTCACAAAATTTGTTGCTATTTGATACGTATTAGAAATGAAATTATTGATGCATGTTATTTTGTATCAATTGTCACGAAATTGTCTCTATTTAGGGATGAGATTTTGATGAATATTTTTTTCTAAATCTTTGTCGCTAACTCATTACTATTTCATATGTATTAGCGATGAAATTAGCGGTGCACGTTCATTTGAAATCTTTTTTCACTAAGTTACCTCTATTTGAAACAAATTAGTGACGAACTTTTGACGAATTTTTTTCTCAAATTTCATCACTAACGCGTTGCTATTTGAAACGTATTAGCAACAAAATTTCATATGCGTCGCTAACTCACTGCAAATTCATCTCAAAGATTGCACCAATTTACTTATGTCTCAAGTCATTGCACTATCGTCTCTATTGGCGACAAAATTTTATCATCACAAAGTTTTCGTCGCTAATGGCAGTTTTTCTTGTAGTGATTGGTTCATATACTTGAATATTACTTGTTTTGTTATAGAATTTCCGTGGTTATCTTTATCTATTTGTACTATCGTATACTTTTTGAAGTACCTTGTTTAGTTGTTTATCTACTTATCTGTCTCGTAGTGTTAATTATCTTTATAGTTGCTTGAAACATGGCACGAAATGGTTTCAAAAACTCCCTGGATTACTGTACCATTCCCTCACTGAGCAACAATGTTTGCTCACTCCCTTTTTTATCTAACATTTTCAGGTTAGGCGGGTTCAGTTCCTTTAGAGACTGTCGAGGAGGAGGCTTGAGTGTCTCCCTGAATGATTGCGTTGGCTTTAAATGGATGTTCTTATATAAATATGTGAATGCTTATGTATTCTTTTGAGGCCTGCATGCCTTGTGTATATTTTGGTTGTAAAGAATATACCTAAGTGAAGGCTCACCTAGAATAGCAGCATGTAATATTTAGTTAATGTTTTAGTTGGTGGCAATCTAACTTAGAACACTTATAGACTATTTTTCCAAAAGAAGAAAACGGAACCACCTAACGAACTAGAAATGGACTACAATATGTATATATATGATCGTTCTTGTGTGATAGTTCTTCTGCGTGTAGGTTGGTTTGGCCCTTTCATCTTCAAGCTCTCTCTAGTATCCATTGTTGCAATCAAGGTGAGGGATGTTTTCAAAATGTTTTGCAAAGGTCACATGGTTCATGATTATGTGTTATATATGTATATTGAGCACAGTGATGATAGATATAAGCTTGCTTAGTGAATTTGAGCTTGGTATGTTCAAACTAGGGTTTCAAAGGTTGTGTTAATGTTATCTTTGGATTGGACTTGTCTTTTATAACTTTTGATGATCTTGAAGAGTTTTGTATGAGTTATATGAAGTATTACATGTGTAAAGTAGGTTTAATTTGGTTTCGAAGAGAAGAAAGAAACAGTTGAGTCTTGAACATTTGTGCTAAGTTGAGTGTTGGTAAAAGATGGTGTTACATTTGAGTTGTGCTTGATTTTTGTGTTTTTTGGAGTTAGAAAAGTTGTTGAATAATGATGTTTATGACTTGATAGAGTTCTATACTTGATTTGAGCTTAAAAGCATGAGTTTGGAGCAAGAAACAAGTCAATTCGTGTGTTTTGCATCAGGATTTGGTCAACCAGATCCAAATCTAGTCGTCCGGATGCTCACTGCCATGGATCCGGTCGACTGGATCCAGACGAGTGCCTCGTCCAGATTTACTCGAGCGGATGTTTTTCAGCTTTGCGCAATATTTTTCTAAAGACCATATCTCAGTCAATTCAACTCTGAATTGAGTTTCGTTTGATTCTAGAACTATCTACACTTGATAAGCTTTAATTCTATGCAAAATCAGATTATTTAGAGTTTGGAAAAGTAGGAAACATAACGGTTTAAGTTAAGCTAGTGCATAAGCCCTTTTTAGTCTTTCCCGTTTTCGCATTTTCTTGTCGTTACGAGTAGCCTATTGATGTCTTTTGCTATCCTTTCATATTTGGTATTATTTTAGGCATTATAAATGACATCTATGCATGAGTATTATAGTCTTTCTCGTTACACCATTGGTTAATTAATTAATCATGCAAAAGGTTTAGGTGCTAACTTGCTATATCTTGATAATACTGTTGTGACGGAAGTAACCTACTTCGCTGCTATCCTAGTCCCTCTCTCTCTTGGTGATGTCCCTCGGAGTGTTGGGTATTTCATATATATATTTATCAAGGTTACAACCTTTTAAAGGCCTTGGTGTGATCGATGGCCCCAAGTGGACCTATTCTTGACCTTTGAAGGGAGCTATCCAAAACTCTCAATTGTTGATGGAGTTGGTGTCGGGTTTTCTTTGAGGACTTGATCATCAGTTGTGGTGTCGGGTTATTATTACTTGATTCGAGGCAGAAGCCGTCATCATCAGCAATCACAGTATCCTTTTGATGAGTATACCTATTCATATTCTTATCTCACATTCAAGTTATATCTTGCTTACTTACAGGTGCATTCTTATGTGCATGGCATGTTTATCAAATTGTTTACGAAAAGATAAAACTTTTGTGAAAACCATCCCTATTCCTTCCCCACTGAGCTTTGGTGCCAGTTAAGCTCACCCATCTTGCAATAATTTTAGGTGAAGATTAGCCCGAGCAAGCCCCCATGTGGTTGCAAGCTTTGTGGATATGATGAGTTGGATTTCTACTCTATGAGAGCTACGTGCTTGCCTGTGAAGATGTACTTCTTGTTTTAAAGAGATGTATTGTAATTAACTAATTTATTATGTTGTAATATTCTTTTGGTAACATGTTGCTTAGCTAAGATGAATATTTTACTTACTAGACTAGGTTTGGAATATTAGGCGGATGAACTCAAGTCTTGTAATATATATAAGGTTGCTGAAATCCTTTAAGGTTGATGATTTGAGAGAATTTTAAAAGTCTTTTTAGGACTTATTGTGGCATATTTTGATTGTTTAGGTTGCTATTTTCCGATCTTGCAGGGATTAAGTATTGACATGTCATGTTTTGGCCTTAGCCTAGCGATGGGTCGGGGTTAGGGCGTGACAGATTGGGTGTTCTTAAAGTTATCACCCCGAAGAGAATTGATTAAACATGGAAAAGATGGGAAGTTAAGCCCAATGTATATTGGACAATTTGAAGTTGTGGATAGAGTTGCCAAGTTGGCCTATCGATTGGATCTACCCTTGAATCTCTCCAACATCCATAATGTGTTCCATGTTTTTATGTTGAGAAAGTATCATCCTGACCCTTCTCACATTCTAGAATCGGAACCTTTGCAACTACGGGAGAATTTGTCATACGAGGAGAAACCCGTGCGGATCCTAGATGAACAAGACCAGAAGTTGCACAACAAGAGCATTCTCATGGTAAAGGTGCTTTGGAATAACCATGGGATAGAGGGAGCAACTTGGGAAAGACGCGACTAGATGGCGTAACAATACACGTCTTTGTTTGCAAGGTAATAAGAAAATTGCGAGGGCGCAATTCTTTTAAGGAAGAGTAGATGTAAGGCCCAACACGAGACCTCATATGCATATAGATCACATCATACATAATTAAATCATTTTATATGCATTTACCTTTTTTTATGTGCTTTTATATTGATTTATGTGCATTTATCTTGACTTACGTGCATTTATATCATTTAACATGCATTTATGTTTAAATACATACATTTAAGTGTCTTAGATATTGTAGGAATTAATTAAGTCGTATTAACCTAGAATAGCAACTAACTAGTCAAGAAACAACTAGAATGAGAAACTAGTAATACACAAGCTAGTTGAGGGGCACTCTTGTCCTTAGTCTAAAATTGCAAAATATCTTAACACTATTCTTGTCTAGGTAAAAACACACATAACACACACCACATACACAACACACACTCAGATTTTTGACCAAGGAAGAAGAAAGAAAGGGAAGAAGAAGAAAAGAAGAGGAAGAATGAGAAAGAAGGGGAAACTTCAAGCTAATCTATTGCATTGTTCACCATTTCCAAGCTATTTTCTTGCATCTACAAGCATTGTTAGCCTCATTTCTTGCTCCCCATTCAAGATCTAAGGTGAGGGATTCTTTTAAAAGACTTTATTAAAGCTCATCCAAGATTATTTGTTGTATATATATATATATGTTGCTCTTCTTGCTTGTTATGCATAAGCCAAGTGTTGGGTGTATTGTTTGTATTGAATGGGTTATTGAGCTAAGGTGTTGCCTAGTTAGTTTTGGATGACCTTGAGGAGTTGTTATTGTGCTAGAAGATGTCCTTGCTTGTGTTAGATGGGTTATATCTTGTTTGCAAGGAGTAGGAAGAAGAACCAAGCATTGTGGTTCTTAGAGGTAGTTTTAGGTATTCTTGAGCTAATATGGATACTTAGTTGTTTTGAAAGGTAGTTGATGTTTCAAGAGTGTTATGGCATGATTCTTGGACTTGTATTTGATGTTTGGAAACCCCTTTTGAGGTTAGTAGAAGCTTGGAAATGAGTTAGAAGCAAGAAAACATGTTAGGAGCAGAATGGAAAATTTTATATTTTGGCATCGCAGGGGGAGGTCGTGTACCCAATCGTGTTGATCAAGACCGGATACACTACCGTATTTTTAGCATGTTCTCTGACAGTCATGATCAACACGACCAGGTACATGACCGGACTCCTTAAATAGGTTCATTTCGTTGTTATGGGTTGCAGTATGCTACGTACATGCATGTTGAGGCTTTACTTGTCTAACCTTATTGGTTATGTTCCGTACAAGTGTACCCATAAATGTTTGTACATGCTACTTATAAGTGCATTACATGTCCATGATAAATGAACTCATATGCTTATGTAACAATGCAAATGCATTTGAATTATATATATATAGGCGACTAGGTTGCAACCATTATTGATTGGGGTAGTGACGGGACCTCCGGGCAGTGACGGGCTTGCCGGTATATCCCGGATACCAAGATATTGATTCCTTTTCTTGCTAGGACCCATTGATCCCCCAGGAGAACCTTTTTGCCAGGATCCAATGATATCTTGGAAGAGAAAAGTTACACGATTGTTCTTGCTCGCTTTTGTTATGATCATCTGTGCGTTCTTGTGTGCATGGCATGTTTTATCAACTGTTTACAAAAAGATAAAAACTTTGTGAAAACTCCCTTCCCTTTTATCCCTCATTGAGCTACTTGTAGCTCACCCTCTTTCAACATTTCAGGTGAGGTAGAGCCGGAGCAGGCCCCTCAAGATGCTGGAGAAACTCGTTGGTGTAACATTGAGGATTTCTACGTTATGTGATTTCCGTTGGTTGATGTAATTTAAAGAATACTTGATGCATTAACTTATTCTTTTGGACAACTATTTTGTAATTAAATACTTATATTCTTTTGAGACCTAGATACTTTATTGTTGGCTAGTCCGTATGCTTGAACAGGTGGATCGAGGTCTTGTATATATTTTTAACAAGTTGTGGTTAACCTCTAAGGTCGATGTATTGATAGACTTTTGAACTTTTATGGGTTATAAATGATTGCACATTTTGTTAAGCTTTCAATTGATAGGTTTTATTGGTTACGAACGCCGTGTTTCGGCCTTAGCCTAGCGATAGGTCGGGGTCGGGGCGTGACAATCCTTATCCGGGTTCCTTGCATTGTACTTATCCTTATCAAGATGATGTTTCCTGTGTGCATACCTGCCCTGCTGCTCCTGACAAGTCTGGGGCTTAGATAAAGACGGGGTTGTTGCTAATTGTCTGGGCTAGGGCTAGAGCCCCACCCCTATTAGTTGCTTCCTAATCCTCCGGGCTACGTCGAAGGCCAAGGGATTGCCGTAATGGTAAGGCTCTTCATCTTCTTCAGTGGTTACTAATCGTTACAACTACATACCCGCGCCATCATAACTTTGCTACTTTTTTACAGACTTGTCTCTCGTAATTCGCTCTTCAACTCCCCACAACGTTACATGGGTTATTTGGTAATTCGCGCTCCAACTCACCACATTAGGACGTATGTAATGCTACAAGAAATTTTGAGCCCATCACTGCCCCACCAATTTCCCAGAGTCCTCTTCCTACTAGAGGTCCCAAAAAGAGTTCTAAGAAACCCGCCACTAGGGCCTGCTAGAATCAACGATCTTTCGGTCTTTGGTGCTGAACATAAGGTTTGCACCACCTGTGAGAGGTCCATCACCTACCTTAAGGATATCGGAGTCATCCCACACAATTTCGAGGTCCGTATCCCTAACAATGGCACGCTGGCGTCTGCCTACAGACCTGGCAAAGAGGAGGTTACCTTCTATTCTGAACAACTCTTTATAGGCCGCCTACCTCTCCCTTCTTACTTAATGTAAATTTTCAACCATCACCAAATCAGTCCTGCCCAAGTCACCCCCAACAACTGGAGACTAATGGTAGGTTTCTACATTTTTTTGAAAAACTTGGATTATACGCCCACCTCTAATCTCTTTTTTTTATCATTAACTCAAAACTACAAACAAAGCTTTAGGCTGACACTATTTCTCTGCTCGCCATAATCCTTTTGTAGCCGAGATTCTAGACAATTCCAAGAATTTGAGTAAAAAATTCTTCTCCGTGAAATCACCCACTAGGTGGAAGGTCCGGAGCATCTGGGTTGTCCCCCCTGAGTTAGCCAAGGACCCTCCCACCCTTAATGAGCCTGAGAAATCAGTTATTGAGAAACTTAAGAGAGCCATTCCAGTTAGATCAGATGTCTTTCTTACTCTTGAGAAAATAGCCGCTAGCTGCTTGTTCCAATGATCCTCGGAGACTAGAGTTGTTGCCCCTCCAATTTTGCCTTCCGAGAGCCATAGCCCCAGGGTTGGAGGTAGAGCCTTGCTTGTCTTTCCCCCAGCTACCCAAAACCCTGAGACGACCGTCCGTCCGTCATCCAACACGTCATTTGACACTTAGGGTTAGGTTTGTCCTCTTGCGCCTATCTTACTTCCCTTTGTTTTATTTCTAAAACTCATGGCTTTCTGTTTTTCTTATCCAAACATGAAGATTTTGGAACTCATCACTTTCGCCAAGGGCGAACGCGTGACCTAGAGGCACTTGGTCAAGGCCTTCGGTCAAGGGCCTTTGAAGAAGCAGAAGCTGGAATCCTCTACCGATGATGAGGAGGTACAAATCTTTAAGGAGCCCCTAACCCCTATTATAAAGAGTCCTGCCCCCTAAGGGAACCACAGATCTTGCCCCTGAGAGCTCAACTCTATCTAGGGAGACTAAGCTCCCTGCAACAGAGCCCCTGCAAATTAGGGAGGCTATTCTTGCGCCTATGTCTGAAACAACTCCTACTAGGCCGTAGGCGTTTACCTTATCCGCCTCCATCTCCTCTTGAGGTTGGGGCTTTGGCTCATGCCCTCCTTGTCGAGGTGCTACGGGATGAGCGTCGTTGTCCTTTCACTGAGGCTTATTGTGTCAACGCCTTTCGCTTAAAAAAGCGTGGCGGGTCCATCCCCCATGGCCCCTCTTACGACTTCGACGATGAGATCGAAGTTGTTGATGGGCAAGGTGTAACGCCCGAGCCCAAAGAGACTTTTAATTTAATTCATTTAATTGTTCTATTTGCGTATTTGTCTTATTTTCCCTTTATCTTGCTTTCATTTGTTTAAATTATATGTTTATTAAGTGCCTGAGCTGAATTTTTAACTATTTTATTTTTCAAATTTTATATTTTTCCCTCAATATACATTATATTTAATGTATTTGTTCACTTGAATTATGTGCATTACATGCTCCGAGCGCAAGACACAAAATAGTTAGTATCCTCGAGTGAATAGTAGCATATTAGTTATTTTGGGCCATTAATGTTTTAGTTAGTTTTTATACTTTATTGGACTAGCCCACACTTAGTCTTATGAGCCCAACCTACATTATATACATACATATACATATTACATAGATATACACATAATATAATAGCAAAGAAAAGAACAAAAAAAAAAAGATAAAAAGAACAAGAAGACCCGTCGGGTCAAAGGAGAAGAAAAAAGGGAAAAACAAGCTAGGGTTTGTGATTTCAGCTCAATACAAGTGCTTGCAAGGTGTTTTATCTTAATTCTTAGTGTATCTAAGCTTCTACAACGTGAGCGATGCATATTTGTGGCATATTTTGTTGATTTATTATTGTATTAAACTTATGAGAATGTTGTTTAAATGATGTTTTTAAAGCTTCTAATGCAATATATAGTAGTTTGAGATGTTGTAGAGTAAACATTTGAGCTTTATACACATGTGTAGCTATAGATTTGAATATGGTTGCAAGGTTGAAGACAATGAACAACATTTGAGTTCAATAATGTTGTTTTAGTGCTTAATGTATGTTCTAGTGTTTAATTGAAGGCCTATATGAGTTTAACAAGCTAATTGCATGCTAAATATAGTTAGAACATGGTTTGAATGCAAGGTGTATGTGTGTGAAGGTCACTGGGCCGATTGGGCATAGAGTTTGGCCCATTGGGCCTTGTTATGTTGTAGTCCCCTGTCGAGGTCCTTTTGACCCTCCCCGTGTCCCAAGCATACTAGAAAGGCCATATGTTAGTGTTGGGTAAAAACGTCATATTTTGTTAGAAGTTTGAAATTGTGCAAGTTAAGTGTTTTAAGTGTTCTACTTGCTTTAGCTTAGTAATTCTAGCATAGTGAATGTGGCTAATGAATCTAAGAGCTTTAGAACCCTGTGCATGCTAAGTGGATTATTCGAGAAAGAATGCAAATTATGTGAACTAAAGAGTGTTATCATGGCATGTTATGTAGTTTAAAGCCTTGTAACTCATGTTTATAGATTATAGAGCATGTGAGTGATATGTGCACAAAAGTGGCCTATTTTGTCACTTCTCACTTACGTGCATTTATTATATTCTAATGATAAACTTCTTCAATGTGTCAACGTGTTAAGTGCTATAAATTCTCTCAAGCGAACTAACAGTGCTAACAAGTATTCAGTGTAGCGAAGGTTGCAACCTTAAGTGTCGGCCCAGATGTGATGATCATTCACTGGGTAGCAGAGGGCTTGCAATGGATGCTAACCCGCTGTGGACTATTCCCTAGTCGCATGGATAGAGCGTTCCATAGATGTGGGTCGTAGGAATTGGGGTACATCCGTATTACACCCAGTGGAGCGATAAGTGAAGCCAGCAAGTGAAGAGACTAGTAGAAGAAAAGTGTAGCGGAGGCGAAGTGAGCCCGCATGGACGGAGTGTTCCATGGGGTTAGCGATATCCTTTTTAAAGTGTTTACTTAGCTTTTTAATGCTTATCATGTTAGTGTTACTTTTATGTGTAGCTTATAATGTTTAGTTTAGTGCTATTTACATGTCTTATATGTATTGCACAAAAAGGTTTTCAAAAAGCTCCCCGTTTATCCCTCCTTCCTGAGCATAGTATTTTCTTACCCTTTTCTACCACATTTGAGGTGCTGCAGAGTGAGATCCTGAGGTCCCTTTGGTTGTTGTGGTAGAGTAGGAGGAGACTGCTGAGTTTCCGTGATTTGAGTGCTAGCTTGTCTGCTTGTAGATCGATGTGGATAATTATGTGATATGTGTGATAGAACTTGTATCTATTTTGAGGCCTTAGTGCCTTGTATGTATTCAGTGACTGTAATGGCCTGTATTAAAGTTAAAGTTGGTTGAATGGCTTGTAATATGTCTTAAAACTATGTTAGATAAGTAGAAGATATTAAAGTGGCATGATAATCTAATTAGTGGCCTTAACATGTTAGAAGTTAATGGATATGATTGCATGAAAGTATGTTAGCTTGCTAAAGAAAGAATACATGTTTGGGCTTATGAACTTGAGAAAAGATGTCAAATGAATGTTTTATTGTGTTTGTGGTTCATTTTTCTGAGTACAGGAATGTGGAAAGTCCACGGTACATAGTAGACTTTGTCCATTTGTCGGGTCTAGACTTGACCTTTAACATGGGGTTGGGTCGGGGCGTGACAGAGGGTGGCTCCACGCATGTTCAAGCCAGACATCTTACTGCTGCTAGGGTTGACCAAGAGGTCTACGAGGCCATTTATGAGGTAACTTGTCTTATTATTCTTCTTTTTCCTTTGTCGCCTATTCCATTTTACTAATGTTCTGGTTTTCTCCCGTTATTTTTAGAGTTGGCTGGACTTGAACCACCTTCACAGGATGTTACACAAAGCCCTGGTGGCTTATGACAGATTCGAGATCAGCTCATCTCAAGCAATGATCAAGGCTAAGAAGAGGGTTGATGTGGATAAGAAACGCCTCGGGGAACATCACATGGCTTGTGCCAAGGCCTTCAACAATGACCTAGGCACTATCAATAAGATGGAAGCCTTCATTAACAAGCAGAGCGCTGTCATCCAAGAGGCAGGCCTCTACCAAGACCTTTCTAGCGATATCATCGCTGTGGCGCTCATGTCACAATTATCGGGGGCTCATGAGACATTCCGCCAAGTCCTTACTGAATGGCAGTAGGCAACCTTGGCCTATGAGAAGCCTAAAAAAGACTTGGAGGAAGCATCTACTCACACCGTTACTGCTTAGAAACAAGCTGCTGATGCTTAAGCTAGGTATAACCAGTTGGTGAAAGATGTTGGGCCCAAAAAGGAGGTTGCCATTGCGGCTTACAAGGAAAGTGAAACTTTCAAGGCCTTCCTCGGAGGACTATTCCGCCCTGCCATTGACAAGCTGAGTACAATGCTGAAGCCGCCCTCTTAGAAGACATCAAAGCTCGCTTGCAGGATGAGGGCATCGAGATAGATTTGTTAAACCTCTTAGGTGAAGCCCCTCTTGATCTGGAGATTGACCTCAACCCAGCAAGAGCAACCGGTGCAGACGGCGGGGCCCAGGCTTGATCAGACTTTTGAGATTAATATTATTTGTCTTTACCTTTTGAAATTTGTAATCATGGGGTTAGTCCCATTTCTTGTACAATTCCCCCATTTCTTTAATGGAACTTTCAATTCGGAGCTCACTTGTCTCTTATTGTTCCTTTTGCGTGCAAGCTATTTTTTAAGTTTATCTTGTGCCCTTTGACTAGTGCGGACAATTTATGCCAGGGCTTGCATCTCAGCCTTATTATGGCTCTGCTTTTATACGCTATATGTGTAGAACTTGTGGCTCTTCTAAGAGTTGCTTTATTGTGTATGGAGCTCTTTGTCATGCCCTAACACAACCCCACTTATGATTAGTCAGGACGCGGCATAATTTTGGCATTATAACATCTGTAATATGAACAATAGAACCAAACACCGGTTCACTTCAAACACTCCACATCCAACAACAACTCCAATAACACACAACACAACCAATAACATCTCATAAACCAACCAAACAACATTAAAACAACAATATACAATGCCTTCGTCTCAACAACATACATCAAACCATATTATACATATGAAAAATAGACATTAAACTAGTCTAGCAACCTATTCATAATAAAAAGAAAGACTACTAGGCCTAGCATTATATGTTCTATTAACTTGAAGTATAGTTATACAATGCAAACTTTGAAACTTATAGAATACAACAAGTTATAAATTCAAGAGAACACATGAAGAACTCCAGCAAAGACACATGGACGTGGCTTTGGCACATAGGACTTATCAATATAAGGCTCATTCTCAGCTTCCTGAGAAACGTAACCTGGGTCCTACTCAAGTTCACCTGAAAGGTCGGCAAAGAGGGTGAGCTTATATATAACAAAGATCAGCGAGGGTTCAATAGGAGGTTTTGAAACACTTTTATGTCAACCCTTTGGAAAGCACCCTAAGAACAAAGAATACTCCACAAACATCAACAACAATACAAATATAACAATATACGTAACCAAGCAATAAGGATACGATAAGACTAGTTGATATAGCTCCTTACGCCGTCATAAACTCAACCGACTTCTTGTTTCTCCCACTAATACATTCCGGAAGTACCTAAACTAGACCCACACCCCATGGTCATACTCTAACCACATGAGATAGGGGATAACACATGATAGTTGTGCCAATACAACCCGGCAAACACATATTATGACAAGTAATCATTTAAGCAAATAAATGCACAAAATATATGCAAATATATATGACATATGCATTCTCTCGGGCTCGGGTGTCAAACCTAGCCCCTTGTGCTCTCAGTGGACACAATGGGCTCGGGAGACCCGGTGGATAGGCTGAAGCAGGACAGGACGCAGACCCCCAAGGCATGGGGAGTAGGAGGTTTCTCGCAGCCAAGGAAGGCAACATCAAGCCTTGGTAGGACAAGGGAAACATTATCCCTTTTCTAAAATAGTTATACGAGATCCCGTGTCGTATGGATACAAGCTCCTGAGTCTATAGACTTACAACGGGATTGGATATCCAAAAGACCACCTTATAATCTTCAAGCATCATATGATGTTCCAAGACATCCTATACGTCATCAAGTGTCGATCTTTCCCGATAACGTAACTCCATCCATGAATATGCTTGTCCCAACATAGGAGCATGTTTCTGTCAGAAAGGACCCAACGTCCTTATAGATTCTCATGGTCTTATGAACGATATGATATGCAAGATCAATGATCCAGAAGAAAAGCAAGCTTATCTTCTCAGACTTAAAGAAATTATGGATCAGAAAGAGGCATATAAACCTCCATCCATATCTTCGTAGTATAACATCAAGAATACAAATTATTGTGATGTCCTTAGTCATTTCTAGAAAAAGAAATCCCAGCCAGTGGGAATTTCTGATCTCCAGCATGAGATTAAACAGTTAAAAATAGAAATTCAGCAACTCAGGCAAGAGTATAGACAAGAGATTTGTGATCTCAGACTTGATCATGAACATCTTCAACAAGATGTCCAGCTCTTACAAATAGAATCTCTAGAACGTCAAGAACATCTATCTCAGAATGATGGACTTGATAAACAAACTCAGATTGCTATTGGCAAACTGACAGAGGGAGCTAGCACCTCTAAACCAACAGAAGATTAACTTAATCTTTTAAACAGAATCACGTACAAGAAATGGTATGTTCACTTAACCATCAAGGTTAATGATTTCAAATTTGAAACCATTGCCTTATTAGACTCAGGAGCAGATATGAACTGCATCCAAGAAGGTTTGATACCTTCTAGATACTTTGAGAAAACCAAAGAGAAGCTTTCTACAGCTGACTCTACCAGACTCCAGATCAGGTACAAATTACCTAATACACATGTGTGCAATCAAGGTATTTGTTTCCCGACCAGCTTTGTGCTGATAAAACTGTTGAATTCCCAAGTCATTCTCGGGAATCCATTCCTCCAACAGTTATTTCCCATCATTGTTACAGAACAAGGTATATCTACCAATGTGTTAGGTAAACCAATCATATTTGAGTTTTATTATCCTTCACAACGAAGAGATATTAACTCAATCCAACAGAAAGAAAACCAAATCAATTTTCTTAAAGAAGATATTAAAAGTCTTAGAATTGATGAACAGATTGCTAAACAGCAAATGTCCATCAAAAACTTCCAGACCAAACTTGAAAGAGAAGTTTGTTCAGAACTTCCTATGACCTTTTGGGCTCGAATGAAACATTCAGTCTCTCTCCTATATGAGAAGGACTTTTCAGAACAGAATATTCCTACCAGGGCTCGGCCCATCCAGATGAACCAAGAATATCTTTCTCTTTGAAAAAAAGAGATCCAGAGTTTATTAGATAAAAAGCTAATTTGTCGCAGCAAAAGTCCAGGGTTATGTGCAGCCTTTTATGTTAATAAACATGCAGAACAGGAATGATGAGTCCCTCGTTTAGTCATAAACTATAAACCCTTAAATAAGGTCTTACAATGGATCAGATATTCATTGCCAAACAAGAATGATCTCCTCAAGAGATTATATCAGACCCATGTCTTCAGTAAATTTGACATAAAATCAGAATTTTGGCAAATCCAAGTCTTAGAACCAGAAAGGTACAAAACAGCATTCACCGTTCCATTTGGACAATATGAGTGGAATGTCATGTCTTTTGGGCTCAAGAATGCACCTTCAGAATTCCAAAACATTATGAACCAGATATTTAATCAGTTCACAGATTTCACAATTGTTTACATTGATGATGTTTTGGTCTTTTGTCATGACATTCATCAACATTGGAAACATTTACATATTTTCTTTAAAGTCATTAAAGAAAACGGTCTTGTAGTTTTTGCAACCAAGATCAAGCTTTTTCAGACAAAAATCAGATTTCTTGGAAACATAATTTCTTTCAGGAAAATCACCCCTATCCAAAGAATACTTGATTTTGCAAAAAAAATCCCAGACATTCTGCATGAGAAAACACAGTCGCAAAGATTTTTAAGATCTTTAAACTATGTTGCAGATTTTTATCTTGGCATTCGCCATTTTTGTAAACCTCTTTTTGAACGTCTTAAAAAGAATCCTCCAGCATGGTCTGACATTCATACCAAAGCTGTACTGGAAATTAAGCGTCAAGTTAAGGTTTTACCAGTCTTGACTTTATGTCAACCAGATACCCCAAAGATAGTTCAGACAGATGCTTTTGAATTAGGATTTGAAGGTATATTGATTCAGGTTTTAGAAGGAAAAGAACACATTGTTCGTTTCCATTCAGGAACTTGGGATAATGCCCAATAGAATTATTCAGCAGTCAAAAAAGAGATTTTGTCCATTGTAAAATATCTTTCAAAATTTCAAGATGATTTGTTGAACCAGAAATTTATAGTACGTGTTGACTGTAAATCAGCCAAAGTCGTATTAACAAAGGATGTGAAGAATATAGCATCTAAACAGATCTTTGCTTGATGGCAGGCCATCTTGTCAATTTTTGATTTTGATATAGAATATATCAAGGGAGAGGATAATTCAATCCCTGATTTTCTAACCAGAGAATTTCTAATAGGCCATGTGCCTATCACATAGGATTCTTTCGAGAATACCTTTTTATTTTGTTTTCTTTCAGATCATAGAGACGGACACCAAGAGTTCAATTAATGAATTCAGATGGATTGTTTCAAGTCCACCGTATCTAGTAGATTGAAACAAAGATTTCAGATCCAGAAGTAGAATTGATAATATTTCAATTCCGCATTTCTTTCTATAAATTGTTGCTAACCATTTGCAGGAATCATTCACTCCTGACTTAGTAACAATGGCACCCAAGAAAGACAAAGGCAAAACAAAAGCATTCGAACTCAGTTCTTATGCCCAGAAAGCTAGCACACCAATAGCTACTCCAGCTTAGTCATCAACCCCAGCCAAGGTTGAAGACAAACAAATAACCCATACATAGACATCTTCCCAGTCATTCCTAGGAAGAAACCTCACAGTTTTGGGGACTTTGACCCCTCAAAAATAGTTAACCGGTGTTCATGTAGGTGTTGCAGGTACATCATATTCATAGATAACAGTCAATAACAAGTTTCAGCCCCATGTTGCTACACCTAAACCAGTAACTCCAGAACCTAAACAGTTACCTTCTCCTTCATACATTTACAAGAACGTCTTTGACCAGATTCTTGTAACATAACCAACACATTTCAGACAAAACCCAAACATCACCCCAGATGAGTTTGCTAGGGCATTTCTTCATCCCCACTCAAACTACATCCCATATAACACATTTAAAACACAGAGTTACTATGAGGCCATTCTTATAGCAACAAAATCAATAGAATTTGTCACCAATGATAGTGACAAATAACCAGGCCAATATAGTCATGTCAAGGCTAAACTACAGAATGTGCTCACCCTTGATCAATGGGCACAACCCCCACAGAAAACCAAACAACTCCCAGATAATATAGCCCTCAGAGACTATAACTATTATGATTACATTCAGGCGAGGTTCAGATGCTTCTATCTCCAGAATGATAAACATGATATGTCATGGTTTTTCCTTTAAAAAAAATCATTCCCCTTAGAGGTCCCAAATTGGTTTATCTAATGGTGGGCATCATATGGCCCTATAACAGAAATATTACCAGAACCAGTTTACGAATGATATAAGTACTTCACAGAAAATTGGAAGGCACCGGAACATTTAGCCTATTTTCTCCCATTTTTTGTGTTCTACAGAGTTTTATCTGTAACATGGATCTTCAGATTAGAATTCGTATTCAAACATACATCTTTCGGAAACCAGCAAGTTATAACGGCTTTCGGAAGAAATCATTGTGTCATGTGGTGGAAGAAGATGAATAACAGTTCTTGTTCAACTCCAAAAGTTCAAGCATGGCTAGAAACCAATCAGAAACAGAAGAATGAAATTCAACCAGAACAACAGGAGTTCCTCTCCTTCAAGAATTTTCTCCATACTCAGCTAGCAGCAGCTACCAGTTATGAAGAAGTTCAGGCCATCATGCTGCAACTCAATGAGATTGCCCCAGATCTGGCATCCATTTCTACAGATTCCACCAATAACAATGGAGATGATTGTTATGGCATCTTCACACCATTGTAATTCAGACAATGGAGTTTAGTTGTGTTCTCCGCCAAAAACACAATACAGATGAGTTTCCTAATGTTCTCACCAAAAACATTGGACAGATAGGGTTTTGTTCTTCTAAGTTCCCTTCCAAAACTAGGATGTAACGGTTAGACTTCCCCTCTCTGAAGTCATATGGTTACTGAAGAATTCCATGAAACTTCAGCTAGTCCAGGTCAAACGGCAACTGGTAAAGACACTTCAAGTCCGTTAATGGGTGTGACTTTCCCAAAAAGCCAAAGAAAATTTAAAAACTTGTTTATCTTCTAGCTTGTATTTAATTTTGTATTTTGCTTAGTCAACTTACCTTTAGCCAACTTACCTTTAGTCGACCTATCTCAACAATCTTGTAAGGTCACAGGATTGAGGAGCAGAAGGCGTAAGACTCCATTGTTACCCATGTGGCAGTTAGATGAGAGATAGTTAGGCTTCAAAGATAGTATGGCTTCGAAGATAGTAAGACTAAGTACGATGCATATTAGATTATAGGAAAAATAGACTAGTTTATATATTTTATTTGTATTGGTGGGAAATATACATCAATCAGTATACTTGTATGTATTTTACCATAAGTCAGTATGATCCAAACATGAAGAAGTTTTACAACGTCTTCAGCACAGAACCAGTTTCAGACTCAGAGATGAAGAAGAAGATGAATCCAGCCAAGATTCCATCATCAGACAACATCATCACAAGACAACAAAATTACTTTCGGTCACAGTGAAAGTAATCCAGTCAAAAAACAGAATCATCATGTCAAGACAAAAGATCTTTCGGCCACAGTAAAAGCCAGACAAGATCATCATGTCAAGATAAAACAAGATTCGGTCACAGTAAAAGCCGACATACTATTCATGAATAGTAAAATCACTTTTTACTGTTCATTTTTTGAAAATTTACTTTTGAGTTTTCATTTTACATTTTTACTATTGTAATCACATATTCGATATCCTATAATAAGGTAGAGTCTGCCTCAGAACAGAGGATCCGAATTCTCTTTCTTCCCCTTTAGAAGATTTAGATTTTAAGATCCTATTCAGGATCCGAATTCTCTTTCTTCCCCTTTAGAAGATTAAGATTTTAAGATCCTATTCAGGATCCGAATTCTCTTTCTTTTCCTTTTTTATTTTTAATTCGGTTCACTCTTTTCCATTTGTACTCCTATACAAACCAACAGTGTAAAACAGACCTCTTCTAGTTCATCTAATAACAAGTAAGAGACTTAGTCTCCTTTTATCTTAATCTTGATTGTATTCCTTTATTTCCCTGTCTATTATCCCTGTTTATTCCTTTTTATGTTATGTCGATCATTATCTTATCTTCCCTCGGTTGTTTATGGTCTATCATTATCTTATCTTCCCTGGATTGTTTCTGGTATTAGAGCTGGAGCAACTATTAGGTTAGTCTTAAGCAACATACCTGTATCGACAACTTACCTTTATCTATGTAGACAGGGTTGGGAGTGAGTAAGACCCGCGGAAGGGCAGTAGACTCTAGGGGTCCCTTGAAGTAGATTTGAAGATAGTAAGTCGGTTCGCAGATTGTAAGGTTAAGGCTAGTCAACATAGTTGTAATGGCTTTTAGTAGCAGTAATGCTTTAGTAGGATCAGATAATAATACCATAGCTAAAACAAAACAAACTTGGACAATAAGAGAGTTAAGTAATTGGAAACCTCCTAAGATGAACATAAATGAGATTTACCAAAAATGTCTCATTGACCTAAAATCTCTGCTTACCATTAGATGTAAGGAAGAAATAGTGCCAATAACCAGTGATCAACATAGTATTAAACTTTTTTCCCAGAAATCACTAGATAAAGCCAAAAGAAACGGCTATAGGTTTCTTGATATTGGCCATGTGCAAGTCGCACTTAAGCCTCTAATCAGAGAAGGTCTAGATACCAGTGTAGATCTAGCCCTCAGAGATTGTAGGTTACTTAGATACAATGATTCATTACTAGGATTAGTAGATACTAGTCTATGTAATGGTCCGATTTTCTTTAATTGTTTTCCAGATCATACCATATCGCTTACATGTCCTCATGTCATAAAAGCACTCCAGTTAGATATTAAGACGCATAATTATTATGTTGATTATGGAACACATGCATATGAAGTTATTTATCGTCTTAATTATAAATTGATGACTATGGGATTAAATCGCAGATCTGTAGCCAGAAAATGTCCAAAAGGTGAAACTATCATTTGGAATATGGACAGAAACAGATCCATCGTTAACATACCCAGAACCATTAAGTGGAACGAAGTTTCACTTCCAGAAAGGTGGGACATTAAAAATGCCACCAAACTAGTCATTCAGGACCAGAACGTCCAGAACTCCAAAATAGAACAGATCATTCAGTACGATGATGGAACAGTTTTCATTAAAATAGATAGAGGAAATAAGGAATCATGTTTATCCCGATCAGTTTTCAGTATCTCTAGGATCAATATTTCTAACCCAACCCCAGGCTTTGTTGACCTTCCTTCAACAAGCAGAAATCAGACCCAATCCGTTCCTATGGGAATCAGGATTGAAGAACAGACTGCTCGTCCAGTCTATCCAGAATTTGAACCAACAGATACATCGTCTGTTGACTTCAACCCTTCAGCCTCAGACTTTGGCATCAATATGTTGTCTGAAGTCTTTGAATGAGATGTTCAAGGCTTGAAAGATGAGTTTCTTTCAGATGAGAACAAACAAATCAGAGAATGGTATTTTAAGAATCATAACAGTGAACAATTAGCAGATTTAAAAAGCCAATGGCTCCAATATTTGCAAATTATTAGATTAAATGTACCATTTTTCTTGTGGTTTAAACACAGAAATAAACCAATGAACACTAATGTTCTTACAGCAAGAACAAGAAAATGGAATTTACCTAATTCCACAACAGTTATTGATGCGGAGCACCCTCCGTTTCAACATACACAGGTTCCTACTAAAGAATGAACTATTGATCTTAAACCAGTTATCTCTACAGAATAACCAGAACTCATAGCCTAACAAAATAATTGGACTAATCTTTCTGTAGTCACATAACATAAACAAATCCAGAATATCAAAGATATTCTTGAAAAACAAACTCAAGTAAAACATGAAGAATCAAAACAAAAGTCAATTGAATAGACCACTGTTTCATTGATAAAACCATTCGATTCACTTAATTTAACCAGTACAAAGGTTAAACTAGAATCTCCAATCAAGGTTTTACCTTTTAAAATATCAAAATTCATTCCAAAATTGGAATCCATAGAAGAGAAGAATACTAAACTTCTCTAGGAACTGATTTCGAGAACAAAGAAATCAGAACCTTCATCCAGCCAACCAGCTCTTCAAACATTAAAACAGTCAGACAGTAATTCTGATTATGAATCCTCATCTTCTCATAATTCTGAGAGGGATAAAGTTATCCACCTCAATAGAATTTCTTTTCCTGATATAAAGAATTTCTATCCCAGACCTTCACCCCCAGATCTTCAAATTGAAGAATCTCATTCCCAGAGGTCCTACTCAGGAACTCAAATCTATGAATGGAACATAGATGGAATGACAGAATACTAGATCCTCAATGTTAACGAATAGATGATCATCATCGGTAACATTTACAAACAAGCTGTTTCAGAAAGGGCAGCAACCAAAAATATCATCCTTGGCTTCAATGGTCAGCTCAAAGGATGGTGGGATAACCACCTCAATGACACTACCAAAGATAGCATTCTCAATATGGTGAAAACCAATGAGAATGGTGAACCCATTCTTAATCAGCAGGGCCAGACAGAGTCATATGCTCTATCCGCCTTAGTCTTCGATATCACCTACCATTTCATAAGTGATCCCACAGTCTACCAAGAACGAACATCTGAAATCCTTCAGAACCTCAAATGTAGAACACTCCAAGACTTCTGATGGTATAAGGATGTCTTTCTCAGTAAACTATACCAGAGATCTGACAATAACGCCACTTATTGGAAAGAAATATTTTTATCTAGACTTCCAAAGTTATTTGTTCAGCAAGTGAAAGAAGCCCTTTCACAAGATTTCCCAGGATTAGACTATGATCTAATGACATATGGTGACATCATTTCCCATATTAACAAGACTGCTTTGAAGATTTGCACTGATCTTCGTTTTAAAGCACAGCTTAAGAAACAATCTAACAGAAAAGAACTAGGAAATTGGTGTGAACAATATGGTATGGAAAGTGTTCGACCACCCCATACTCATAAGACACATAAATCCAGAATTTTCTCCAGAAAATACAAGAGTCACTTCAAGTCTATTGGATAGAAGTATAACAAGAAGTATGACAACAAACCATACAGTCATAAAAAGAAACATTACCAGAAGTTTTCACGAAAAAATTGGAAACCAAAACATAGTAAAGAACAGAAGACCACAGGATGTTTCAAATGTGGTAAACCAGGACACTTTGCAAGAGATTGCAAAATCAGATCACTAATTCAATCATTAGAATTAGATGAAGCTACAAATACTCCAGTCTATTGATGATCTTGAATCATCATCCAGCACTTCTTCAGAATATTATGACGAAGAAAACACTAATCAGATTCGAACAGATAACTACTATTCCAGTAGTTCTTCTAACTCCATCCAGGAATGTGCTTGTCCCAACATAGGAGCATGTTTCTATCAGAAAGGACTCAACGTCCTTAAAAATTCTCATGGTCTTATGATCGATATGATCTGCAAGATCAATGATCCAGAAGAAAAACAAGCTTATCTTCTCAGACTTAAAGAAATTATGGATCAGAAAGAGGCAGATAGACCTCCATCCATATCTTCCTAGAATAACATCAAGAATACAAATTATTTTGATGTCCTTAGTCATTTCCAGAAAAGGAAATCCCAGCCAGTGGGAATTTCTGATCTTTAGTATGAGATTAAACTATTAAAAATAGATATTCAGCAACTCAGGCAAGAGTGTAGACAAAAGATTTGTGATCTTAGACTTGATCATGAACATCTCCAGCAAGATGTCCAACTCTTACAAATAGAGAGTCTAGAACGTCAATAACATATTTCTCAGAATGATGAACTTGATAAACAGACTCAGATTGCTATTGGCAAACTGACAGAATGAGCTAGCACCTCTAAACCAACAGAAGATTATCTCAATCTTCTAAACAGAATCACGTACCAGAAATGGTATGTCCAGTTAACCATCAAGGTTAATGACTTCAAATTTGAAACCATTACCTTATTAGACTCAGGAGCATATATGAACTACATCCAAGAAGCTTTGATACCTTCCAGATACTTTGAGTAAACCAAAGAGAAGCTTTCTATAGCTGACTCTACCAGACTCCAAATCAGGTACAAATTACCTAATGCACTTGTGTGCAATCAAGGTATTTGTTTCCCGACCAGCTTTGTGCTGATAAAACAGTTGAATTCCCAAGTCATTCTCGGGAATCCATTCCTCCAATAGTTATTTCCCATGATTGTTACAAAACAAGGTATATCTACCAATGTGTTAGGTAAACCAATCATATTTGAGTTTTATTATCCTTCATAGCTAAGAGAAAGACAATTAAGATGAAGATAAAAGGAGACAAAGTCTCTTACTTGTTATTAGATGAACTGGAAGAGGTCTGTGTTACACTGTTGGTTTGTACAGGAGTACAAATGGAAAAGAGTGAACCGAATTAAAAATAAAAAGGTAAAGGAAGAAGATTCGGATCCTGAATAGGATCTTAAAATCTTAATCTTCTAAAGGGGAATAAAGAGAATTCAGATCCTATGTTCTGAGGCAGACTCTGCCTTTTATCTTCATCTTAATTGTCTTTCTTTTATTTACTTGTCTATTATCCCTGTTTATCCTAGTTTCTGTTATGTCTATCATTATCTTATCTTCCCTGGGTTGTTTTTGGTATCAGAGCCAGAGCAACTATTAGGTTAGTCTTAAGCAACATACCTATATCGGCAACTTACCTTTATCTACGTAGATAGGGTTAGGAGCGAGTTAGACCCCCGAAAAGGCAGTAGACTCCAGAAGTCCCTTGAGGTAGATTCGAAGATAGTAAGTCGGTTCGCAGATTGTAAGGTTAAGACTAGTCAACATAGTTGTGATGGCTTCTAGTAGTAGTAATGCTTCAGTAAGACCAGATAATAATACCATAGCTAAAACAGAACAGACATGGACAGTAGGAGAGTTAAGTAATTGGAAACCTCCTAAGATGAACATAAACGAGATTTACCTAAAAGGTCTCATCGACCTAAAATCTCTACTTACTATTAGATGTAAGGAAGAAGTAGTGCCATTAACCAGTGATCAACATAGTATCAGACTTTTTGTGAAACCCCACTTTTCTGCTTTTCTCATTTTACGTGCTATACCTCGTTTTGTGTGCATATGACCTGTTTATGTGCTATAAGACCTAGAAAGTTATAATTTTGATGTCAATACTCCTAATACGTTCTAAATGTGCATTCATGAAATTTTCATCAAAAACGGGATCATAAATTTTATCGTCGATTTTTAATTAATAGTATTTTCAAAACACGTCCGCTAAAATTTTGAAACTGGTCTTTTTAACCCTTCTAGACCTAGTCCACGGACTTTAATAGACCTGTGTCGGATGAAAACGGTTTAAAAGTCGGCTTAAGAATTTATTAGGATTTTTACACCAACTTTTGCAAAAATCGAGTTTTAAGCCGACTCGGGTGGAATTCTTTGAATGTAAAACTTCTTGTCACCTAAAAATAATCCACTTGAGATATCTTGGGGTTTGCATAATTATTTTGAGCCTTGGTGAGTAATAAAATGCCTTTAAAGTCAATAAAATACTAAAAATAATAAGTTTTACTAACTTAAACTATTTTATATATTAACTAAATTGCCTCACATTAGTTACACACACTCACATAACACAAAAACACACCCAATTGCACACACAAGGCTGAGAGAAAGAAGGAGAGAAAGAAAAGAGAATTTTTAAGGTTTTTCAATCAAATTTTCAAAGAAAAACTTGGTTTTTGTCTGTAAAACTTTGCACCGACTTGGATTCTGCTTGTTGGGCACGCACTTCACGTGTCCCTAGGCTTTTATCGCATCAAAGGTGAGAGAAAAATTCTAGATCTCAAAACTTGTCTTTTTCATTTTTGTGTATAAATGAAATTTGAACCATTAGAATTGTAATCTAATGTTAGATTATTGCTCCTTGCATGCTAGGGATCGTTTAGTGGTAATACTACGAATTTCTGTCGGATGTAGCATAAATTTTATTTTTCGGGTATTATATTTTGATTAAATTGTTCAATGTTGAATTAATTGAGTTGTGATGATCGAAATCGATTGCCGTCGATTTCTAAATACTTGATAATTACGTGTTAGCGCTGTTGTAATGCCGAATTTTCGATTACATGGCTCGTGTGAAAATCCAGAAAATTCAGCCAAGACATCCTAGGGTTTTAGGGTTATTGGGCATGATTTGGAGGTGTTATGGTGGATTTCCGAGAGGGCTAATGTAGTAGGTTGAATGGGTGAGTGATAGAAAGTGATTGGGCAATGTTTGGGTTAGTAGAAGGTAAGTTATGAATTTTAGAAGTTTAGGTTGTCATTCTTTAATTTCTTGAACGATGCCTTTAGATGATTAGGTGGTTTTAAGTGTTGAATGGTGAGTTGTTGATGAGTAACTTAGGGTTTATTTGTGTATATAATGCATGTCCGGTTAGATGGCCTACTTTGTCATCTAACTAAGTTATTGTTGTTTAAATGATATATTGATACTATCAATGATGAATAAATGATGATTGATTGATGATTGATGATGATTATGGAGTCTTGGTATGTGTGTGCCACCTCTCGGGCAGCGTTTGGCTGTCGGGTTGATAACAGCATGACTGCCAGAGGCTACCCCCAGCTCGCATAACGGAGGCGTCATGGAGGGAGGGGCTAGTGAGGTACCTCGGGTGCGTGAGTAATGGGGAGTTATAAGAAGAATGGTTGAGATCGTGATGGCGTTTGGAGCTACACCAAATAGAGTATCCTTTATTGAATGGTTATATAGTTATGTGATGATAGTATTATTTATGTTATTGTGTGTTTACTGACTCAAAGGATTATTCCAAGGAGTTTAGTAGACCTTGCTCGAGATCTATCGGATCCTCACTGGGCTTATTTATATAAGCTCACTCTCTATTATTGCATGCTTACAGGTGTTGCAGAGTCGGATTACGGGTACGTGCCTCCTGAGGAGGAAAATGTGTCTTTCGTGGATGATTCATATGTCCCAGAGTCTTATCCGTGATTCTGTGCTGTTATTTATCATGTATATTAGCTTAGTAGCCTTTTCTATGCTTATAGTTTTGTTGTATAGGATGCTGAAAAGAATATAAATTAGTTGTTACTATTCTAGCAGCTTCTTTTGTCTATGGTTAAGTTGTTAGATGGGTCTCAACTTATTTTTTTGAAATGTATGATAAGGTTGAAGTATTGTATGTTGCGTTGGAACGGAGGCAGATAACAAGAACTGATTATTGTATATTACGGTTATGTTGCGTGTTGTTATGCTGTTGAGGAGTTGTTGTTTGTATGGTTATGGAATTGGATGTTTAATGTTATTAATGAGGTTGGTTTAGAACCTCGGTATTCTATTTACTGTCGTTATACTGCCGAAATTCCGTTGCGTCCTGACTGATTGTAGGTGGGGTCGAGTTGGGGCGTGACACTTTTTTCCCCGAAATCTCTAGATAAAGCCAAGAGAAACGGCTATAGGTTTCTACATATTGGCCATGTGCAAGTCGCACTAAAGCCTCTAATCAGAGAAGGTCTAGATACCAGTGTAGATCTAGCCCTCAGAGATTGTAGGTTACTTAGATACAATGATTCATTACTAGGATTAGTAGATACTAGTCTATGTCATGGTCCAGTTTTCTTTAATTGTTTTCCAGATCATACCATATCGCTTACATGTCCTCATGTCATGAAAGTACTCCAATTAGATATTAAGATGCATTATTATTTTGTTGATTGTGGAACACATGCATATGAAGTTATTTATCGTCTTAATTATAAATTGATGACTACGGGATTAAATCCCAGATCTGTAGCCAAAAAACGTCCAAAAGGTGAAACTATCATTTGGAATATGGACAGAAACAGATCCATAGTTAACATACCCAGAACCATTAAATGGAATGAAGTTTCACTCCCCGAAAAGTGGGACATTGAAAATGCCACCAAACCAGTCATTCAGGACCAGAATGTCCAGAACTCCAAAATAGAACAGATCATTCAGTACGATGATGGAACAGTTTCTATTAAAATAGATAGAGGAAATAGGGAATCAGTTTTATCCCGATCAGTTTCTAGTATCTCTAGGATCAGTATTTCTGACCCAACCCCAGGCTTTGTTGACCTTTCTTCAACTAGCAGAAATCAGACCCAATCCGTTCCTATGGGAATCAGGATTTTAGAACAGACTGCTCGTCCAGTCTATCCAGAATTTGAACCAACAGATACATCGTCTGTTGACTTCAACCCTTCAGCCTCAGACTTTGGCATCAATATGTTGTCTGAAGTCTTTGAATGAGATGTTCAAGGCTTGAAAGATGAGTTTCTTTCAGATGAGAACAAACAAATCAGAGAATGGTATTTTAAGAATCATAACAGTGAACAATTAGCAGATTTAAAAAGCCAATGGCTCCAATATTTGCAAATTATTAGATTAAATGTACCATTTTTCTTGTGGTTTAAACACAGAAATAAACCAATGAACACTAATGTTCTTACAGCAAGAACAAGAAAATGGAATTTACCTAATTCCACAACAGTTATTGATGCGGAGCACCCTCCGTTTCAACATACATAGGTTCCTACTAAAGAAGGAACTATTGATCTTAAACCAGTTATCTTTACAGAACAACCAGAACTCAAAGACATAGCCCAACAAAATAATTGGACTAATCTTTCAGTAGTCACATTACATAAACAAATTCAGAATATCGAAGATATTCTTGAAAAACAAACTCTAGTAAAACATGAAGAATCAAAACAAAAGTCAATTGAACAAACTACTGTTTCATTGATAAAACCATTTGATTCACTTAAGTTAACCAGTACAAAGGTTAAACCAGAATCTCCAATCAAGGTTTTACCTTTTAAGATATCAAAATTTATCCAAAATTGGAATCCACAGAAGAGAAGAATACCAAACTTCTCCAGGAACTGATTTCCAGATCAAAGAAATCAGAACCTTCATCCAGCCAACCAGTTCTTCAAACATTAAAACAGTCAGACAGTAATTCTGATTGTGAATCCTCATCTTCTCATAATTCCGAGAGGGATAAAGTTATCCACCTTAATAGAATTTATTTTCCTAATACAAAGAATTTATATCCCAGACCTTCTCCCCCAGATCTTCAAATTGAAGAATCTCATTCCCAGAGGTCCTACTCAGGAATTCAAATCTATGAATGGAACATAGATAGAATGACAGAATACCAGATCCTCAATATTACCAAACAGATGATCATCATCGGTAACATTTACAAACAAGCTGTTTTAGAAAGGGCAGCAACCAGAAATATCATCCTTGGCTTCAATGGTCAGCTCAAAGGATGGTGGGATGACCCTCTCAATGACGCTACCAAAGATAGCATTCTCAATATGGTAAAAGCCAATGAGAATGGTGAACCCATTCTTAATCAGCAGGGCTAGACAAAGTCATGTGCTCTATCCGCCTTAGTCTTCGATATCACCTACCATTTCATAGGTGATCCCACAGTCTACCAAGAACGAACATCTGAAATCCTTCATGACCTCCGATGTAGAACACTCCAAGACTTCCTATGGTATAAGGATGTCGTCCTCAGTAACCTATACCAGAGATCTTACAATAACGCCAGTTATTGGAAAAAAATATTTTTATATGGACTTTCAAAGTTATTTTCTCAGCAAGTGAAAGAAGCCCTTTCACAAGATTTCCCAGGATTAGACTATGATCTAATGACATATGGTGACATCATTTCCCATATTAACAAGATTGCTTTGAAGATTTGCACTGATCTTCATTTTAAAGCACAGCTTAAGAAACAATCTAACATAAAAGAACTAGGAAATTGGTGTGAACAATATGGTATGGAAAGTGTTCGACCACCCCATACACATAAGACACATAAATCCAGAAGTTCCTCCAGAAAATACAAGAGTCACTTCAAGTCTATTGGACAGAAGTATAACAAGAAATATGGCAACAAACCATACAGTTATAAAAAGAAACATTACCAGAAGTTTCCATGAAAAAATTAGAAACCAAAACATAGTAAAGAACATAAGACCACATGATCTTTCAAATGTGGTGAACCAGGACACTTTGCAAGAGATTGCAAAATCAGATCACTAATTCAATCATTAGAATTAGATGAAGCTATAAAGAGTACAATACTCTAGTCCGTTGATGATCTTGAATCATCATCTGGCTCTTCTTTAGAATATTCTGATGAAGAAAACACTAATTAGATTGGAACAGATAACTACTATTCCAGTAGTTCTTCCAACTCCATCCAGGAATGTGCTTGTCCCAGCATAGGAGCATGTTTCAATCAGAAAGGACTCGACGTCCTTACAGATTCTCATGGTCTTATGATCGATATGATTTGCAAGATCAATGATCCAGAAGAAAAAGCAAGCTTATCCTCTCAGACTTAAAGAAATTACGGATCAGAAAAAGGCAGATATACTTTCATCCATATCTTCCCAGAATAACATCAAGAATACAAATTATTCTAATGTCCTCAGTCATTTCCAGAAAAGGAAATCCCAGCCAGTGGGAATTTCTGATCTCCAGTATGAGATTAAACTGTTAAAAACAGAAATTCAGCAACTCAGGCAAGAGTATAGACAAGAGATTTGTGATCTCAGACTTGATCATGAACATCTCCAACAAGATGTCCAGCTCTTACAAATAGAATCTGTAGAACGTCAAGAACATCTATCTCAGAATGATGAACTTGATAAACAGACTCAGATTGCTATTGGCAAACTAACAGAGGTAGCTAGCACCTCCAAACCAACAGAGGATTACCTCAATCTTCTAAATAGAATCACGTACCAGAAATGGTATGTTCAGTTAACCATCAAGGTTAATGATTTCAAATTTGAAACCATTGCCTTATTAGACTCAGGAGCATATATGAACTGCATCCAAGAAGGTTTGATACCTTCCAGATACTTTGAGAAAACCAAACAGAAGCTTTCTACAGCTGACTCTACCAGACTCCAGATCAGGTACAAATTACCTAATGCACATGTGTGCAATCAAGGTATTTGTTTCCCGACCATCTTTGTGCTGATAAAACAGTTGAATTCCCAAGTCATTCTCGGGAATCCATTCCTCAAACAGTTATTTCCCATGATTGTTATAGAACAAGGTATATATTCCAATGTGTTAGGTAAACCAATCATATTTGAGTTTTATTATCCTTCACAGCGAAGTGATATTAACTCAATCCAACAGAAAGAAAACCAAATCAGTTTTCTTAAAGAAGATATTAAAAGTCTCAGAATTGATGAACATATAAAAAAGAGATCCAGAGTTTATTAGATAAAAAGCTAATCCGACCCAGCAAAAGCCCATGGTCATGTACAGCCTTTTATTTTAATAAACATGCAGAACAGGAAATGAGGAGTCCCTCATTTTGTCATAAACTAGAAGCCCTTAAATAAGGTCTTATAATGGATCAGATATCCATTGCCAAACAAGAATGATCTCCTTAAGATATTAAATCAGGCCCATGTCTTCAGTAAATTTGACATGAAATCAGAATTTTGGTAGATCCAAGTCTTAGAATCAGAAAGGTATAAGACAACATTCACCGTTCCATTTTGACAATATGAGTGGAATGTTATGCCTTTTGGGCTCAAGAATGCACCTTCGTAATTCCAAAACATTATGAACCAGTTTTTTAATCAGTTCATAGACTTCACAATTGTTTACATTGATGATGTTTTAATCTTCAGTAATGACATTCATCTGCATTAGAAACATTTAACCAGAGAATTTCTAACATGCCATGTGCCTATCACATAGGATTCCTTCGGGAATACCTTTTCATTTTGTTTTCTTTCAGGTCACAGAGACGGACACCAAGAATTCAAATAATGAATTCAAATAAATTGTTTCAAGTCCACCGTATCTAGTAGATTGAAACAAAGATTTCAGATCTAGAAGTAGAATTCATAATATTTCAATTTCGCATTTCTTTCTATAAATTGTTGCTAACCATTTGCAGGAATCATTCACTCTTGACTTAGTAACAATGGCACCCAAGAAAGACAAAGGCAAAGCAAAGGCATTCGATCTCAGTTCTTATGCCCAGAAAGCTAGCACACCAGTGACCACTCCAGCTCAGTAATCAACCCCAATCAAGGTTGAAGACAAACATATAACCCATACATAGATATCTACCCAGTCACCCCTAGGTAGAAACCTCACAGTTTTGGGGACTTTGACCCCACAGAAACAGTTAACCGGTGTTCATACAAGTGTTGCAGGTACATCATCTTCACAGATAACAGTCAGTAACAAGTTTCAGCCTCTTGTTGTTAAACCAAAACCAGTAATTCCAGAACCTAAACAGTTACCTTCTCCT
Source organism: Ehretia macrophylla (assembly GCA_037974665.1). NCBI lineage: Eukaryota > Viridiplantae > Streptophyta > Magnoliopsida > Boraginales > Ehretiaceae > Ehretia > Ehretia macrophylla. Next base: position 306,805 of record CM075768.1, read on the forward strand.
TCATACATTTACAAGAACGTCCTTGACCAGATTCTTGTAACAGAACCAACACATTTCAGACAGAACCCAAACATCACCCCAGATGAGTTTGCTAGAGCATTTCTTCATCCCCACTCAAACTACATCCCAGATAATACATTCAAAACACATAGTTACTATGCGGCAATTCTTATAGCAACAGAATCAATAGAGTTTGTCCTAGATAATAGTGACAAACAACAAGGCCAATATAGTCATGTCAAGGCTAAACTACATAATGTGCTCACCCTTGATCAATGGGCACAACCCCCACAGAAAACCAAACAACTCCCAGTTAATATAGCCCTCAGAGACTATAACTATTATGATTACATTCAGGCGTTGTTCAGATGCTTCTATCGCCAGAATGATAAACATGATATGTCATGGTTTTTCCTTTTCAAGAAATCATTTGCCTTAGAGGTCCCAAATTGGTTTATCCAATGGTGGGCATCATATGGCCCTATAACAGAAATATTACTAGAACCAGTTTATGAAGGATACAAGTACTTCACAGAAAATTGGAAGGCACCAGAATATTTAGCCTACCTTCCCCTATTTTTTGTGTTATACAGAGTTTTCTTTGTGACATGGATCTTCATATCAGAATTCGCATTCAAGCATACATCTTTCGGAAACCAGCAAGTCAGACCGACTTTCGGAAGAAATCATTGTGTCATGTGGTAGAAGAAGATGAACAACAGTTCTTGTTTAACTCCAAAAGTCCAAGCATGGCTAGAAACTAATCAGAAACAGAAAAAAGAAATTCCACCAGACCAACAGGAGTTCCTCTCCTTCAAGAATTTCTTCCATACTCAGCTAGCAGCGGCCACCAGTTATGAAGAAATTCAGGCCATCATGCTGCAGCTCAATGAAATTGCCCCAGATCAGGCATCCATTTCTACAGATTTCGCCAATAATCTGTACTTTCGTGCTATTGCTCGTTTATTGCTTGTATCTTGTTTTGCATTGCATAGTGTCAGGCGCGTGAGTGATGGGCCTCTCTGGGTAGTCTTGGGCTACCAGGGTTGGTTTGCTCTAGCACAATGTCCTATTCCTATTCTCGCTAGGGGTGCCGCTGTAATACCCGAGCCAGGAATGTGGAATTTTCTTGTTTATTATTTTGAAAATTATATTTTCTTAGATTCTTTGAGATTTAATTGTTACTTCTTTGTTGTTGCAAAGTACATTGCATTTCGGGAGCGATAGCTAGAGGGTGTTTTCTAGTCCTCATCAAATAGTGAAAACTAGTGTTTGGTGTCTTAAATTTTATATTTTAATTGTTGTTAGCTAGAATTAATGTTTCATTAGTTATTTTAGCTTTTAAATGCACAAAAATAGGCTATTTGACCAATTTTAAGTTGGTTGACCAAGGGGTTTGACCTTTGACCAAGTTGTCATCCTTTATTAAGCAAAATAACAAAGAAATAAAAAAAAAACAAAAGCTGAAATCAGAAAGGGTGCTGGCCGAAACATAGAGAGAAAAGAAAAAAAAATTTCAACCTTCAAAAACTCAAATCTTCGCGTGAGCTCGTGCGGGGTGGTTTCCGAGGTGTCCAGCGTTGTTTTCCTAGCGACTAGGAGTGCCAAAGGTGAGGGAAGCACGTTATTTGCGCATTTAAATGTTATGTATGTCAACTTTTTGATTTTTAGAATTTATCTGTAGATTATTGTTTTAATCATTTTGAAGCTTCTAGAATGTTTCTTGCCAATTGTAGAACATGTATTTATGGCTTTTTAACATTTTCTGCGGTTGAATGTTGAGATTGCAATTTAAAATGTAAATTGAATAGTAATATATGAATAGTAAACCCTTGAAACTATGAAGTTGCGCTGTTATGCTTTCCGTTGATGTAAAAATATGCTAGGTATGCTAGAATGCCTAAATGCATGGTTTGTTTAGGTTGCATAATGAAAAAAATAAGAATTACGCCTTGGTGAAAGTCGGGGTCGTTTAGGTCGAGTTTAGCGTTTTCTCATTTTGCGTGTTGGCATTGTTTTGGGAGGCAATGTAAGCACTTTTGGTGCAGTTGTGGCATTGGTTGGGTGTTTGCTTGGTATAGTTGTAGTTCAAACGAGCAAAGGGGAAAATCGGGGCTTTGCGTGAATTCTAGGGTAAAGTAGGGTTTCGGGGTCTTTAGACGTGCCTTATGGTGACCTAGGAGGATTGGCGAAGTCGGTTTCCAGAACTCATGGCTCGTTTGGAAATGGTAGCGTTTTGATAGTTGGGGCCGATTTGTGATTTTGCTTGTTTTCTTGATATTATGCCTATAGAATGCTTAAGGTTGCTTGATATACTTGTTTGAATTGATTCTGATTGAAATGCTTATCAACTATTGCTATTGCGTGCGAGAGTAACCTACTTTGTTATTCTCCGACGTGTGGCTTTATTGCTCGTATATTGCTTGTATCGTGTCTTGCATTGCATAGTGTCAGGCGCGTGAGTGATGGGCCTCTCTGGGTAGCCTCGAGTTGCTAGTGTTGGTTGCTCTAGCTCCGTGTCCTATTCCCTCTTCTCGCTTGGGTTGCCTCCCGGGGAGATTTGGGTCGTAGATTGATGGATACTTCCGGGGGATTCTAAACTGGGGTTATAAGGTGGTTTGGGCCGGCGCGTCGTCATCGAATTCGTGATTGAAAGTTGCTCGTGGAAAGAGTATCGTATCCTTTGAATGAGTGTTTATAGTTTTAATGTTTGCCTTGCTTTATTGTTGGCTTTGTTTGTATCTCTATATGATATATGTATGAATTGCTTGACTAATTGCATTGCATACTCCTCTCATCTCCGTTCTTGAGACCAATTGCCCTCGCTGAGCAATAGTTTTTGCTCATTCCTTTCTATACCTTATTTTTACAGGGGTAGTTGAAGCTGATTCTCTTGAGGTAATTGAGGAGGAGGAGCAAGTGGAGGTGTTTCCGTGATAGCACTTCTTTGCTTTGCTGGTGGTTGGTTGCCAAACTTTTGTGCGAGCCATGCTTGATGTGTTTAATGCTTGGTTGTCACTTTATTTTGAGGCTTGTAGCCTTGTATGTAGTATCTATTTTGAGACCTAGACGGTCTTATGTTGTAAAAGATTAAAGGTTGTAATGTTGTAATTATATACTCATGTGACTAGTAAGGAAATGCATGCTAATGGTTAATTGTTTAGTGGCATAAATACTTGTGTAGTATGCATATCATTTTTGGGTTGCAAAGTTGTTAATGAAAAGATGTATGTTTTCTAAAAGAATGTTGGCTTGTCTCAAATGAATGTTGTGGTTTCTCGAATATTATGTTGAATGTAGGGTTTCAGAACGTCCACGGTACAGGGGAGACTCCGTCCGTGTGTCGGGTCCAGGCTTGGCCTTTTCGGGGTCGGGTCGGGGCGTGACAACCGCCCTGGGAGATTTGGGTCGTAGATATGTCAGGGTACATGTGGAGTACACCTAGTGGAAGTTATAAGGTGGTTGCGCGCTTATTGTCATTGTTGTCAACATCAAGCTCGAGATTGATGTATTGCTCGTGAAATGGTACATTGCTCGTATGAGAGAACCATAGCCTTCAAAGTGTGGTATAGCTTTGAATGGTTGTGTTAATGCTTTTATTAATTGTTTACTGTATTGTTGTTTATATTGATTGCTTTACTTGTCAGTTATATTGCTTAACTGTCTTATTTGTATTGCATGATCTTCTTTCTCTCCATCTCGATATCTGTTTCGCCCTCACTGAGTATACGTGTTGTGTATACTTACTTCTCACCACCACATTTCAGGAAATACCATGTTAGCTGGAAAGTTCGTGGTTATGTGATAGATCGTGCTTAAAGAGTTGCCTTGCGTGCTATGTGGCTTGAGTTGTCAAAGATGCAAAGATGTATATTTTCATGTAATGTATGTGTTTAGTGTTAAAAGGAATGTAATTTAGGTTTAACTAGATTATTGAAGTGGTATGATAAGTTAGTTTATGTATTTAGTTAGTATAGTTTAACTTCAATGCATGTTTGTATTGTCTAAAGGAAAGAGTTAGAATAGTATGGGTACTTGAAAATGTATATATACTTGTTGTGTTTAATTGTTGAGAACCGAGGCTTGGATGGCCTTGGGGAATTTTGAATGGTTGGACACGGTACTGGTCCACTTATATGATGTCACAGGTTTGCATTATGCCTAGAAACAGGGGAGACTCTGTTTGTAATACCCGAGCCCGGAATGTGGAATTTTCTTGTTTATTATTCTAAATATTTTATTTTCTTAAATTCCTTGGAATCTAGTTGTTACTTCATTATTGTCACAAAGTGCATTGCATTTCGAGAGCGATAGTTAGACGGTGTTTTCTAGTCCTCAACAAATAGTGAAAACTAGTATTTTGGTGTCTTAAATTTTATATTTTATTTGTTGTTAGCTAGAATTAATTTGGTGATGGTTGTTATAGCTTTAAAATGCATAAAAATAGGCAAATTGACCAACTTACGTTAGTTTGACCAAGGGGCTTGACCTTTGACCAAAGCTTGTCATATTTTAATAGTTATAACATAGCAAAATAAAATAAAATAAACAAGCACAAAACAGAAAAACAAGCTGGCCGAAACTTTGAAGGGAAAAAAAACATTTCAACTTTCAAAACTTCCAATCTTCGCGTTAGCTTGCACGGGGTTGATACCGAGGCATCCAGTGTGGTTTTCCTAATGACTAGGAGTGTCTAAGGTGAGGGAAGCACATTTATTTGCGCATTTGAATATTTGGTTCACAAACTTTGATTTTTGGATTTTATGCGTAGATCGTTAGTTTAATCGTTTTAATTCTTAAAGAATGTTCCTTGACAATTGTAGAACATGTATTTATAGTTTTTTAACATTTTTTGCTGTTGAATATTGAGATTGCAATTTAAATTGTTAGTTGAATAGTAAATTATGAATAGTAAACCCTTGATTCGATGAAGTTGCTCTGTTATGCGTTCTGTTGATGTGAAAAGATGCTAGAATGCCTAAACGCATGATTTGTTTGGATTGTGTAATGAAAAAAATGAGAAAAATGCATTGGTGAAAGTCGGGGTCGTTTAGGTCGAGTTTAGCGTTTTCTCGTTTTGCGTGATGGCATTGTCTCGGGAGGCCATGGAAGCACTTTTGTTGTAGTTATGGCGTTGGTTGGGTGTTTGGTTAGGATAGTTGTAGTTCAAACGAGCAAAGGGGGAAATCGGGGCTTTGCGTGAATTCTAGGGTAAAGTAGGGTTTCGGGGTCTTTAGACGTGCCTTATGGTGACCTAGGAGGATTGGTGAAGTCGGTTTCCAAAACTCGTGGCTCGTTTGAAAGTAGTAATGTTTGGAAAGTCGGGGTCGTTTTGTGATTTTGTTTGTTTTCTTAATGTTATGCCTATAGAATGCTTAATGTTGCTTGATATGCTTGTTAGAATTGATTCTGATTGAATTGTTTATCAATTGTTGCTATTGCGTGCGAGAGTAACCTACTTTGTTATTCTCCCACGTGTGGCTCTATTGCTTGATTGCTCGATTGTTGCATTGTATGTTGTATTGCATTCATAGAGTCAGGGGCGGTGTGATGGGCCTCTCTGGGTAGCCTCGGGTTGCTAGCGTTGGTTGCCTTAGCTCCGTGTCCTATTCCCTTTCTCGCTTGCGTTGCCTCCTAGGGAGATTTGGGTCGTAGAATTGATGGATACTTCTGGGGTATTCCAAACTGAAGTTATAAGGTGGTTTAGGTCGGCACGTCGTCATCAAATTCGTGATTGAAAGTTGCTCGTGGAAAGTGAATCGTATCCTTTGAATGAGTGTTTATAGTTTTAATGCTTGTCTTGTTTTTATTGTTGGCTTTGTTTGTACCTCTATATGATAATTGAATGAGTTACTTGGCTATTTGCATTGCATTCTCCTCTCATCTCTGTCCTTGAGACCAATAATCCTCGCTGAGCAATAGTTTTTTCTCATTCCTTTCTATACTATATTTTACAAGAGTAGTTGAAACGGACCCTATTGAGGTAATAGAGGAGGAGAAGCAAGTGGAGGTGTTTCCGTGATAGCACTTCTTTGCTTAGCTGGTGGTTGGTTGCTAGACTTTTGTGCGGTCCATGCTTGATGTGTTTAATGTTTGGTTGTCGCTTCATTTTGAGGCTTGTAGCCTTGTATGTAGTTTCTATTTTGAGGCCTTTATGGTCTTATGTTGTAAAAGTTTAAAGATTGTAAAGTTGTAAAGTTATACTCACGTGACTATAGAAGAATTGCATACTAATGGTTTAACTGTTTAGTGGCATGAATACTTGTGTAGTATGCATGACATTTTTGGTTTGCAAAGTTGTTAATGAGAAGATGTATATTTTCTAAAAGAAAGTTGTCTTGATTCAAATGTTTATTATGTTTTCGCAAGTATTATATTGAATGTAGGGTTTCAGATCGTCCATGGTACAGAGGAGACTCCGTCCGTGTGTAGGGTCCAGGCTTGGCCTTTTGCGGGGTCGGGTCGGGGCGTGACATCTTTAGGTAGTATCAGAGCATGATAGTCTTGCATGAGCCGGGATATGTTTCTCGGTCTGTGGGGTAAAGGTCTAAAATGCTAAAGTGTTATTGTATGATTGTTAAGTGGAAAAGTGCTATAGCATTATTATGTGAACTTGAGTGCATATGTGTTCAAGTGAAATGGTTGGCATGTCAATCTTGTGTTATGTGAATTGTGTGATAGGATATTTGATTGTTATTGACTTGAGTGTTATCTAATCTTATGTGTTATATTTCTGTCTATAAACTGCTTTTACATGCTGCCAGCTATTATGAGTTGTTACTATGCCGCCACGTCGTGGTATTCAAGGTCAAGGGGCAGATGAAGAGGCAGCAGAACAGGGTCAGCAATCAATGCCTGAACAGTTTATGGCTACTATGACCACTGCAGTTGGCCGGATTACTCAGGTACTGCATGAATAGAGGCAAGACAGGAATAATAATCCCCAGGGAAATCAAGCTAATCCTGGGGGACAGGGGCCTAGGACTGAGAATAATCAGCTAGAGAAATTCTTGAGGCACGAGCCGGGTAAGTTCTTTGGAGAGCCGGATGACGAGGTAGCCGAGAGATGGATTAACCATGTTGAGAAAATTTTCGCTGCTTTGAGGTACACTTATGAGGCAAGAATGGATTGTGCGGCATTCCTGTTTGAGGGCGACGCAGAACAGTGGTGGAACACTATCAGGTTGAGGTGGGACTGTGAGGATGTTCCGCATTTATGGGATGATTTCGTGAGTGAGTTTCAGGACAATTATATTCCTGAGATGGCTAGGGAAAGGCGGGAAGACGAGTTTGTGGCCCTGAAGCAGGGAAACATGACTGTTGCACAGTATGAGGCTAGGTTTGTTAGCCTGTCGAGGTATATGCCTAAGCTGGTGCGGCTAGCTATGAGGATGATTCATAGGTTTTTCGTGGGCTGAGGATGGATATATAGCTGCATTTGACTAGGCAGACTTACACTACATTTCCCGAGGCATTTCAAGCAGTCTTGAAGTTTGAGAAACGGAAGGCAGAGATGATAGCTGAGAGTAGCCAGCCGAGTAAGAAACAGTACTTAGGCCAGAGTAGCCAGAGTCAACCGAGGCAGTATCAGACTTTTGTTCAGGCTCCTCAGCAACGTCCGTATCAGCCACAGTATCAGATTCAGGCTAGGCCAGTTGTGACTAAACCCTAGCAGGGAGCTACAGTTTCTACCACTGCCAGAGCCCCCGCACCTATGGGAAACACTGTTGTAAGACAAAATCAGCAGTGTTTTTGTAATCGATCGGGGCATGTTGAGGCTAATTGCTGGTGGAAGAGTGGTAAATACACCGGTTGTGGGAGTGATGAGCATAGGGTGAAAGATTGCCCTAAGTATAAGAATGTTAAGGGCCGTACTGGAGGCCAGGGTGTGCAGAATAGGGCTGCAGGTGCAGGTCCAGCACAGAGGGTACATGCTAGGGTCTTTGCACTGGATACGGAGGAGCTACCCGAGACTACAACAATAGTGGAAGGTACCTTTCTTCTTAATACTCAGCCAGTTAAAGTTTTGATTGATCCCGGAGCTACACATTCGTTTATAACTCCTGCATGTGCACGATCTGTGAATGTTTGCATTGATAAACTGCCGCATGAAGTTGAAGTTAGTACGCCTTTGGGTGCGAAATTTGTTACTGAGTCTATTTGCAAATCTTGTGATATATGCATTGAGAACCGTAAATTTCCTGCTGATTTAATTATACTGCCTTCCGTGATTTTGAAATCATATTGGGAATGGATTGGTTGGGGAAATACGATGCTCAGTTGGATTGTAGAACAAAGATTGTTTATCTTCAGATTCCTGACCTACCGGTACTGGAGATTGTTGGGAACTGCAGGGCTGCCCGAATACCTCTTTTATCATCAATCAAGGCTTCTAAGTTGTTGAATAAAGGTTGTGAAGCTTACTTAGCTTATCTGATCAATCAACCTACTGATAAGTTGAATTTGAATGAGGTTCCAATTGTTAAAGACTTCCCTGGTGTATTTCCCAAGGAATTACCGAGTTTACCACCGGATAGGGAGATTGGATTTGTGATTGACCTTATGCCAGGCACTGCGCCAATTTCTAGAAGTCCTTATAGAATGGCATCAGCTGAACTTCAAGAATTAAAAATTCAGCTTCAGAACTTGCTTGAGAAAGGGTTTATACAACCTAGTTCTTCATCATGGGGTGTGCCTGTGTTGTTTGTGAGAAAGAAAGACGGCACGCTACGGTTATGTATTGATTACAGGGGACTTAATCAAGTCACGATTAAGAACAAATACCCCTTGTCGTTGATTGAAGAATTGTTTGACCAGTTGCAGGGTGCGAGTGTTTACTCCAAATTTGACTTGAGGCAGGGTTACTATCAACTCAGGATTCGGAGTGATGATATACTAAGACGGCATTCAGGACTAGATATGGCCACTATGAATTTGTTGTGTTACCGTTTGGATTGATGAATGCACCAGCCGTATTCATGGACTTAATGCAGAGGGTTTTTTGACCTTATCTTGATCAATTTGTCGTAATCTTTATTGACGACATTTTAGTATACTCTAAGAATGAGGCTGAACATGAACAACATTTGAAGATTGTGCTACAGACTTTGCAAGAAAACAAGCTTTTTGCTAAATTCAGCAAGTGCAAATTTTGGTTGAATCAAATATCTTTTCTAGGCCATATCATTTCAGATCAAGGAATTTCAGTAGACCCAGCTAAGATTGAAGTTGTTTCGTCTTGGAAGAGACCTGAAACGGTGTCAGAGATTTGGAGCTTTCTGGGGTTGGCAAGTTACTATCGGAGGTTTGTTAAAGACTTTTCCAAAATTTCTGGACCTTTAAGCCAGTTGACTCGAAAGAAAGTTACTTACAACTAGGATGCTAAATGTGAATCCAATTTCCAAGAATTGAAGAAGAGACTAACTACAACTCCTATACTAGCTTTACCTGAGGGTACAAAAAACTTTGTTGTCTACAGTGATGCATCTAAAGAGGGTTTGGGATGTGTTTTAATGCAGAATGGTAAGGTGATTGCCTATGCTTCTAGGAAGTTGAAACCATATGAAGTCAGTTACCCTACACATGATCTTGAGTTAGCTACAGTTGTGTTTGCTTTAAAGAAGTGGCCTCATTACTTGTAGGGTAGCAGATTTGAAATTTTTACTGACCACAAGAGTCTCAAATATTTATTTTCACAAAAAGATCTGAATATGAGGCAGCGAAGATGGCTAGAGCTATTAAGTGGCCACAATTGTTCTATAAACTACGTGCCAGGGAAGGCCAATGTTGTTGCAGATGCTTTGAGCTGAAAGGCTACTGTTGCAAGTCTAGTTATCAAGGATTGGGAGACTTTGGAGGAAATTTGTTCATGGAAGCCAGAAGCTACTGAGGTAGGGATTCGATTTGCTAGCTTACAAATTCAGTTGGGATTGCTAGCACAAATCAGAGAGGCTCAAAAGACTGATCCTCACATCTTGAAAATCCAAGAAAAAGCAAAAGGGGGAGAGTCGGAGTTTAAATTGCATGCATATGGTATCTTTAGATTCAGGGACAGGGTGTGTGTTCCTGGTGATCCGACTTTGAAGAATGAGATTCTATCCAAGGCACATAATTCAAGATATACGATTCACCCGGGCAGTACTAAAATGTATAGAGACTTGAAACAACACTTCTGGTGGAACAATATGAAGTAGGAGATTGCTGGGTATGTATCCAGGTGTTTGACTTGTCAGAGGGTTAAGGTTGAGCATTAGAGGCCAGCCGGGCTTTTGCAACCGTTGTCGATTCCACAATGGAAATGGGTGCATATAACAATGGACCTTGTGACCGATCTTCCTAGATCTCCAAGATGATGTGACTCTGCTTGGGTTATTGTAGACCGATTGACTAAGGCATTACACTTTATTCCCGTGAACAAACAGGATAGCCTGGATAAACTAGTTGAGCTCTATGTTGCTAATATTGTGAGACTGCATGGTGTGCCACAGAGTATAGTGTCAGATATAGATTCCATATTTAGATCTCGTTTTTGGAAGAAGTTGCAAGAGGCCATGGGAACTAAATTGAGCTTCAATACTGCTTACCATCTACAAACTGATGGCCAGTCTGAGAGAACCATCAGGATCTTGGAAGACATGCTTCGGGCATGTGTGTTAAACTTTAGGAAGAATTGGGAGAAGTTTTTGCCTTTAGCGAAGTTCGCCTACAATAATAGTTATCAATCTACTATAGGTATGGCTCCCTACGAGGCATTGTACGGTCGTAAATGCAGATCCCCATTGTATTGGGAAGAGGTTGGAGAAATGAGAACACTTGATCCGACTGTGTTACCCGAGATGATTAAGATGGTGGATAATGTTCACCTTATTCGCCAGCGTATGCTTACTGCTCAGAGTCGTTAGAAGAGTTATGCGGATAAACACCGTCGGGATCTTCAATTTGATTTGGGAGATTGGGTATTTCTTAAGATTTCTCCTCGAAAGGGATTGATTTGGCATGATAAGAGCGGAAAACTTAGTCCCAGGTATGTGGGTCCGTATGAGATAACCGAAAAGGTAAGTCCTTTGGCTTATTGGTTAGCTTTACCTCCGAGCTTGTCGAGACTGCATGATGTTTTCCACGTGTCAATGTTGAGGAAATATCATCCAGATCCTTCACATGTACTTGAATCAGAGCCTTTGCAGATTGAGGAAAAGTTAACTTATGAGGAAAGACCGATTCGAATTGTGGATCTGAAAGTTCAGGAACTTCGTAGGAAGAGTATTCCGTTGGCAAAGGTTCTGTGGAATTATCACGGGTTTGAGGAAGCGACCTGGGAAAGAGAGGACCAGGTTCAGAGTCAGTATCCGGAGTTATTTATCGACCAGGTAAGAATTGCGTGGACGCAATTATTTTAAGGGGGAGAGGGTGTAATACCCGAGCCCGGAATGTGAAATTTTCTTGTTTATTATTCTGAATATTTTATTTTCTTAAATTCCTTGGAATCTAATTGTTACTTCATTATTGTCACAGAGTGCATTGCATTTCGAGAGTGATAGTTAGACGGTGTTTTCTAGTCCTCAACAAATAGTGAAAACTAGTATTTTGGTGTCTTAAATTTTATATTTTATTTGTTGTTAACTAGAATTAATTTGGTGATGGTTGTTATAGCTTTAAAATGCATAAAAATAGGCAAATTGACCAACTTAAGTTAGTTTGACCAAGGGGCTTGACCTTTGACCAAAGCTTTTCATCTTTTAATAGTTATAACATAGCAAAATAAAAAATAAAAAAACAAGCACAAAACAGAAAAACAAGCTGGCCGAAACTTTGAAGGGAAAAAAAAAACATTTCAACTTTCAAAACTGCCAATCTTCGCGTAAGCTTGCATGGGGTTGATACGGAGGCATCCAGCGTGGTTTTCCTAGCGACTAGGAGTGTCAAAGGTGAGGGAAGCACGTTTATTTACGCATTTGAATATTTGGTTCACAACCTTTGATTTTTGGATTTTATGCGTAGATCGTTAGTTTAATCATTTTAATTCTTAAAGAATATTCCTTGACTATTGTAGAACATGTATTTATAGCTTTCTAGCATTTTCTGCAGTTGAATATTGAGATTGCAATTTAAATTGTTAGTTGAATAGCAAATTATGAATAGTAAACCCTTGATTTGATGAAGTTGCTCCGTTATGCGTTATATTGATGTGAAAAGATGCTAGATATGCTAGAATGCCTAAATGTATGATTTGTTTGGGTTGTGAAATGGAAAAAATGAGAAAAATGCATTGGTGAAAGTCGGGGTCGTTTAGGTCGAGTTTAGCGTTTTCTCATTTTGCGTGATGGCATTGTCTCAGGAGGCCATGGAAGCACTTTTGGTATGGTTATGGCGTTGGTTGGGTGTTTAGTTAGGATAGTTGTAGTTCAAATGAGCAAAGGGAGAAATCGGGGCTTTGCGTGAATTCTAGGGTAAAGTAGGGTTTCGGGGTCTTTAGACGTGCCTTATGGTAACCTAGGAGGATTGGTGAAGCGGTTTCCAAAACTCGTGGCTCGTTTGAAAGTAGTAGCATTTGGAAAGTCGGGGTCGTTTTGTGATTTTGTTTGTTTTCTTAATGTTATGGCTGTAGAATGCTTAATGTTGCTTGATATGCTTGTTAGAATTGATTCTGATTGAATTGTTTATCAATTGTTACTATTGCGTGCGAGAGTAACCTACTTTGTTATTCTCCCATGTGTGGCTCTATTGCTTGATTGCTCGATTGTTGCATTGAATATTGTATTGCATTCATAGAGTCAAGGGCGGTGTGATGGGCCTCTCTGGGTAGCCTCGGGTTGCCAGTGTTGGTTGCCCTAGCTCCGTGTCCTATTCCCTTTCTCGCTTGGGTTGCCTCCCAGGGAGATTTAGGTCATAGAATTGATGGATACTTCCGGGGTATTCCAAACTGAAGTTGTAAGATGGTTTGGGTCGGCGCGTCGTCATCGAATTCGTGATTGAAAGTTGCTAGTGGAAAGTGAATCGTATCATTTGAATAAGTGTCTATAGTTTAATGCTTGTCTTGTTTATTGTTGGCCTTGTTTGTATCTCTATATGATAATTGAATGAGTTGCTTGGCTATTTGCATTGCATTCTCTCTCATCTCAGTCCTTGAGACCAATAACCCTCGCTGAGCTATAGTTTTTGCTCATTCTTTTCTATACTATATTTTACAAGAGTAGCTGAAGCGGACCCTATTGAGGTAATTGAGGAGGAGGAGCAAGTGGAGGTGTTTCCTTGATAGCACTTCTTTGCTTAGCTGGTGGTTGGTTGCCAGACTTTTGTGCGGGCCATGCTTGATGTGTTTAATGCTTGGTTGTCGCTTCATTTTGAGGCTTGTAGCCTTGTATGTAGTTTCTATTTTGAGGCCTTTATGGTCTTATGTTGTAAAAGTTTAAAGATTGTAAAGTTGTAAAGTTATACTCACGTGACTAGAGAAGAATTGCATACTAATGGTTTAACTGTTTAGTGGCATAAATACTTGTGTAGTATGCATGACATTTTGGTTTGCAAAGTTGTTAATGAGAAAATGTATGTTTTCTAAAAGAAAGTTGTCTAGACTCAAATGTTTATTATGGTTTTTGCAAGTGCTATATTGAATGTAGGGTTTGTGGATCGTCCACGGTACAGAGGAGACTCCATCCGTGTGTCGGGTCCGGGCTTGGCCTTTTGTGGCGTCGGGTCGGTGCGTGACACCGTCCGTTTTTCCCTAAAAATTTTGCCCGGATTTGGAATTGCGTTGTGATTAGATTGATTAATAGAACTCTCGGTCTCGAGAATGATCATCGGGGTGTTACAGTAAGACTAAGTACGATGCATATTAGATTATAGGGAAAATAGACTACTTTATATATTTTCTTTGTATTAGTGGGAAATATACATCAATCAGTATACTTGTATGTATTCTACCATGAGTCAGTATGATCCAGATATGAAGAAATTTTACAACGTCTTCAGCATAGAACCAGTTTCAAACTCAGAGATAAAGAAGAAGATGAATCCAGTCAAGATTCCATCATCAGACATCATCATCACAAGACGACATAATTACTTTCGGTCACAGTGAAAGCAATCCAATCAAAAAACATAATCATCATGTCAAGACAAAAGATCTTTCGGCCACAGTAAAAGCCAGACAAGATCATCACGTCAAGACAAAACAAGATTCGGTCATAGTAAAAGCCGACATACTATTCATAAATAGTAAAATCAATTTTTACTGTTCACTTTTTGAAAAGTTACTTTTAACTTTTCATTTTACATTTTCACTATTGTAATCACAAATTCAATATCCTATAATAATGCAGAGTCTGCCTCAGAACATAGGATCTGAATTCTCTTTCTTCCCCTTTAGGAGATTAAGATTTTAAGATCCTATTCAGGATCCGAATCTTCTTCCTTTACCTTTTTTATTTTTAATTCGGTTCACTCTTTTCCATTTGTACTTCTGTACAAACCAACAATGTAAGACAGACCTCTTCCAGTCATCTAATAACAAGTAGGAGACTTTGTCTCTTTTTATCTTCATCTTAATTGTCTTTCTTTTATTTACTTGTCTATTATCCCTGTTTATCCTAGTTTCTGTTATGTCTATCATTATCTTATCTTCCCTGGGTTGTTTTTGGTATCAGAGCCAGAGCAACTATTAGGTTAGTCTTAAGCAACATACCTATATCGGCAACTTACCTTTATCTACGTAGATAGGGTTAGGAGCGAGTTAGACCCCCGAAAAGGCAGTAGACTCCAGAAGTCCCTTGAGGTAGATTCGAAGATAGTAAGTCGGTTCGCAGATTGTAAGGTTAAGACTAGTCAACATAGTTGTAATGGCTTCTAGTAGCAGTAATGCTTCAGTAAGATCAGATAATAATACCATAGCTAAAACAGAACAGACATGGACAGCAGGAGAGTTAAGTAATTGGAAACCTCCTAAGATGAACATAAATGAGATTTACCAGAAAGGTCTCATCAACCTAAAATCTCTACTCACTATTAGATGTAAGGAAGAAGTAGTGCCATTAACCAGTGATCAACAGAGTATCAGACTTTTTTCACAGAAATCATTAGATAAAGCCAAAAGAAACGGCTATAGGTTTCTTCATATTGGCCATGTGCAAGTCGCACTAAAGCCTCTAATCAGAGAAGGACTAGATACCAGTGTATATCTAGCTCTCAAAGATTGTAGGTTACCTAGATACAATGATTCATTACTAGGATTAGTAGAGACTAGTCTATGTAATGGTCCGATTTTCTTTAATTGTTTTCCATATCATACAATATCACTTACATGTCCTCATGTCATGAAAGCACTCCAGTTAGATATTAAGACGCATAATTATTATGTTGATTCTGGAACACATGCATTTGAACTTATTTATCGTCTTAATTATAAATTGATGACTACGGGATTAAATCCTAGATCTGTAGCCAAAAAACGTCCAAAAGGTGAAACTATCCTTTGGAATATGGACAGAAATAGATCCATAGTTAACATACACAGAACCATTAAGTGGAACGAATTTTCACTCCCAGAAAGGTGGGACATTGAAAATTCCACCAAACTAGTCATTCAAGACCAGAAGTCCAGAACTCCAAAATAGAACAAATCATTCAGTACGATGATCGAACAGTTTCCATTAAAATAGATAGAGGAAATAGGGAATTAGTTTTATCCCGATCAGTTTCCAGTATCTCTAGGATCAGTATTTCTAACCCAACCTCAGGCTTTGTTGACCTTCCTTCAACAAGCATAAATCAGACCCAATCTGTTCCTATGGGAATCAGGATTGAAGAACAGACTACTCATCCAGTCTATCCAGAATTTGAACCAACATATACATCGTCTGTTAACTTCAACCTTTCAGCCTCAGACTTTGGCATCAACATGTTGTTTGAAGTCTTTGAAAGAGATGTTCAAGGCTTGAAAGTTGAGTTTCTTTCAGATGAGAACAAACAAATCAGAGAATGGTATTTTAAGAATCATAACAATGAACAATTAGCAGACTTAAGAAGCTAATGGCTCCAATATTTGCAAATTATTAGATTAAATGTACCATTTTTCTTGTGGTTTAAACACAGAAATAAACCAATGAACACTAATGTTCTTACAGCAAGAACAAGAAAATGGAATTTACCTAATTCCACAACAGTTATTGATGCGGAGCACCCTACGTTTCAACATACACAGGTTCTTACTAAAGAAGAAACTATTGATCTTAAACTAGTTATCTTTACAGAACAACCAAAACTCAAAGACATAGCCCAACAAAATAATTAGACTAATCTTTCAGTGGTCACTTTACATAAACAAATTCAGAATATCGAAGATATTCTTGAACAACAAACTCCAATAAAACAAGTTGAATCAAAACAGAAGTCAATTGAACATACCACTATTTCATTGACGAAACCATTTGATTCACTTAAGTTAACCAGTACAAAGGTTAAATCAGAATCTCCAATCAAGGTTTTACTTTTTAAAATATCAAAATTCATTCCAAAATTGGAATCCACAGAAGAGAAGAAAACCAAACTTCTCCAGGAACTGATTTCCAGAACAAACAAATCAGAACCTTCATCCAGCCAACCAGCTCTTCAAACATTAAAACAGTCATATAGTAATTCTGATTATGAATCCTCATCTTCTCAGAATTCCGGGAGGGATAAACTTATCCACCTTAATAGAATTTCTTTTCCTGATACAAAGAATTTCTATCCCAGACCTTCACTCCCAGATCTTCAAATTGAAGAATCTCATTCCCATAAGTCCTACTCAGAAACTCTGTCACGCCCCAACTCGACCCCTCTTACAATCAGTCAGGACGCAACGGAATTTCGGCAGCATAACGACAGTAACATGAACATCAGGGCTCTAAACCAACCCTTAAAAACAACATACATCAAACTCCACAAATCACCAACCAACTCCACAATTAAATCAACAACATACAACGCAACTATTTCATACATTAAATATTCTTTCATCAACTCATTCATAGTTATGCGCCTCCGTTCCAACATAACATACAATACCTCGACCTTATCATACATTTCAAAAATAAGTTGAGACATATTTACAACTTAACCATAGACAAAAGAAAGCCACTAAGTTAACACCATTTGGATCATCATCTTCCAACATCTATTACAATAAGAACCACAAAGCATATAAAAGTCTATTAAACTAATATACATGACATTAAACAACATATAATCATGGATAAGACTCGGGAACATATGACTCGTCCACGTAAAGCACATTTTCCACATTCTCCTCTTCAGGAGGCACATACCCGTAATCCGGCTCTGCAACACCTGTAAGCATGCATTAATAGAGAGTGAGCTTATATACATAAGCCCAGTGAGGATCCGATAGATCTCGACAGTATTCACTACGCTCCTTGGATTTAGTCCTTTGAGCAAGTAAACACACAACAACAATAATAATGCTATCATCACATAACAACATAAATAATGCTATCATCACATAACAACATAAATAATGCTATCATCACATAACAACATAAATAATGCTATCATCACATAACAACATAAATAATGCTATCATCACATAACTATATGACCATTCAATGAAGGATACTCTATTTGGTGTAGCTCCAAACGCCATCACGATCTCAACCGTTCTTCTTATAACTCCCCATTACTCACGCACCCGAGGTACCTCACTATCCCCTTCCCTCCATGACATCTCCGTCATGCGAGCTGGGGGTAGCCTATGGCAGTCATGCCGGTTTCAACCCGACAGCCCGACGCTGCCCGAGAGGTGGCACACACATACCAAGGCTCCATTTTCATCAATCATCATGCAAGCATAAATCGATCAATCAATTGGGAGATCAGCAACAAGAGTGCCCGATTCCCGCATTCAATAATAATCAATCAATAACATCAATATAACATCAATATAACATCAATATTAAATTAAACATCAAACAACGTAGTTAGATGACAAAGTAGGCCATCTAACCGGACATGCATAATATTCATAATTAAACTCTAAATTACTCAACAACAACTCACCATTCATCACTCGAACACTACCCAACCATCTAAGGCATCGTTCAAGAAATTAAAGAATGACAACCTAACTTCTAAAATTCATAACTTACAATCTACTAATCCAAACATTGCCAAATCAGTTCCTATCACTCACCCATTCAACCTACTACATTATCCCTCTCGGAAATCCACCATAACACCTCCACAACATGCCCGATAACCCTAAAACCCTATGACGTCATGGCTGGATTTTCCGGATTTTCACACGAACAATGTAATCGAAAATTCGGCATTACAACAGCGCTAACACGTAATTATCAAGTATTTAGAAATCGACGGCAATCGATTTCGAGCAACGCAACTCAATTAAATCAACTTTGAACATTTTAATCAAAATTAAATACCCGAAAAATAAAAATTATGCTATATCCGACAGAAACTCGTAGTATTAGTATATAATGATCCCTAGCATGCAAGGAGCAATAATCTAACATCAGATTTCAATTCTAACGGTTCAATCTTCATTTATACGCAAAAACACAAAAATGACATTTTGAGATCTAGAATTTTTCTCTCACCTTTGATGTGTTTTGATGCAAGAAATGTGTAGAATGGATGCCAAACAATCAATTTCAAGCTTTGAATCACTCAATTCGGCTTTGAAACGCAAAATCTGTGAGAAAAATGCTTTGAAAATGCCTTATCTTTCTCCTCCAAGGAGCCACGGTTTTGTGTGTGTTTGTGGAGTGTGTTTTGTGTTGTGTGAGTGTGTGTTGATGACATTATATAATAAAAAGCTTGGTCAATTAAAAAAATGCAAAGTCAAAGTTAGTTTTAATAGGTATTTTTGTGTTTTTAATGACTTTAATTGCATTTTAGTGCTCACCAAGTTAAAAATAATTATGCCACCCCCAAAATATCACAAGTGGATTATTTTTAGGTGACAAGAAGTTTTACATTCAAAGAATTCCACCCGAGTCGGCTTAAAACTCGATTTTCGCAAAAGTCGGTGTAAAAACCCTAATAAATTCTTAAGCCGATTTTAAAACCGTTTTCATCAAACACAGGTCTATTAAAGTCCGTGGACTAGGTCTAGAAGGGTTAAAAAGACCAGTTTCAAAATTATAGCGGACGTGTTTCGAAAACACTATTCACTGAAAATCGACGATAAAATTTCTGACTCCGTTTTTGATGAAAATTTCATGAATGCACATTTAGCACGTATTAGAAGTATTGACATCAAAATTATAACTTTCTAGGTCCTATAGCACATAAACAGATCATATGCACGCAAAACGAGGCAAAGCACGTAAAACGAGATAAGCAGGAAAAGTGGGGTTTCACATTCTCCCCTCCTTAAAACAATTGCGTCCGCGCAATTCTTGAACTGATAGCCAATTAAATCCTCAATCGTTACACTTAACAATACTTCTCTTAATTCCCATTTATCTCTTAGGATGACAACTAACCAAAGACCTCAAAAGAACAAACTCTGTTGACTGCAAGTTGATGATCATAGTTCCAATACAATCTTCAATTCATAATTCTCTCCTACCTAATATCTTATTGCATATGAAATGAATCACAACTCCAAAGTCTTAGCATGACACCACTAATTATCAATCATCCCCTACTACACAAAAGAGCTCTATGAACACCCCGAAAGTTTAAAAACTCATTTACGATAACATGAATGATTACTGATCAAGGAAATATCTCAAAAATGACATTTGTCAGAATATGGCTCTTATGAAATTTACAAGGAAATACGAATATGAAAAATCATATTCGAGCCAACAATCAAGTGAACAGGAGGTCAAACGGGTTAGAGAATCAAGAGGTTAATAGTTTAATAAGAAAGCGTGATAACTAAGATAAGGAATGTCTCAGCACCTTTCAGTTAAATAAGTACGAACAAAGGATGATGACGAGTCAACACAGTGCTGAGTATGTTAAACAAAAATTCTTGAACAAGTAGATATTTCAATTCTCGATGATTGTTCAAGGAACCAACAAGTAAGTTGTACTTGAGGTGAAATGAAATTAAGAGATAAGAGATGATTAATTCAATAGAAAACATGAGTGGCAAGATAATGAGTATCTCAGCACGCAATACCAAAGAAGTACGAATAAGAAATGATAACAATAGGACAGTGCCGAGTACTTTGAGTGAGCAATTACAAGCAAAGTAATGGCTCAGGATTTAATAATGAAACAATAGGATTAACAAGGATCAACAAGAATGACAATGATGTACTTAGGTAGGGAGTACATCAAGCAAGTAGAATTCGAACAAGTAAAATGGTATACCAAAGGAAAAATTACTTTCAAATGAATAGTAATAGGATGAAATGAAATATTGAAACCAATGGCTGGAGATATAGAATGAAATATAGAAGTCTCAAACCTTAACTCCAATAAGTGACATTGCTATAAGAAGCAAATATGAACGTTAAGAATAGAAACAATGTCAAATGAGTATAGGATCCATTAATCCAATAAGCAAACTTTCAAGAAACAATTGATAGGCTAGAAAAATGTAACTCTCTCTCAAATAAGTGAGAATAGAGTAAAAGATAATAAGACTGATAGAATTATGAAGTACAAGAAGGGTGTCCCACCTACACATTTGAACACCAACAAGTCAAATCCTATAATCTATCTTCCTCCAAAACAAGACACTAAGGAGATCTAGAGAATCTAAGGAGTCATAACAATCACCAAACAAGATAAATCACTCCAAAATTTTACATTCCGTACCAGACCAATCACTAAACGAGATAAATCACCGATTACCCAACAAGATTAACTAATGAAGACTCCAAAATCTTATAACACAATACATATTCATATTAACCCGCTATAACACAAGAGAATCTCCAATCAACAATTTAGAGAGTCATACCACCTAAAACTCAAAAGCTTGATGTAGGTAAGTAGATGTTCAGCCACCGAACTGCATTCTTTTTTCCTCAAATAATTCTATCTCCCAACAATTACATCTTCGATTAAAGTATCATTAGTCAGGAATCCCTCCAATTGTTTCCAAGGTTTAAAGATCAAAACTCCAAAATACCCATTAATAATATAGCAATCCCAAATAGTAGAAATATTCACACGTTATACCACACTTCATTCCATTCACAAATATACATCACTAATTCCTCAAATAAATTCATTCTAAAATAACCTCAAGAAAGTATAATCTGAGTTGAGACTCCAAAAGTATCTAATGATAACCTCATGGAAACCTCAACTTATGATTCATCTCCAAGTAATAATAAGTTAAACATGGCAACAAAAGTAATTATAACCATCAAGATACATTGCTATTTCCTCGAAAAAAAACTTTATTCTCGCTAAAGGAACATCAAGATCAATCCACTAAGCCGAAACTAAAATCCATAAACATAACAATTAAAATCTAACTGATAAACTTCTAGAATAATAATAATTCAAAATCATGGCCTACCACTATTTCCGAAAACTCTTACAACCAACCTAGACATTAAAAGGTCACTCACGAGTTAAAACATGTATGCAACTATATCATATGAAAGACAAGTATAACGTAATGCGCAATTATCATACAATGCAACATTATCACATAACACACAATTCAACATATAAGAAGCCAACATCACATAAACAGGTTATATCACAGAAGTAAGTTATAAACAATTAAAGTCACATAAGCAACAAACTTCACATAAGACAAGTTGATCACGTAACTCACATTGGTCACTTAAAGTACATTGAGCACCTAAAGCACGTTGTTTCACATAATCTAGTTATAAACAATTAAAAGCACATAAACAACTAACTTCACACAAGGCACAAAATCACATAAAACACAATTGTCACATAATACACATTAATCACATAATGCACATTAATTACAACACATTGAGTACGTATAACACGTTATCACATAAAACATATTGACCACATTAGTTCACTTAACACACAAGGCATACTGGTCACATAGAAAGTTAGACACATAAGTAAATTAATCACATAAACATATTAACATATGTTTCACTTTTCTTTCACTTAATACATACTTGCATGCTTAGACCACTACCCACATTCCGAGGATACCCCGGCTGACAGCTAATCAAGCTCTGATACCACTTAATTATCACACCCCAACTCGACCCCT
Source organism: Ehretia macrophylla (assembly GCA_037974665.1). NCBI lineage: Eukaryota > Viridiplantae > Streptophyta > Magnoliopsida > Boraginales > Ehretiaceae > Ehretia > Ehretia macrophylla. Next base: position 328,994 of record CM075768.1, read on the forward strand.
CTTACAATCAGTCAGGACGCAACGGAATTTCGGCAGCATAACGACAGTAACATGAACATCAGGGCTCTAAACCAACCCTTAAAAACAACATACATCAAACTCCACAAATCACCAACCAACTCCACAATTAAATCAACAACATACAACGCAACTATTTCATACATTAAATATTCTTTCATCAACTCATTCATAGTTATGCGCCTCCGTTCCAACATAACATACAATACCTCGACCTTATCATACATTTCAAAAATAAGTTGAGACATATTTACAACTTAACCATAGACAAAAGAAAGCCACTAAGTTAACACCATTTGGATCATCATCTTCCAACATCTATTACAATAAGAACCACAAAGCATATAAAAGTCTATTAAACTAATATACATGACATTAAACAACATATAATCATGGATAAGACTCGGGAACATATGACTCGTCCACGTAAAGCACATTTTCCACATTCTCCTCTTCAGGAGGCACATACCCGTAATCCGGCTCTGCAACACCTGTAAGCATGCATTAATAGAGAGTGAGCTTATATACATAAGCCCAGTGAGGATCCGATAGATCTCGACAGTATTCACTACGCTCCTTGGATTTAGTCCTTTGAGCAAGTAAACACACAACAACAATAATAATGCTATCATCACATAACAACATAAATAATGCTATCATCACATAACAACATAAATAATGCTATCATCACATAACAACATAAATAATGCTATCATCACATAACAACATAAATAATGCTATCATCACATAACTATATGACCATTCAATGAAGGATACTCTATTTGGTGTAGCTCCAAACGCCATCACGATCTCAACCGTTCTTCTTATAACTCCCCATTACTCACGCACCCGAGGTACCTCACTATCCCCTTCCCTCCATGACATCTCCGTCATGCGAGCTGGGGGGAGCCTATGGCAGTCATGCCGGTTTCAACCCGACAGCCCGACGCTGCCCGAGAGGTGGCACACACATACCAAGGCTCCATTTTCATCAATCATCATGCAAGCATAAATCGATCAATCAATTGGGAGATCAGCAACAAGAGTGCCCGATTCCCGCATTCAATAATAATCAATCAATAACATCAATATAACATCAATATAACATCAATATTAAATTAAACATCAAACAACGTAGTTAGATGACAAAGTAGGCCATCTAACCGGACATGCATAATATTCATAATTAAACTCTAAATTACTCAACAACAACTCACCATTCATCACTCGAACACTACCCAACCATCTAAGGCATCGTTCAAGAAATTAAAGAATGACAACCTAACTTCTAAAATTCATAACTTACAATCTACTAATCCAAACATTGCCAAATCAGTTCCTATCACTCACCCATTCAACCTACTACATTAGCCCTCTCGGAAATCCACCATAACACCTCCACAACATGCCCGATAACCCTAAAACCCTATGACGTCATGGCTGGATTTTCTGGATTTTCACACGAACAATGTAATCGAAAATTCGGCATTACAACAGCGCTAACACGTAATTATCAAGTATTTAGAAATCGACGGCAATCGATTTCGAGCAACGCAACTCAATTAAATCAACTTTGAACATTTTAATCAAAATTAAATACCCGGAAAATAAAAATTATGCTATATCCGACAGAAACTCGTAGTATTAGTATATAATGATCCCTAGCATGCAAGGAGCAATAATCTAACATCAGATTTCAATTCTAACGGTTCAATCTTCATTTATACGCAAAAACACAAAAATGACATTTTGAGATCTAGAATTTTTCTCTCACCTTTGATGTGTTTTGATGCAAGAAATGTGTAGAATGGATGCCAAACAATCAATTTCAAGCTTTGAATCACTCAATTCGGCTTTGAAACGCAAAATCTGTGAGAAAAATGCTTTGAAAATGCCTTATCTTTCTCCTCCAAGGAGCCACGGTTTTGTGTGTGTTTGTGGAGTGTGTTTTGTGTTGTGTGAGTGTGTGTTGATGACATTATATAATAAAAAGCTTGGTCAATTAAAAAAATGCAAAGTCAAAGTTAGTTTTAATAGGTATTTTTGTGTTTTTAATGACTTTAATTGCATTTTAGTGCTCACCAAGTTAAAAATAATTATGCCACCCCCAAAATATCACAAGTGGATTATTTTTAGGTGACAAGAAGTTTTACATTCAAAGAATTCCACCCGAGTCGGCTTAAAACTCGATTTTCGCAAAAGTCGGTGTAAAAACCCTAATAAATTCTTAAGCCGATTTTAAAACCGTTTTCATCAAACACAGGTCTATTAAAGTCCGTGGACTAGGTCTAGAAGGGTTAAAAAGACCAGTTTCAAAATTATAGCGGACGTGTTTCGAAAACACTATTCACTAAAAATCGACGATAAAATTTCTGACTCCGTTTTTGATGAAAATTTCATGAATGCACATTTAGCACGTATTAGAAGTATTGACATCAAAATTATAACTTTCTAGGTCCTATAGCACATAAACAGATCATATGCACGCAAAACGAGGCAAAGCACGTAAAACGAGATAAGCAGGAAAAGTGGGGTTTCACAAACTCAAATCTATGAATGGAACATAGATGGAATGACAGAATACCAGATCCTCAATGTTACCAAACAGATAATCATCATCTGTAACATTTACAAACTAGTTGTTTTAGAAAGGGCAGCAACCAGAAATATCATCCTTGGCTTCAATGGTTAGCTCAAATGATGGTGGGATGACCACCTCAATGACGCTACCAAAGATAGCATTCTCAATATGGTGAAAACCAATGAGAATGGTGAACCCATTCTTAATCAGTAAGGCCAGACAGAGTCATGTGCTCTATCCGCCTTAGTCTTCCATGTCACCTACCATTTCATAGGTGATCCCATAGTCTACCAAGAACGAACATCTGAAATCCTTCAGAACCTCAGATGTTGAACACTCCAAGACTTTTGATGGTATAAGGATGTCTTCCTCAGTAAGCTATACCAAGATTTGACAATAACGCCTGTTATTGGAAAGAAAGATTTTTATCTGGACTTCCAAAGTTATTTCCTCAGAAAGTGAAAGAAGGCCTTTCACAAGATTTCCCAAGATTAGTGTGAAACCCCACTTTTCTATCCTGTCTCGTTTTGCTTGCTTTATCTCGTTTTGCGTAAATTGACCTGTTTATGTGCTATATGACTTTGAATGTGATAATTTTGATATTAATACTCCTAGAACATGCTAAATGTGCATTCATTAAATTTTCATAAAAAACGGAGTCAGAAATTTTATCGTCGACTTTTAGTGAATAGTATTTTTGAAACACGTCCGCTAAAATTTTGAAACTGGTCTTTTTAACCCTTCTAGACCTAGTCCTCGGACTTTAATAGACCTGTGTTTGATTAAATCATTTTTTTAAATCGGCTTAGGAATTTATTAGGGTTTTTACACCGACTTTTGCAAAAATCGAGTTTTAAACCGACTCGGGTAGAATTGTTTGGATGTAAAATTTCTTGTCACCTAAAAATAACCTACTTGAGCTATCTTGGGTATTGTATAATTTTTTTGAGCAATGGTAATCAAAAAAATGAATTTAAAGTCAAGAAAGCACTAAAAATCAATTAATTTCAACTTTGACTTTCATTTAAGTTGTTGACCTTTATGCATATATCACTAACACACACAAGCAAAGCACAAAAACATACCCATTGCACACACATTTCCGTGAGGAAGGAGAGGAAAAAAGAGAAAAAAAATTGAAGGTTTTCAAAGCAAATTTTCAAAGAAAAAGCTAGTTTTTGTCCGTAGATTTTCGTGCTGAGTTGGATTCTGCTTGTTGGGCACGCATTGCACGCATATCTAGGCTTATTTTGCATCAAAGGTGAGAGAAAAATTCTGGATCTCAAAACTCATCTTTTATGTTTTTGCGTAGAATTGATTATTGAACCATTAAAATGTTAATTTGATGTTAGATTATTGATCCATGTATGCTAGGGATCATTTATATGTAATCTTGCGAGATTTCAACTGTTGTAGCATAAATATTTATTTTCGGGATTTAAAGTTGAGTTATTTTCCATTTCTTGATTATCTTGAGTTGTATTGGTTTAAATCGATTGCCGTCGATTTCTAAAAGTTTGATAATTACGTGGTAGCGTTGTTGTAATGCCGAATTTTCGATTGTGATGTCCGTGTGAAAGTCCAAAATTTTCAGCCATGACGCATTAGGGTTTTAGGGTTGTTGGGCATGAGTTGGATGTGTTTTGCTTAGTTTTCGAGGACGCTAATATAGTTGATTGATTGGGTGAGTGATAGAAACTGATTTGGAGTGGTTTGGACTAGTAGAATATAGGTTATGATTATTTGAAGTTTAGGTTGTCTTTCTTTAAAATGTTAAATTATGCTTTTAGTTGATTGGGTGTGGTTTGAGTGATTGAATTGTGAGTTGATGATGGGTAAACTAGGGTTTGATTGTGTGTTTAACACATGTTCGGTTGAATGGCCAACTTTGTCATCTAACTTAGTTATTTGTTGTTAAATTGATTATTGATGGTATTATGATGATACTATGATTATTGATTGATTATTGATTGATGATTGATGAACCGGCAGATAGTCAAGGGAAAAGGTTGTCCTCTTGTGAATGATTGCTGTTTAATATTATTGTTGAGTCTTTGGTATGTGTGTCCCACATCTCGGGCAGCATCAGGCTGTCTGGTTGATAATGGCATGACTACCAGAGACTACCTCCAGCTCGCATGAAGGAGGTGTCATGGAGGGAGAGGTTGTTGAGGTACCTCGTGTGCGTGAGTTTATGGGAGTCACAAGAAGGCTGTTATGATCGTGATGGCATTTAGAGCTACACCAACTAGTGTATCCTTTATTGAATGGTCATTATAGTTTATGTGATGATAATATTATTGATGTTATTGTGTGTTTACTTGCTCAAAGGATCATTTCCAAGGAGTATAGTGAATATTGTTAGAGATCTATCAGATACTCACTGTGCTTATTTTATATAAGCTTACTCTCTATTATTGCATGCTTACAGGTGTTGTAGAGAAGGACTACGGATACGTGCCTCCTGAAGAGGAAAATGTGCCTTTTGTGGATGAGTCTTATGTTCCGGAGTCTTATCCTTGATGTTGTATTATTTTAATATCTTGTATATTAGTCTAGTTGACTTTTATATGCTTTGTAGTTATAATGTATAAGATGTTGAAAAGATAATGAATCAGTTGATGCTGTCTTGGTAGTCTTTCTTTTGTCTATGTTTAGGTTGCTAGGTTGGCATCAATATGTTTTGTAATATACATTAAAGTTTAAGTATTATGTTGGAACGGAGGCGTATAACAAAGAATGATTATGGTGTAATATGGTTATGTTGTATGTTGTTATTTTATTGAGGAGTTGTTTGTTGTATGGTTTATGGAGTTGATGTATGAAGTTCTAGTGAGGTTGGATTAGAGCCTCGGTATCCTATTTACTATCGTTATACTGTTGAAATTCCGTTGCGTCCTGACTGATTATAGGAGGGGTCGAGTTGGGGCGTGACATTTAAGTGGTATCAGAGCTCATATTAGTTGTCAGCCAGGGTATTCTCGGAATGTGGGTAATGGTCTTAGCATGAAAGTATGTATGAAAAGAAAGAAAAGTGAACTATGTATTAATATGATTAAATGATTAAGTGATTATGTGATTATGTGATTTAGTGCTTATGTGATTATGTGATCAATTTGTTTATGTGTTTTATATGAGTTTGTTGTTATGTGCTAATAGTTATTTATAACCTGTTTACGTGCTATAACCTGTGCTAACTCTTTGATTAGTAGAATGACTGGTAGACCAAGGACTAGAGGTAGGCCCGAGGTAGTAGATGAGACTCCTAGTAATGCGGCACCGGGCCCTGATAGGGGGGATGATCGTTTGGGGACAGCTATGGATAGGATTGCTGAGGTAGTGGCCGGACAGGCACAGTTGGTAGCAAGGCAGGCTGCCCAGACTCAGGCTTTGCAAGCTCAGCTATTGAATGTGCAGGGTGGAAACCACCAGCGTGGTACCCTGAAAGAGTTCTTGGGGTATCATCCACTTAGATTTCAGGGGGAACCCGATGATCGGAAGGCTGAAGCGTGGATTAATAAGGTGGAGAAGATTTATGATCCTCTTGATTACATTGATGAGCGAAAGGTTACCTTTGCTGTATATTTGTTCGATGATGAGGCAGAGGAATGGTGGCACATAGTGAGAGCTAGCTGGGAGACTTAGGTTGTTCCTTATGCCTGGGATACCTTCTTGAGAGCTTTTCGGGAGAAGTATGTCCCGAGGATTGCACGGGAGAGGAGAGAGGCTGAGTTTATGTCTCTGATTTAGTGGAATGCCTCAGTGGCTCAGTATGAGGCCACCTTTACTCGATTGTCTTGGTATGCACCGGAGTATATGGCTGATGAGGAGCGGAGGACTCATAGATTTATGTTGGGGTTGAGGCCCGAGATTCAGGATGCGATGGCTTTGAATCAGTATGATATATTCACTGAGGCCTTTGAGGCAGCTTCTAGGTTAGAAAAGAGGAAGGGGGATCAGCTTTTATCTAGTCAGCCTAATAAGAGGCCGTATCAGCCGCAGTTTCAGTAGGGCATGTATAGGCCTTTCGTACAGCAGGTTGTGTACAGACCATCAGCTCAGTAGGGTTCTTTTAGGCCACAGGGTCAGCAGAGTTATTATCAGCCTCAGTTTCAGCAGGCGTCATATCAGGTTCAGTCCCAGTTTAGGCCAACCCAGTCTCAGGGTCAGTACAGGCCTAGTTTGGTAAGGCCTCAGCAGCAGGCTGGTTCAGCTGTTTCTTTAGCTTTTGATTCTTCCAAGGGCAGTGTTAGTGCATCATCACCGCAGTGTACACAATGCAAGCGCACGGGGCATGTGGAGGCCGATTGCAGAGTGAAGGCAGGGATGTGTTTAGGATGCGGCAGCAATCAGCACAGGGCGAGGGATTGCCCTAGGTATTCGAGGACTGAGGGTCGGACAGCGACTCAGGGTTATTAGGACCGACCTGCGGCCAGTGCACCTCAACAGCAGCGGATCCAGGCTCGGGCCTACGCAGTTGATTTGGAGGAGATGCCTGAGGAGACTGCAGTGGTAGAAGGTAACTTCCTTATACTTGGTCAACTTGTTAAAGTATTGACTAATTCTGGTGTTACGCATTCTTTTATTACTCCTGCTTGTGTGCAACGTGTTAATATGCAACCTGAAAGATTGCCTTATGTGGTTGAGATTAGTACCTCTTTGACTGATAAGTATGTGACTGGCTTAGTATGTAAGGATTGTATAATATATGTTAAGGGGCATAGTTTTCCTTCGGACCTTATCTTATTTCTTATCTGGGGGTATGATGTTATTTTGTGTATGGATTGGCTTTCTAAGTATGATGCCCAATTGAATTGTAGAACCAAGGTGGTACAGTTTCGTTTGCCAGATCAGCCAGTAGTAGAGATAGTAGGGAACCGGGGTGCAAAGACGAGTTTTGTTATCTCAGCAACTAAAGCTGTTAAGTTGGTGAATAAGGGGTGTTCGGGTTATCTAGCTTATTTGATCAACAAGCCATCTGATAAGCTACAGCTAGAGGAAGTCCCTATTATTCGGGAATATCCCAATGTATTTCCCGAGGAGTTGCCAGGGTTACCGCCAGAGAGAGATGTGGAGTTTGTGATCAATCTTGTTCCCAGTACTCAACCTATTTCTAAATCAGCATACCAGATGGCACCAGCTGAGTTGAAGGAGTTGAAAACTCATTTGCATGAGTTATTGGAGAAGGGATTTATTCAACGGAGTTCTTCACCTTGGGGAGCTCCTGTTTTATTTGTGAAGAAGAAGGATGGTACATTAAGATTGTATATTGATTACCGTGGTTTGAATCAGGTGACCATCAAGAATAAATATCCTTTGCCACTGATTGACGAGTTGTTTGATCAACTTCAGGGAGCCAAAGTCTACTCTAAGTTTGACTTGAGGCATGGGTATTATCAGCTTCGGATTCGTACGAAGGCTGTTCCGAATTCTGCCTTCAGAACTCGGTACGAGCATTATGAGTTTGTTGTTATGCCCTTTGGATTAACTAATGCACCATCAGCATTCATGGATCTTATGCATCGGATTTTTCAACCGTATTTAGACCAGTTCGTGGTAATCTTTATTAGTGATATCTTGGTCTATTCTAAATCTGAATCGGAGCACGAGCAATATCTACGGCTTGTCTTACAGAAACTGCAGGAGCATCAGTTGTTTGCCAAGTTCACCAAATGTGAATTTTGGCTGTAACGCATATCTTTTCTTGGCCACGTGATTATACAGAGCGGTATATCTGTAGATCCCACTAAGATTGAAGTGGTAATGTCTTGGAAACGACCAGAGAATGTTTCTGAGGTCCGTAGCTTTCTTGGCTTGGCAGGTTATTACCGTAGGTTTGTAAAGGACTTCTCGAAGATTGCTGGGCCACTTTCTAAGTTGACTCAAAAACGGACTATCTTTGCTTGGGATGAGAAGTGTGAGAGTGGGTTTCAGGAGTTGAAAAAGAGGTTGACTACTACTCCAGTACTTGATCTACCAGAGGGGACCGATAATATTGTCATTTACAGCGATGCATCCAAGGAGGGCTTGGGATGTGTTCTTATGCAGGACCCAAGTAATTGCCTATGCTTCCAGGAAGTTGAAGCCTTATGAGGTGAATTATCCAACTCATGATCTTGAGTTGGCAGCAGTTGTCTTCGCACTGAAGAAGTGGCGTCATTATCTGTGGGGCAGTAAGTTCAAGATTTTCACTGATCATAAGAGTCTGAAGTACTTGTTCTCACAGAAGGAGTTGAATATGCGTCAGCGGAGGTGGATGGAGCTTCTTGGAGATTATAATTGTTCTATCAATTATCTGTCTGGCAAGGCAAATGTTGTAGCAGATGCTCTTAGTCGTAAGACAAGTATATCTTGTTTGGCTATCAAGAAATGAGAGATTCTTGAGGAATTCACTTATTGGAGACCAGAGTTGACTCAGGTTGGGGTGATGTCTTCACATCCCCGTATTCAGCGTTTATTGTTGTCTCAGATCAGAGAAGCTCAGCAACTTGATGTTAAACTTCAGAAGATTAAGGATCAGATCATAGATGATCAGTCTGACTTTAAACTGCATGAGGACGGTATTCTTCAGTTTTAGAACAGGGTTTGTGCTCCCGATGAACCGGGCTTGAGGTGAGGTATTCTAGAGGAAACTCATAATTCTAAGTACACTATTCATCCCGGTGGAACCAAGATGTATCGAGATTTGAAGCAGCACTACTGGTGGAATAACATGAAGAGAGAGGTTGCTCAGTTTGTATCTAGATGTTTGACTTGTCAGAGGGTGAAAGCCGAGCATCAACGACCTGCAGGGTTGCTTCAGCCGTTGGCTATACTAGAGTAGAAGTGGGAGCATATTACGATGGATTTCGTCACTGGTTTACCTAGAACACCGCGGGGGAATGATGCAGTTTGGGTTGTCGTGGATCGTTTGACGAAGACAGCTCATTTTATTTCGATGAGGATGGGAGATAAGGTTACAAAGTTGATAGATCTTTATTTGGATCAGATTGTTAGACTTTACGGGATTCCATCTAGTATTGTCTTAGATCGAGATCCTCGATTTACTTCTCGTTTGTGGGAGAAACTTCAGGAGACCTTGGGTACTCAGTTGAACTTCAGTACAGCGTATCATCCACAGATCGACGGTCAGTCTGAGCGGACTATTCAGATTCTGGAAGATATGCTTAGGGCTTGTGTTCTGGACTTCGAAGAACTGGGAGAAACATCTACCACTTGCCGAGTTTGCCTATAACAATAGTTATCAAGCTACTATTGGGATGGCACCTTTCGCAGCTCTTTATGGTCGTAAGTGCCGTTCACCTTTGTATTGGGACGAAGTAGGTGAGATGAAGACTATTGATCCGACTATCATGCCAGAGCTTCTTGAGAAGATTGAAAATGTTCAGTTGATTAGGCAGAGAATGCTTACGGCGTAGAGTAGATTCAAGAGTTATGCTGATAAGCATCGTCAGGACTTGGAATTTGCAATCAGAGATCGGGTTTTCTTGAGATTGTCTCCTCGTAAGGGGTTTGCTTGTTATGGTAAAGGTGGTAAGCTGAGTCCGAGATTTGTTGGGCCGTTTGAGATTACCGGCAGGGTTGGTAAGTTGGCATATTGGTTGGCTTTACCGAAGAATTTCTCTAATGTCCACGATGTATTTCACTTGTTTGATTTGCGGAAATATAATCTAGATCCTTCTCATATTCTTAAGCCAGAGCCGTTACAGCTTCGTGAGAATCTGACTTATGACAAGCGTCCAATTCGTATTCTTGATCAGATGGAACGAGAGTTGAGGTCGAAGAAGATTCCGATGGTTAAGGTGTTGTGGAAGCATCACCGTATCGAGGAAGCTACTTGGGAGAGACGAGATCAGATGTAGCAGCAGTACCCAGATCTGTTCAGTACATCAAGTAAGAATCTCGATGATGAAATTTCTTTAAGGGGGGGAGAATGTGAAACCCCACTTTTCTATCTTGTCTCGTTTTGCGTGTTTTATCTCGTTTTGCGTGAATTGACCATTTTATGTGCTATATGACTTAAAAGGTAGTGATTTTGATATTAATACTCCTAGAACATGCTAAATGTGCAATCATGAAATTTTCATAAAAAACGGAGTCAGAAATTTTATCGTTGACTTTTAGTGAATAGTATTTTTGAAACACGCCCGCTAAAATTTTGAAACTAGTCTTTTTAACCCTTCTAGACCTAATCCTCCGACTTTAATAGACTTGTGTTTGATGAAATTGTTTTTTTTTAAATTGGCTTAGGAATTTATTAGGGTTTTTACACCGACTTTTGCGAAAATCAAGTTTTAAGCTGACTCGGGTAGAATTGTTTGGATGTAAAACTTCTTGTCATCTAAAAATAACCTACTTGAGCTATCTTGGATGTTGTATAATTGTTTTGAGCAATGGTGATCAAAAAATGAATTCAAAGTCAAGAAAACACTAAAAATCAATTAATTTCAACTTTGACTTTCATTTAAGTTGTTGACCTTTATGCATATATCACCAACACACACAAGAAAAGCACGAAAACACACCCATTTGCACACACATTGTCGTGAGGAAGGAGAGGAAAAAAGTGAAAGAACTTTCAATGTTTTCAAAGCAAATTTTCAAAGAAAAAGCTAGTTTTTGTCCATAGATTTTCGTGCCGAATTGGATTCTGCTTGTTGGGCATGCATTGCATGCATATCTAGGCTTATATCGCATCAAAGGTGAGTGAAAAATTCTGGATCTCAAAACTCATCTTTTATGTTTTTGCGTAGAATTGATTATTGAACCATTAAAATGTTAATTTGATGTTAGATTATTGCTCCATGCATGCTAGGGATCATTTATACATAATCTTGCGAGATTTGAACTGTTGTAGCATAAATATTTATTTTCGGGTATTTAAAGTTGAGTTATTTGTCATTTCTTGATTATCTTGAGTTGTATTGGTTGAAATCGATTGCCGTCGATTTCTAAAAGTTTGATAATTACGTGGTAGCGCTGTTGTAATGCTGAATTTTCTATTGTGATGTCCGTGTGAAAATTCAGAAATTCCGGCCATGACGCATTAGGGTTTTAGGTTTGTTGGGCATGATTTGGATGTGTTTTGGTTGGTTTCCGAGGGGGCTAATGTAGTTGATTGAATGGGTGAGTGATAGAAACTGATTTGGAGTGGTTTGGACTAGTAGAATGTAGGTTATGATTATTTGAAGTTTAGGCTGTCTTTTTTTAAAATGTTAAATTATGCCTTTAGTTGATTGGGTGTGGTTTGAGTGGTTGAATTGTGAGTTGATGATGGGTAAACTAGGGTTTGATTGTGTATTTAATGCATGTTCGGTTGGATGGCCTACTTTGTCATCTAACTTAGTTATTTGTTGTTAAATTGATTATTGATATTATTATGATGATAATATGATTTATGGATTGATTATTGATTGATGATTGATGAACCGGGAGATAGTCAATGGAAAAGGTTGTCCTCCTGTGAATGATTGATGTTTATTATTATTGCTGAGTCTTTGGTATGTGTGTCACATCTCGGGCAGCATCGGGCTGTTGGGTTGATAACGGCATGACTACCAGAGATTACCTCCAGCTCGCATGACGGAGGTGTCATGGAGGGAGAGAAGACCACATGATGTTTCAAATGTGGTAAACCAGGACACTTTGCAAGAGATTGCAAAATCAGATCACTAATTCAATCATTAGAATTAGATGAAGCTACAAAGAGCAGAATACTCCAGTCCATTGATGATCTTGAATCATCATCCAACTCTTCTTCAGAATATTCTAATGAACAAAACATTAATCAGATTGGAACAGATAACTACTATTCTAGTAGTTTTTCCAACTCCATCCAGGAATGTGCTTGTCCGAAGATAGGAGCATGTTTCTGTCAGAAAGGACTCAACGTCCTTACAGATTCTCATGGTCTTATGATCGATATGATCTGCAAGATCAATGATCCAGAAGAAAAACAAGCTTATCTTCTCAGACTTAAAGAAATTATGGATCAGAAAGAGACAGATAAACCTCCATCCATATCTTCCCAGAATAACATCAAGAATACAAATTATTCTGATGTCCTCAGTCATTTCCAGAAAAGGAAATCCCAGCCAGTGGGAATTTCTGATCTCCAGCATGAGATTAAACTGTTAAAAACAGAAATTTAGCAACTCAGGCAAGAGTATAGACAAGAGATTTGTGATCTTAGACTTGATCATGAACATCTCCAACAAGATGTCCAGCTCTTACAAATAGAATCTCTAGAATGTCAAGAACATCTATCTCAGAATGATGAACTTGATAAACAGACTCAGATTGCTATTGGCAAACTAACAGAGGGAGCTAGCACCTCCAAACCAACAGAGGATTACCTCAATCTTTTAAACAGAATCACGTACCAGAAATAGTATGTTCAATTAACCTGCAAGGTTAATGATTTCAAATTTGAAACCATTGCCTTATTAGACTCAGGAGCATATATGAACTGCATCCAAGAAGGTTTGATACCTTCCAGATACTTTGAGAAAACCAAACAGAAGCTTTCTACAGCTGACTCTACCAGACTCCAGATCAGGTACAAATTACCTAATGCACATGTGTGCAATCAAGGTATTTGTTTCCCGACCATCTTTGTGCTGATAAAACAGTTGAATTCCCAAGTCATTCTCGGCAATCCATTCCTCCAACAGTTATTTCCCATGATTGTTACAGAACAAGGTATATCTACCAATGTGTTAAGTAAACCAATCATATTTGAGTTTTATTATCCTTCATAACGAAGAGATATTAACTCAATCCAACAGAAAGAAAACCAAATCAGTTTTCTTAAACAAGATATTAAAAGTCTCAGAATTGATGAACAGATTGCTAAACAGCAAAAGCCCATCAAAGACTTTCAGACCAAACTTGAAAAAGAAGTTTGTTCAGAACTTCCTACGACCTTTTGGGCTCGTAAGAAACAATCTGTCTCTCTCCCGTATGAGAAAGACTTTTCATAACAGAATATTCCTACCAGGGCTCGGCCCATCCAAATGAACCAGGAATATCTTTCTCTTTGCAAAAAAGAGATCCAGAGTTTATTAGATAAAAAGCTAATCTGACCTAGCAAAAGCCCATGGTCGTGTGCAGCTTTTTATGTTAATAAACATGCAGAACAGGAACGAGGAGTCCCTCGTTTAGTCATCAACTATAAGCCTTTAAATAAGGTCTTACAATGGATCAGGTATCCATTACCTAACAAGAATGATCTCCTAAAGAGATTACATCAGGCCCATGTCTTCAGTAAATTTGACATGAAATCAGGATTTTGGCAAATCCAAGTCTTAGAACCAGAAAGGTATAAGACAACATTCACCGTTCTATTTGGACAATATGAGTGGAATGTCATGCCTTTTGGGCTCAAGAATGCACCTTCAGAATTCCAAAACATTATGAACCAGATTTTTAATCGGTTCACAGACTTCACAATTGTTTACATTGATGATGTTTTAGTCTTCAGTAGTGACATTCATCAGCATTAGAAACATTTACATATTTTCTTTAAAGTCATTAAAGAAAATGGTATTGTGGTTTCTGCACCCAAGATTAGACTTTTTCAGACAAAAATCAGATTTCTTAGAAACATGATTTCTTTTGGGAAAATCACCCCTATCCAAAGAACTCTTGATTTTGCAGAAAAATTCCCAGACATTAGGCGTGAGAAAACACAGTTGCAAAGATTTTTAGGATCTTTAAACTATGTTGCAGATTTTTATCCAGCCATTCACCATTTATGCAAACCTCTTTTTGAACGTCTTAAAAAGAATCCTCCAGCATGATCTGATGTTCATACAAAAGTTGTTCAAGAAATTAAGCGTCAAGTTAAGGTTTTACCAGTTTTGACTTTATGTCAACCAGACACCCCAAAGATAGTTCAGACAGATGCTTCTGAATTAGGATTTGGTGGTATATTAAAACAGATCTTACAAGGAAAAGAACACATTGTTCGATTCCATTCAGGAACTTGGGATAAAGCCCAACAGAACTATTCAACAGTCAAAAAATAGATTTTGTCCATTGTAAAATGTATTTCAAAATTTCAAGATGATTTGTTGAACCAGAAATTTATAGTACGTGTTGACTGTAAATTAGCCAAAGACGTATTAACAAAGGATGTGAAGAATATAAACAGATCTTTGCCAGATGGCAAGCCATCCTGTCAATTTTCGATTTTGATATAGAATATATCAAGGGAGAGGATAATTCCATCCTTAATTTTCTAACCAGAGAATTTCTAACAGGCCATGTGCCTATCACATAGGATTTCTTCGGGAATACCTTTTCATTTTGTTTTCTTTCAGATCATAGAGACGGACACCAAGAGTTCAATTAATGAATTCAGATGGATTGTTTCAAGTCCACCGTATCTAGTAGATTGAAACAAAGATTTCAGATCCAGAAGTAGAATTGATAATATTTCAATTCCGCATTTCTTTCTATAAATTGTTGCTAACCATTTGCAGGAATCATTCACTCCTGACTTAGTAACAATGGCACCCAAGAAAGACAAAGGCAAAGCAAAGGCATTCGATCTCAGTTCTTATGCCCAGAAAGCTAGCATTCCAGTAACCACTCCAGCTCAGTCATCAACCCCAGTCAAGGTTGAAGACAAATAGATAACCCATACACAGATATCTACCCAGTCACCCCTAGGTAGAAACCTCACAGTTTTGGGGACATTGACCCCACAGAAATAGTTAACTGGTGTTCATGTAGGTGTTGCAGGTACATCATATTCATAGATAACAGTCAGTAACAAGTTTCAGCCTCTTGTTGGTAAACCAAAACCAGTAACTCCAAAACCTAAACAGTTACCTTCTCCTTCATACATTTACAAGAACGTCTTTGAGCTAGCTTGGGTGTTGAATAATTGTTTTGAACTTTGGTGATCAAGAAAATGCATTTAAAGTCAAGAAAACACTAAAAATAATTAGTTTCCACTTTGACTTTCTTTTATTTATTTGACATTTTCTTAATATATGATCAACACACATTAAAAACAAAGCAAAACACCACCAAAAACACACACAAAACAGTGGCTCCTTGGAGGAGAAAGATGAAGGCATTTTCAAAGTATTTTTCTCATAGATTTTGCATTTCAAAGCCGAATTGAGTGATTCAAAGCTTGAAATTGATTGTTTGGCATCCATTCTACACATTTCTTGCATCAAAACACATCAAAGATGAGAGAAAAATTTTAGATCTCAAAACTCATATTTTGTGTTTATGCGTATAAATAATTATTGAACCGTTAAAATTTTAATCCGATGTTAGATTATTGCTCCTTGCATGCTAGGGATCATTTAGCTGTAATACTACGAGTTTTTATCAGTTGTAGCATAATTTTTATTTTTCGGGTATTTAAATTTGATTAATTTGTTCAAAGTTGATTAAATTGAGTTGTGTTGATTGGAATCGATTGCCGTCGATTTCTAAAAGTTTGTTAATTACGTGGTAGCACCATTGTAATGCCGAATTTTTGATTGTGATGTTTGTGCCAAAATCCGTAAATTTTAGCCTAGGTGCCTTGAGGTTTTAGGGTTGTTGGACTTGATTTTGAGGTGTCTTTGTTGGTTTCCGAGAGGGCTAATGTAGTTGATCGAATGAGTGAGTGTTTGAAACTGATTTGGGGTTGTTTGGATTAGTAGAATGTAAGATATGATTATTTGAAGTTTAGGTTAACTTTCTTTAAATTATTGAATTGAGCCTTAGTTGATCGGGTGTGGTTTGAGTGATTGAATTGTGAGTTGTTGATGGGTAAACTAGGGTTTAATTGTGTATATAATGCATGTCCGGTTAGATGGCCTACTTTGTCATCTAACTAAGTTATTGTTGCTTAAATGATAATTGATGCTATCAATGATGAATAATTGATGATTGATTGATGATTGATTGATGATTGATGATGATTATGGAGTCTGGTATGTGTGTGCTACCTCTCGGGCAGCGTTGGACTGTCGGGTTGATAATGGCATGACTGCCAGAGGCTACCCCCAGCTCGCATGACGGAGGTGTCATGGAGGGAGGGGCTAGTGAGGTACCTCGGGTGCGTGAGTAATGGGGAGTTATAAGAAGAACGGTTGAGATCGTGATGGCGTTTGGAGCTACACCAAATAGAATATCCTTTATTGAATGGTCATATAGTTATGTGATGATAATATTATTGATGTTATTGTGTGTTTACTGACTCAAAGGATTATTCCAAGGAGTTTAGTAGACCTTGCTCGAGATCTATCGGATCCTCACTGGGCTTATTTTATATAAGCTCACTCTCTGTTATTGCATGCATGCAGGTGTTACTGATTTTAACTATGGGTATATGCCTCCTGAAGAGAGAAATGTGTCGTATGTGGATGGGTCTTATGTGCAGGAGTCATTGCCATGAGATTATCTTAGTTGTTGTAAAATAATGTTTTGTATAATCTATTTTGAAATGTATGTATAGCCTATGTATTAAGTTGGAACGGAGGCGTATAACTATGATTGGAATGTTGAAGAATGATTATTGTATAATATGGATGTGTTGTATGTTGTTAACTTAATTGAAGAGATGATTTTTGGGATTGTTTATGGAGTTTGATGTATGATGTTCTAATGAGGTTAGTTTAGAGCCTCGGTGTCCTAATTACTATCGTTATACTGTCGAAATTCCGTTGCGTCCTGATTGATTATAGGAGGGGTCGAGTTGGGGCGTGACATACATCATCTTCACATATAACAGTCAGTAACAAGTTTCAGCCTTTTGTTGCTAAACCAAAACCAGTAACTCCAGAACCTAAACATTTACCTTCTCCTTCATACATTTACAAGAACGTCTTTAACCAGATTAGTATAACAGAACCAACACATTTCAGACAGAACGCAAACATCACCCCAGCTAAGTTTGCTAGGGCATTTTTTCATCCCCACTCAAACTACATCCCAGATAACACATTCAAAACATAGAGTTACTATGAGGCCATTCTCATAGCAACAGAATCAATAGAGTTTGTCCCAGATGACCGTGACAAACAACCAGGCCAATATAGTCATGTCAAGGCTAAACTACAGAATGTGCTCACCTTTGATCAATGGGCACAACCCCCACAGAAAACCAAACAACTCCCAGTTAATATAGCCCTTAGAGACTATAACTATTATGATTACATTCAAGCGTGGTTTAGATGCTTCTATCTCCAGAATGATAAACATGATATGTGGTTTTTCCTTTTCAAGAAATCATTCCCCTTAGAGGTCCCAAATTGGTTTATCCAATGGTGGGCATCATATGGCCCTATAACAGAAATATTACCAGAACCAGTTTACAAAGAATACAAGTACTTCACAGAAAATTGGAAGGCACCAGAACTTTTAGCCTATCTTCCCCCATTTTTTGTGTTCTACAGAGTTTTCTTTGTAACATGGATCTTCATATCAGAAATCACATTCAAACATACATCTTTCAGAAACCAGCAAGTTATACCATCTTTCGGAAGAAATCATTGTGTCATGTGGTAGAAGAAGATGAACAACAATTCTTGTTTAACTCTAAAAGTCCAAGCATGGCTAGAAACCAATCAGAAACAGAAGAAGGAAATTCAACCAGAACAACAGGAGTTCCTCTTCTTCAAGAATTACCTCCATACTCAGCTAGTAGTGTCCACCAGTTATGAAGAAATTAAGGCCATCATGCTGCAGCTCAATGAAATTGCCCCAGATCAGGCATCCATTTCTACAGATTTCGCCAATAATAATGAAGATGATTGTTATGGCATCTTCACACCATTATAACTTAGACAATGGAGTTTAGTTGTGTTCTCCGCCAAAAACACAGTACAGATGACATTTCTAATGTTCTCACCAAAAACAATAGACAGATAGGGTTTTGTTCTTCTAAGTTCCCTTCAAAAACTAGAATGCAACAGTTAGACTTCCCTTCTCTGAAGTCATATGGTTACTGAAGAATTCCATAAAACTTCAGCTAGTCTAGGTCAAACAGCAACTGGTAAAGACATCTCAAGTCCGTTGATGGGTGTGGCTTTCCCAAAAAGCCAAAGAAGATTTAGAAACTTGTTTATCTTCTAGCCTGTATTTTATTTTTTATTTTGCTTAGTCAACTTACCTTTAGCAAACTTATCTCAACAATCTTGTAAGGTCACGAAATTGAAGGGCAGAAGGCATAAGACTCCATTTTTACCCATGTGGTGGTTAGATGAGATATAGTTAGACTTCGAAGATAGTAAGGCTTCGAAGATAGTAAGACTAAGTACGATGCATATTAGATTATAAGGAAAATAGACTAATTTATTTATTTTCTTTGTATTAGTGGGAAATACATATCACTAAGTGTACTTGTATGTATTCTACCATAAGTCAGTATGATCCAGACATGAAGAAGTTTTACAACGTCTTCAGCATAGAACCAGACTTAGGCTCAGAGATGAAGAGATGAATCCAGTCGAGATTCCATCAGACATCATTATCACAAGACGACATTACTTTTGGTCACAGTGAAAGTAATCCAGTCAAGAGACATCATCATCATGTCAAGACAAAAGATCTTTCGGCCACAGTGATCGCCAGACAAGATCATCATGTCAAGACAAAACAGAATTCGGCCACAGTAAAAGCCGATATACTATTCATGAATAGTAAAACCACTTTTTACTGTTCACTTTTTGAAAAGTTACTTTTGACTTTTCATTTTACATTTTCACTATTTTAATCACATATTCGATATCCTATAATAAGGCAGAGTCCGCCTCAGAACATAGGATCCGAATTCTCTTTCTTCCCCTTTAGAAGATTAAGATTTTAAGATGCTATTCAGGATTCGAATCTTCTTCCTTTACCTTTTTTATTTTTAATTCGATTCACTATTTTCCATTTGTACTCCTGTACAAACCAACAGTGTAACACAGACCTCTTCCAGTTTATCTATTAACAAGTAAGAGACTTAGTCTCATTTTATCTTCATCTTGTTTGTATTCCTTTATTTTCCTGTCTATTATCCCTATTTATTCCGCTTTCTGTTATGTCTATTATTATCTTATCTCCCCTGGGTTGTTTCTGGTATCAGAGCTAGAGTAACTATTAGGTTAGTCTTAAGAAACATACCTGTATCGACAACTTACTTTTATCTACGTAGATAGGGTTGCAAGTGAGTAAGACCCACGGAAGGGCAGTAGACTCCAAGAGTCCCTTGAAGTAGATTCGAATATAATAAGTCGGTTCGCAGATTGTAAGGTTAAGGCTAGTCAACATATTTGTAATAGCTTCTAGTAGCAGTAATGTTTCAGTAAGATTAGATAATAATACCATAGCTAAAACAAAACAGACATGAACAGTAGGAGAGTTAAGTAATTGGAAACCTCCTAAGATGAACATAAATGAGATTTACCAGAAAGGTCTCATTGACCTAAAATCTCTACTTACTATTAGATGTAAGGAAGAAGTAGTGCCATTAACCAGTGATCAACAGAGTATCAGAATTTTTCCCAGAAATCTCTAGATAAAGCCAAGAGAAACGGCTATAGGTTTCTACATATTGGCCATGTACAGGTCGCACTAAAGCCTCTAATTAGAGAAGGACTAGATACCAATGTATATCTATCTCTCAGAGATTGTAGGTCACTTAGATACAATGATTCATTACTAGGATTAGTAGAGACTAGTATATGTAATGGTCCGATTTTCTTTAATTATTTTTCAGATCATACCATATCGCTCACATGTCCTTATGTCATGAAAGCACTCCAGTTAGATATTAAGATGCATAATTATTATGTTGATTATGGAACACATGCATATGAAGTTATTTATCGTCTTAATTATAAATTGATGACTACAGGATTAAATCCTAGATCTGTAGCCAGAAAACGTCCAAAAGGTGAAACTATCCTTTGGAATTTGGACAGAAACAGATCCATAGTTAACATACCCAGAACCATTAAGTGGAACGAAGTTTCACTCCCAGAAAGGTAGGACATTGAAAATGCCACCAAACCAGTCATTCAGGACCAGAACGTCCAGAACTCCAGAATAGAATAGATCATTCAGTACGATGATGTAACAGTTTCCATTAAAATAGATAGAGGAAATAGGGAATCAGTTTTTTCCCAATCACTTTCCAGTATCTCTAGGATCAATATTTCTAACCCAACCCCAGGCTTTGTTGACCTTCCTTCAACAAGCAGAAATCAGACCCAATCCGTTCCTATGGGAATCAGGATTGAAGAACAGACTGCTCGTCCAGTCTATCCAGAATTTGAACCAACAGATACATCGTCTGTTGACTTCAACCCTTCAGCCTCAGACTTTGGCATCAATATGTTGTCTGAAGTCTTTGAATGAGATGTTCAAGGCTTGAAAGATGAGTTTCTTTCAGATGAGAACAAACAAATCAGAGAATGGTATTTTAAGAATCATAACAGTGAACAATTAGCAGATTTAAAAAGCCAATGGCTCCAATATTTGCAAATTATTAGATTAAATGTACCATTTTTCTTGTGGTTTAAACACAGAAATAAACCAATGAACACTAATGTTCTTACAGCAAGAACAAGAAAATGGAATTTACCTAATTCCACAACAGTTATTGATGCGGAGCACCCTCCGTTTCAACATACACAGGTTCCTACTAAAGAATGAACTATTGATCTTAAACCATTTATCTTTACAGAACAACCAAAACTCAAAGACATAGCCCAACAAAATAATTAGACTAATCTTTCAGTGGTCACTTTACATAAACAAATTCAGAATATCGAAGATATTCTTGAACAACAAACTCCAATAAAACAAGTTGAATCAAAACAAAAGTCAATTGAACAGACCACTGTTTCATTGATAAAACCATTTGATTCACTTAAGTTAACCAGTACAAAGGTTAAACCAGAATCTCCAATCAAGGTTTTACCTTTTAAAATATCGAAATTCATTCCAAAATTGGAATCCACAGAAGAGAAGAATACCAAACTTCTCCAGGAACTGATTTCCAGAACAAAGAAATCAGAACCTTCATCCAGCCAACCAGTTCTTCAAACATTAAAACAGTCAGACAGTAATTCTGATTGTGAATCCTTATCTTCTCAGAATTTCGGGAGGGATAAAGTTATCCACCTTAATAGAATTTCTTTTCCTGATACAAAGAATTTCTATCCCAGACCTTTACCCCCAGATCTTCAAATTGAAGAATCTCATTCCCAGAGGTCCTACTCAGGAACTCAAATCTATGAATGGAACATAGATGGAATGACAGAATACCAAATCCTCAATGTTACCAAACAGATGATCATCATCGGTAACATTTACAAACAAGTTGTTTCCGAAAGGGCAGCAACCAGAAATATCATCCTTGGCTTCAATGGTCAGCTCAAAGGATGGTGGGATGACCACCTCCATGATGCTACCAAAGAAAGCATTCTCAATATGGTGAAAACCAATGAGAATGGTAAACCCATTCTTAATCAGCAGGGCCAGATAGAGTCATGTGCTCTATCCGCCTTAGTCTTCGATATCACCTACCATTTCATAGGTGATCCCACAGTCTACCAAGAACGAATATCTAAAATCCTTCAGAACCTCATATGTAGAATACTCAAAGACTTCCGATAGTATAAGGATGTCTTCCTCAGTAAACTATACCAGAGATCTGACAATAACGCCAGTTATTGGAAAGAAAGATTTTTATCTGGACTTCCAAAGTTATTTGCTCAGCAAGTGAAAGAAGCCCTTTCACAAGATTTCCCAGGATTAGACTATGATCTAATGACATATGGTGACATCATTTCCCATATTAACAAGACTTCTTTGAAGATTTGCACTGATCTCCGTTTTAAAGCACAGCTTAAGAAACAATCTAACAGAAAAGAACTAGGAAATTGGTGTGAACAATATGGTATGAAAATTGTTCGACCACCCCATACTCATAAGACACATAAATCCAAAATTTCCTTCAGAAAATACAAGAGTCACTTCAAGTCTATTGGACAGAAGTATAACAAGAAGTATGGCAACAAACCATACAGTCATAAAAAGAAACATTACCAGAAGTTTCTACCAAAAAAATTGGAAACCAAAACATAGTAAAGAACAGAAGACTACAGGATGTTTCAAATGTGGTAAACCAGGATACTTTGCAAAAGATTGCAAAATCAGATCACTAATTCAATCATTAGAATTAGATGAAGCTACAAAGAGCATAATACTCCTGTGACGCCCGAGATTCTACCGTACACATTTTTAAATGTTGCATCCATTAATTGTGTATTAAATTATGTGCTTTACCTATTGTCTTTCTTGATCACTATTCATTCAATTTTTAAACTGCATTATATTAGTGAATTAGCATTTTTATTAAATCATATTAATTGTTAAAGGAATGTGAAAATTGTGCAATTGAGCTAGGAGCGATAGGAGCACTCGTTTAGAAAATGATTTTCGTGGTTCAATGAATAGTGTTACGTAACTAACTTAGTGTTTTAATTAGTTAGCTTATACTTTACACTTTAGGCTCGTTTTTAAGCTACCAACGCTCATTTTTAGTGGACCACTAAACACCTAACTTGACCCTACCTATCATATATACTCACCATAAAGCAATTAGCTCATAACTTAGCAAAAAAAAAAAAAAGAAAAGGAAGATGCAGATTTTACTATAGCAAATCCGAGAATAGCATAGGAGGAGAATGAGAGGATTTTGCTCATCAAATCTTCAAGCCAAGCCAAGCCAAGCAAGGAGCAAGTAGTTTAGGGTGTGTGCAAGCCTTCTAGGAGCTCCTACGCGCGTTAGGTGAGGGTTTTGCATATTATTTTTGCATTTGAAATATATGTCAACTTTCTTGAATTTATTGATTTGCTATATTATGATCATGCAATGCTTAAATATGCTTATGTATGTTGTGTATAAGTAGTAGAGACCTAATTTATGCTATTGTTTCATAGTTTAAACGGTTGAAATCGCTTGTTGATCGTAGGGCATGAATAGTGACGGGAAAATTAGGGATTTGCGAAATCAGACCTTGTAGCTTGAATTAATGGTTCTAATAGGTGCTTTAGATGTTAATGAAAGTAGTGTGAAGGCCTTGTAGGGTTTAATTGCCCGTAACCTAGTGAAAGAATGAAATAGCCGACTTTTAGAAAGGGGTTTCGGGGTTATCGCGAATCCGGGTTGAATTGGCCTCCACATTTAGTAATCCTAGGCTATTTAGGACCTAATTAAGCTTTGCTAGCCTCCATTTGAGTCCCGGATGAGGTACGTGTAGTACAAAGTCAAAAGAGTGAAAATGGGGCTTTTGTGCTAAACGCGGGTAATTGGGTAGTTTCTAGGGTCCTAGGGGTGCCATAAGGGATAATTAAAAGTATGGAATAGCCCGCTCGCTTATCTAGAACATTAACTTGTGTTTGGAAGAAAAATGACTTGTGTTACAAAGGGGTTTTGGGTCAAACATAAATCCGGGTGAATTTGGTTGATATATTTGGTGTTCTTAGGGTAAGTAGGGACTAAATGTGCTTTTCTAACTCTTAGTTGAGCTTTGATTAAGATACTTGTAGTACAAACGCACAAAGGGGTAATCGGGGCTTTTGTGGCTAATTCGGGTTAATGAATGATTTCAAGGGTTCTAAGTGTGCCATAATGTGTAACTAGAAGATTAGAATAATTATTTGGTGAATCTTGAGCCTTAGCCTCGGTTTGGAGTTAAATGACTTAGGAAAACAAAAGGGAAACTCGGGGTTTCAAGCTTAGCCTTTGAATTAGCTTTGGTGCTTGTATATCTTGCCTTTACATGTTGTTATATGGCATTTGTGAGCATTTCGTGAAGTTTCGTGATCATCGGTCATTGATCCCTTTGTGTTGGTATAGTTATTTTCATATTTAATGCTTATATCTTGTTATAATGTTTATACTTCTTGTACTTTGTTAAGATCAAACTCTAATAAACATTGCATGCTAAGTGAGTAGGACTATAAGGATAACTCATCTAGTTATATGATTATTGATTATTGTAATTAAAAGTAATTGGAATTTATAACTTATGATCTTAACTTAATGGTATTTGATGCTTCTAATATATCTTATGTTCTCTAATGATATGATAAGGTGAACATTGTATCTTAATTGTGTGTGGGTTATGAACTTGTGTGAATAAGTGATTATAAATCTAGCTTCTAATGTTGTAAGGTTGAGTTAAGTAAGAGTTGAGTTGGAATTGATATAGTTAATTGCTAAACTTATATGAACACCCTAGGGTTGCATACTTGAGCTAATTCGGGGAGTTGAAGTAAATCTGAGCTATTCTTTTAGCATGCTTGGCTTAATTCCAGGTGAGGGAGACTTCATCCTTATGTGCATAATAGTTTATTTACTTGTACTTAGATTATGTGCACTTATTGTCTATATATTGTGTGTGAGGGCAACTTACTTTGTTGTCCCTTAATCATGTGTTTGTTGATATATTCTATTGTTATCATTTTGAGTGCATTGCATCGTGGTTGCGCAACCATTTGGGCATGGTAGTGTCGTGGAAACCGGGCGGCATCGGGCTTGCCGGTATACCTCGGCTACCATGGTTACCCAGTCCCTCTCTCGCTTGGGATGCCGCCCAGGGAGAGTTGGGTCGTAGGATTTCGGGGTACATCCGGAGTACACCCATTTTGGAGTTATAAGGGGATGCCGGCTTATCGATAACAGTGTCATTATTACATCGTGATTTCAGTTCGTGGCGTCGCTGGTGTGCCTCTGCCCTTCGGGGTATTCGCTTAGCCGGGACGTTATAGAAGTCAAAGTGTATCGTATCCTTTTTAATGTGTGGTAACTTGTTGTTTCAATTGTTCTTTGGTTGTAAAATGCTTTATTTGTACTAACCGCTGCATTGCACATCCCCGGTAGACCTTATCCCTCACTGGGCAATTGTGATTGCTCATACCTCGCTAAACATGTTTCAGGTGGTGCAGTTGGAGGAGTTGACCTGATTGCTGTGTGCTATTACTTGAGGTTTGAGTGATTGCCTGTTAAACTGTGGAAGACCTTACTTGTTCTACTTTATGTTTTATTTGGGAGCCTAAGGGCTTATGTATATATATTTGAGTAGTTGCAAGTTTGAAAGCTAAGTGGATGTAGTAAGTGTTATGGAATTGTGGCATGTAATAACTTTTGCTTCTGCTTCTAGCTACGTTGCATGCTTGGGTGTGAATGAACGGGTGTATGGTTGGCTTTAATTTCTAAGAATGTTCAATGCTATCATGGAGTGACATGATAAGCGGTTTTGTAAAGAAGTTAAGTTATGAATGCATGCTTGTGTGTATCTAAACCGTTTGTATGTCTTAAGGCTCGGATGACCTTAAAGCTAAGATCTTTAGTTATAAATGAATGTCTTGTTATGTTGTGGCTTTATTGAGTATTTACAGGTTTTCAGAAAGTCCACAATACAGGGGAAACTCTGTCCGTTTTCCCTAAAATTTTGTGACCGGGTTTGGCATTGGGTTGAGAATAGTATGGTTATTAGAGCCTCCGGTCTCGTGAGGGATCGGGGCGTTACAGGTGGTATCAGAGCTTAGTTAGCTCTAAGCCGGGACAGGGTCCTCGGCCTGTCGGGTAGTAACCCTTGCGTGTGTGCTTGTTAAGAGTGTGTCTTGAAAGTGTATGCCTGCATGTGTGATTGTGTGTCTTGTATTGAATGTGTGCACCTATGTGATATAATTATGTGTTACGTGCTAAGTGTGTGCTAAGTGAAGTAAAGTGGCTGGTTATGCATCAATTTGACCTCGTGAATTGTTAATTGCTTGAACTGTTACTTGTAATGTGTGCATTTGAAAGTCTTTGATTGAGTTGTGTTATGATGGACTTGATTGTCATGCTTGAATGACTTTGATGATTACACTGTTTCATAAACTCTTATATAAACATGGTTACAGAATAGTTTAAAAATTATATTTGTAAATATGATATCTTGGCATTCATACATGTCCCGTTGAAATGGTAAGAAAGACTTCTTCCTCCCCCTGAAGAGAAGTGATTAGCAACAAGCCCTCCAAGTTGTGTGGATTAGCGGGAATGAGAATGTTGTAAGCGGAGCTCAGTTATTGGGATTTCTTCCAAGGCATTCTTCTACGCTTAGTAGTCAGAAATGAATGGCTTCCTTTGGGATTTCTATATGACCATTCTCTCGGTTTTCTTATTGAGTATTCTTCTAGTATTTTCTTGCTGGCATTACTCGGAAGACTTAGTTTGGGATTCTAATCAGCCTTATTATATGGAATTATCTTCGGTATTTGTACTCTAAATTCTTATTGGTATTTTCTCGCCACTGTTAGTTGGGATTCTATTCTTCTATGGTATTCGTGCCAGCGGGATTCCTATTTGGATTTCGAAGTAGCATCTCTATTGGAGCCTTTATTTGGCCTTATTACGTGAGGTTCGCAGGCAATACTACTGGGATTTCTTAATGAGCTCCCACGAGAGTTCGTATATGGTATTCTTGCTTAGCAATTGATGACGAGTAATCGGAGTTGGTTTTCAGTTGTTGTGGAGTTCCCTTGTGAAGAAGAATTGCGTGGACGCAATTTGTTTAAGGGGGAGAGGATGTGACGCCCGAGATTCTACCGTACACATTTTTAAATGTTGCATCCATTAATTGTGTATTAAATTATGTGCTTTACCTATTGTCTTTCTTGGTCACTATTCATTCAATTTTTAAACTGCATTATATTAGTGAATTAGTATTTTTATTAAATCATATTAATTGTTAAAGGAATGTGAAAATTGTGCAATTGAGCTAGGAGCGATAGGAGCACTCGTTTAGAAAATGATTTTCGTGGTTCAATGAATAGTGTTCAGTAACTAAGTTACTGTTTTAATTAGTTAGCTTATACTTTACACTTTAGGCTCGTTTTTAAGCTACCAACGCTCATTTTTAGTGGACCACTAAACACCTAACTTGACCCTACCTATCATATATACTCACCATAAAGCAATTAGCTCATAACTTAGAAAAAAAAAAAAAAAAGGAGATGCAGATAATACTGTAGCAAATCCGAGAACAGCAAAGGAGGAGAATGAAAGGATTTTGCTCATCAAATCTTCAAGCCAAGCCAAGCCAAGCAAGGAGCAAGTAGTTTAGGGTGTGTGCAAGCCTTCTAGGAGCTCCTACGCGCGTTAGGTGAGGGTTTTGCATATTATTTTTGCATTTGAAATATATGTCAACTTTCTTGAATTTATTGATTTGCTATATTATGAACATGCAATGCTTAAATATGCTTATGTATGTTGTGTATAAGTAGTAGAGACCTAATTTATGCTATTGTTTCATAGTTTAAACGGTTGAAATCGCTTGTTGATCGTAGGGCATGAATAGTGACGGGAAAATTAGGGATTTGCGAAATCAGACCTTGTAGCTTGAATTAATGGTTCTAATAGGTGCTTTAGATGTTAATGAAAGTAGTGTGAAGGCCTTGTAGGGTTTAATTGCCCGTAACCTAGTGAAAGAATGAAATAGCCGACTTTTAGAAAGGGGTTTCGGGGTTATCGCGAATCCGGGTTGAATTGGCCTCCACATTTAGTAATCCTAGGCTATTTAGGACCTAATTAAGCTTTGCTAGCCTCCATTTGAGTCCCGGATGAGGTACGTGTAGTACAAAGTCAAAAGAGTGAAAATGGGGCTTTTGTGCTAAACGCGGGTAATTGGGTAGTTTCTAGGGTCCTAGGGGTGCCATAAGGGATAATTAAAAGTATGGAATAGCCCGCTCGCTTATCTAGAACATTAACTTGTGTTTGGAAGAAAAATGACTTGTGTTACAAAGGGGTTTTGGGTCAAACATAAATCCGGGTGAATTTGGTTGATATATTTGGTGTTCTTAGGGTAAGTAGGGACTAAATGTGCTTTTCTAACTCTTAGTTGAGCTTTGATTAAGATACTTGTAGTACAAACGCACAAAGGGGTAATCGGGGCTTTTGTGGCTAATTCGGGTTAATGAATGATTTCAAGGGTTCTAAGTGTGCCATAATGTGTAACTAGAAGATTAGAATAATTATTTGGTGAATCTTGAGCCTTAGCCTCGGTTTGGAGTTAAATGACTTAGGAAAACAAAAGGGAAACTCGGGGTTTCAAGCTTAGCCTTTGAATTAGCTTTGGTGCTTGTATATCTTGCCTTTACATGTTGTTATATGGCATTTGTGAGCATTTCGTGAAGTTTCGTGATCATCGGTCATTGATCCCTTTGTGTTGGTATAGTTATTTTCATATTTAATGCTTATATCTTGTTATAATGTTTATACTTCTTGTACTTTGTTAAGATCAAACTCTAATAAACATTGCATGCTAAGTGAGTAGGACTATAAGGATAACTCATCTAGTTATATGATTATTGATTATTGTAATTAAAAGTAATTGGAATTTATAACTTATGATCTTAACTTAATGGTATTTGATGCTTCTAATATATCTTATGTTCTCTAATGATATGATAAGGTGAACATTGTATCTTAATTGTGTGTGGGTTATGAACTTGTGTGAATAAGTGATTATAAATCTAGCTTCTAATGTTGTAAGGTTGAGTTAAGTAAGAGTTGAGTTGGAATTGATATAGTTAATTGCTAAACTTATATGAACACCCTAGGGTTGCATACTTGAGCTAATTCGGGGAGTTGAAGTAAATCTGAGCTATTCTTTTAGCATGCTTGGCTTAATTCCAGGTGAGGGAGACTTCATCCTTATGTGCATAATAGTTTATTTACTTGTACTTAGATTATGTGCACTTATTGTCTATATATTGTGTGTGAGGGCAACTTACTTTGTTGTCCCTTAATCATGTGTTTGTTGATATATTCTATTGTTATCATTTTGAGTGCATTGCATCGTGGTTGCGCAACCATTTGTGCATGGTAGTGTCGTGGAAACCGGGCGGCATCGGGCTTGCCGGTATACCTCGGCTACCATGGTTACCCAGTCCCTCTCTCGCTTGGGATGCCGCCCAGGGAGAGTTGGGTCGTAGGATTTCGGGGTACATCCGGAGTACACCCATTTTGGAGTTATAAGGGGATGCCGGCTTATCGATAACAGTGTCATTATTACATCGTGATTTCAGTTCGTGGCGTCGCTGGTGTGCCTCTGCCCTTCGGGGTATTCGCTTAGCCGGGACGTTATAGAAGTCAAAGTGTATCGTATCCTTTTTAATGTGTGGTAACTTGTTGTTTCAATTGTTCTTTGGTTGTAAAATGCTTTATTTGTACTAACCGCTGCATTGCACATCCCCGGTAGACCTTATCCCTCACTGGGCAATTGTGATTGCTCATACCTCGCTAAACATGTTTCAGGTGGTGCAGTTGGAGGAGTTGACCTGATTGCTGTGTGCTATTACTTGAGGTTTGAGTGATTGCCTGTTAAACTGTGGAAGACCTTACTTGTTCTACTTTATGTTTTATTTGGGAGCCTAAGGGCTTATGTATATATATTTGAGTAGTTGCAAGTTTGAAAGCTAAGTGGATGTAGTAAGTGTTATGGAATTGTGGCATGTAATAACTTTTGCTTCTGCTTCTAGCTACGTTGCATGCTTGGGTGTGAATGAACGGGTGTATGGTTGGCTTTAATTTCTAAGAATGTTCAATGCTATCATGGAGTGACATGATAAGCGGTTTTGTAAAGAAGTTAAGTTATGAATGCATGCTTGTGTGTATCTAAACCGTTTGTATGTCTTAAGGCTCGGATGACCTTAAAGCTAAGATCTTTAGTTATAAATGAATGTCTTGTTATGTTGTGGCTTTATTGAGTGTTTACAGGTTTTCAGAAAGTCCACAATACAGGGGAAACTCTGTCCGTTTTCCCTAAAATTTTGTGACCGGGTTTGGCATTGGGTTGAGAATAGTATGGTTATTAGAGCCTCCGGTCTCGTGAGGGATCGGGGCGTTACAACTCCAGTCTGTTGATGATCTTGAATCATCATCCAACTCTTCTTCAGAATATTCTGATGAAGAAAACATTAATCAGATTGGAACAGATAACTACTATTCCAGTAGTTCTTCCAACTCCATCCAGGAATGTGCTTGTCCCAACATAGGAGCATGTTTCTGTCAAAAAGGACTCAACGTCCTTACGGATTCTCATAGTCTTATGATCGATATGATCTATAAGATTAATGATCCAGAAGAAAAGCAAGCTTATCTTCTCAGACTTAAAGAAATTAAGGATCAGAAAGAGGCAGATAAACCTTCATCCATATCTTCCCAGAATAACATCAAGAATATAAATTATTCTGATGTCCTCAGTCATTTCCAGAAAAGGAAATCCCAGCCAGTGAGAATTTCTGATCTCCAGCATGAGATTAAACTGTTAAAAATAGAAATTCAGCAACTCAGGCAAGAGTATAGACAAGAGATTTGTGATCTCATACTTGATCATGAACATCTCCAACAAGATGTCTAGCTCTTACAAATAGAATCTCTAGAACGTCAAGAACATCTATCTCAGAATGATGAACTTGATAAATAGACTCAGATTGCTATTGGCAAACTGACAGAGGGAGCTAGCACCTCCAAACCAACAGAAGATTAACTTAATCTTTTAAACAGAATCACGTACAAGAAATGGTATGTTCACTTAACCATCAAGGTTAATGATTTTAAATTTGAAACCATTGCCTTATTAGACTCAGGTGCAGACATGAATTTCATCTAAGAAGGTTTAATACCTTCCAGATTTTTTGAGAAAACCAAAGAGAATCTTTTTACAGCTGACTCTACCAGACTCCAAATTAGGTACAAATTACCAATGCACATGTGTGCAATCAAGGTATTTGTTTCCTGATCAGCTTTGTGCTGATCAAACAGTTGAATTCCCAGGTCATTCTCGGGAATCCTTTCCTTCAACAGTTATTTCCCATGACTGTTACAGAACAAGGTATATTCACCGATGTGTTGGGTAAACCAATCCTGTTTGAGTTTTATTATCCTTCACAGTGAAGAGATATTAACTCAATCCAACAGAAAGAAAACCAAATAAATTTTCTTAAGCAAGATATTCATAGTCTTAGAATTGATGAGCAGATTGCTAAATAGCAAAAGCCCATGAAAGACTTCCAGACCAAACTTGAAAAAGAAGTTTGTTCAGAACTTCCTACGGCCTTTTGGGCTAGTAAGAAACATTCAGTCTCTCTCCCATATGAGAAAGACTTTTCAGAACATAATATTCCTACCAAGACTAAGCCCATCCAAATGAACTAGGAATATTTGTCTCTTTGCAAAAAAGAGATCCAGAGTTTATTAGATAAAAAGCTAATCTGACCCAGCAAAAGCCTATGGTCGTGTGCAGCCTTTTATGTCAATAAATATGCAAAACAGGAACGAGGAGTCCCTCGACTTGTTATCGACTATAAGCCCTAAAATAAGGTCTTACAATGGATCAGGTATCTAATACCCAACAAGAATGATCTCCTTAAGAGATTACATCAGGCCCATGTCTTCAGTAAGTTTGACATGAAATCAGGATTTTGGCAAATCCAAGTCCTAGAACCAGAAAGGTACAAAAGAGCATTCACCATTCCATTTGGACAATATGAGTGGAATGTTATGCCTTTTGGGCTCAAGAATGCACCTTCAGAATTCCAAAACATTATGAACCAGATTTTTAATCAGTTCACAGACTTCACAATTGTTTACATTGATGATGTTTTAGTCTTCAGTAATGACATTCATCAGCATTGGAAACATTTAACCAGAGAATTTCTAACAGGCCATGTGCCATCACATAGGATTCCTTCGGGAATACCTTTTCATTTTGTTTTCTTTCAGATCATAGAGACGGACACCAAGAGTTCAATTAATGAATTCATATGGATTGTTTCAAGTCCACCGTATCTAGTAGATTGAGACAAAGATTTCAGATCCAGAAGTAGAATTGATAATATTTCAATTCCGCATTTCTTTCTATAAATTGTTGCTAACCATTTGCAGGAATCATTCACTATTGACTTAGTAACAATGGCACCAAGAAAGACAAAGGCAAAGCAAAGGCATTCGATCTCAGTTCTTATGCCCAGAAAGCTAGCATACCAGTAACCACTCCAGCTCAATCATCAAACCCAGTCAAGGTTGAAGACAAACAGAGAACCCATACACAGATATCTACCTAGTCACCCCTTGGTAGAAACCTCACAGTTTTGGGGACTTTGACCCCACAGAAACAGTTAACCGGTGTTCATGCAGGTGTTGCAGGTACATCATCTTCACAGATAACAGTCAGTAACAAGTTTCAGCCTCTTGTTGCTAAACCCAAACAAGTAACTCCAGAACCTAAATAGTTACATTCTCCTTCATACATTTACAAGAACGTCTTTGACCAGATTCTTGTAACATAACCAACACATTTCAGACAAAACCCAAACATCACCCCAGATGAGTTTGCTAGGGCATTTCTTCATCCCCACTCAAACTACATCCCATATAACACATTCAAAACACAGAGTTACTATGAGGCCATTCCCATAGCAACAGAATCAATAGAGTTTGTCCTAGATGACAGTGACAAACAACCAGGCCAATATAGTCATGTCAAGGCTAAACTACAGAATGTGCTCACCCTTGATCAATGGGCACAACCCCCACAGAAAACCAAACAACTCCCAGATAATATAGCCCTCAGAGACTATAACTATTATGATTACATTCAGGCGTGATTCAGATACTTCTATCGCCAGAATGATAAACATGATATGTCATGGTTTTTCCTTTTCAAGAAATCATACCCCTTAGAGGTCCCAAATTGGTTTATCCAATGGTGGGCATCATATGGCCCTATAACATAAATATTACCAGAACCAATTTACGAAGGATATAAGTACTTCACAGAAAATTGGAAGGCATCAGAACATTTAGCCTACCTTCTCCTATTTTTTGTGTTGTATAGAGTTTTCTTTGTAACATGGATCTTCAGATCAGAATTCGCATTCAAACATACACCTTTCGGAAACCAACAAGTCATACCGGCTTTTGGAAGAAACCATAGCGTCATATGGTGGAAGAAGATGAACAACAGTTCTTGTTCAACTCCAAAAGTCCAAGCATGGCTAGAAACCAATCAGAAACAAAAGAAGGAAATTCAACCAGAACAACAGGAGTTCCTCTCCTTTAAGAATTTCCTCCATACTCAGCTCGCAGCGGCTACCGGTTATGAAGAAGTTCAGGCCATCATGCTGCAACTCAATGAGATTGCCCCAGATCAGGCATCCATTTCTACAGATTTCGCCAATAACAATGAAGATGATTGTTATGGCATCTTTACACCATTGTAACTCAGACAATGGAGTTTAGTTGTGTTCTCCGCCAAAAACACAATTCATATGAGTTTCCTAATGTTCTCACCAAAAATATTGGACAGATAGGGTTTTGTTCTTCTAAGTTCCCTTCCAAAAACTAAGATGCAACAGTTAGATTTCCCCTCTCTAAAGTCATATGGTTACTGAAGAATTCCATAAAACTTCAGCTAGTCCAGGTCAAACGACAACTGGTAAAGACATTTCAAGTCCGTTGATGGGTGTGGCTTTCCCTAAAAGCCAAAGAAGATTTAAAAACTTGTTTATCTTCTAGCCTATATTTTATTTTGTATTTTTCTTAGTCAACTTACCTTTAGCTAACTTACCTTTAGCAAACCTATCTCAACAATCTTGTAAGGTCACGGGATTGAGGTGCAGAAGGTGTAAGACTTCGTTGTTACCCATGTGGCGGTTAGATGAGAGATAGTTAGGCTTCGAAGATAGTAAGACTTCGAAGATAGTAAGACTAAGTACGATGCAGATTAGATTATAGGAAAAATAGACTAGTTATATATTTTCTTTGTATTAGTGGGAAATATACATCAATCAGTATACTTGTATGTATTCTACTATTAGTTAGTATGATCCAGACATGAAGAAGTTTTACAACGTCTTCAACACAGAACCAGCTTCAGACTCAGAGACGAAGAAGAAGATGAATCTAATCAAGATTCCATCAGACATTATCATCACAAGACGACGAAATTACTTTCGGTCACAGTGAAAGTAATCCAGTCAGAAACATAATCATCACGTCAAGACAAAACAAGATTCGGTCACAGTAAAAGCCGACATACTATTCATGAATAGTAAAATCACTTTTTACTGTTCACTTTTTGAAAAGTTACTTTTGACTTTTCATTTTACATTTTCACTATTGTAATCACAAATTCGATATCCTATAATAAGGCAGAGTCTGCCTCAGAACATAGGATCCGAATTCTCTTTCTTCCCCTTTAGAAGATTAAGATTTTAAGATCCTATTCAAGATCCGAATCTTCTTCCTTTACCTTTTTATTTTTAATTCGGTTCACTCTTTTCCATTTGTACTCCTGTACAAACCAACAGTGTAACACAGACCTCTTCCAGTTCATCTAATAACAAGTAAGAGACTTTGTCTCCTTTTATCTTCATCTTAATTGGCTTTCTCTTATTTTCATATACATGTGTTCCACAATCAACATTATAATTATGCATCTTAATATCTAACTGGAGTGCTTTCATGACATGAGGACATGTAAGCGATATGGTATGATCTGGAAAACAATTAAAGAAAATCGGACCATTACATAGACTAGTCTCTACTAATCCTAGTAATGAATCATTGTATCTAAATAACCTAAAATCTCTGAGAGCTAGATATACACCGGTATCTAGTCCTTCTCTGATTAAAGGCTTAAGTGCGACTTGCACATGGCTAATATGAAGAAATCTAAAGCCTTTTCTTTTAGCTTTGTCTAATGATTTCTGGGAAAATAGTCTAATATTCTGTTGATCACTGGTTAATGGTACTACTTCTTCCTTACATCTAATAGTAAGTAGAGATTTTAGGTCGATGAGACCTTTCTGGTAAATCTCTTCTACTTTCATCTTAGGAGGTTTCTAATTACTTAACTCTCCTACCGTCCATGTTTGTTCTGTTTTAGCTATGGTATTATTATATGATCTTACTAAAGCATTATTGCTGCTAGAAGCCATTACAACTATGTTGACTAGTCTTAACCTTACAATCTGTGAACCGACTTACTATCTTCGAATCTACCTCAAGGGACTCTTGGAGTCTACTGCCCTTCTGTGGGTCTTATTCACTCCCAACCCTATCTATGTAGATAAAGGTAAGTTGTCGATACAGTTATGTTGCTTAAGACTAACCTGGATGGAGTTGGAAGAACTACTGGAATAGTAGTTATCTGTTCCAATCTGATTAATGTTTTCTTCATCAGAATATTCTGAAGAAGAGTTGGATGATGATTCAAGATCATCAATGGACTAGAGTATTCTGCTCTTTGTAGCTTCATCTAATTCTAATGATTGAATTAGTGATCTGATTTTGCAATCTCTTGCAAAGTGTCCTGGTTTACCACATTTGGAACATCCTGTGGTCTTCTGTTTTATACTATGTTTTGATTTCCAATTTTTTAGTGGAAACTTCTGATAATGTTTCTTTTTATGACTGTATGGTTTGTTTCCATACTTCTTGTTATACTTTTGTCCAATAGACTTGAAGTGACTCTTGTATTTTCTGGAGAACATTCTAGATTTATGTGTCTTATGAGTATGGGGTGGTCGAACACTTTCCATACCATATTGGTCACACCAATTTTCTAGTTCTTTTCTGTTAGATTGTTTCTTAAGATGTGCTTTAAAACGAAGGTCATTGTAAATCTTCAAAGCAGTCTTGTTAATATGGGAAATGATGTCACCATATGTCATTAGATCATAGTCTAATCCTGGGAAATCTTGTGAAATGGCTTCTTTCACTTGCTGAGCAAATAACTTTGGAAGTCCAGATAAAAATCTTTATTTCCAATAACTGGCGTTATTGTCAGATCTCTGGTATAGTTTACTGAGGAAGATATCCTTATATATATATATATATATATATATATATATATATATATATTATGATCTAGTTGATGTTGTTAATGAAAATCAAGAATATGCCAACTAACTCCTAGCTAGTCCATTCTAGATCTAATTACTATTTAATTTGCAGGGGATTATAACACGAAAAAGCTAGTGAAGATGATATGTTTATATTTAGATGCTACATATGAAGTTGAATGCAACATCTAGAAAGAATTGGCTTATTGTCTCCTAAAACTATCTCGATATGCTAGAGATGATATGTCAATTTGTTTGAACGTTTGGGAAGATAGAAGCAGCTATCCAAGTTATTTAGCTCATTATGTTAATCAGAATATTCCATAATTATTTACCTCTAATAAAAATGATTGGAGGTTACGTTGCAGATTGTGGCTAAACCGCCATTTCAGCCCCCGCATACTTGCATTAGAGGTTGCAGCAGGTACCAATCACCATTATCAATATGTTTACCTATGTTTAGTCTTTCTAATAATTAGTTTATCTAGAGGGGTGGATTATATATACTGGATTATATCTATTCTGTTTGTTACCAAGAGTTAATATATATATGATGATACAAACTGATAAGTTGTTTCCATTTTCATTGTGATAATAGCGGATTTACAACTCCTTACATGGAAAGCTGCTACTGCCACATTTCTTTACAGAAGGGACTTTAGATATGTTATCAAGGTTATTGATTTACTAAAGAAACAAGATATGGATATGTATTCTAGTTTACGGATGCACATACATAATTATGTTGGATTTTATCATGGAAAATACAACATGAATATTTGATCCCAAAAAAAAATGAAGATTGAGTTAAAATTTATTTGGATCGTGTGTCAAGTAGATTATACAATTAATCCACCTGCGATGAGACATGATCTACTACCACATCTCTCACTTGTTTCATAGACAAGCACCTATCCAAGCGAAGAAAAACAGAATCTACCAAAAGTTACTGGCATAAAAAGCTATTCTACGTAACTAATAAATACATGTATATGTAAAGTTATTAATAGTAGAGTTTTGTTCTTTTCTACATATTGACGTTGTTATATGAGGTTGTAATCAAATTATAAAATACACAACATTTTGTATCATACCACTCAAGAAAATTATTCTATTGTGCATATAATTATCTATACTACTACTGTTCCCTTGTTTATAATATCATAGCTCGGAAATGATGTTGTGGACTCTCCTATAAATTGCATATTATAAGTTTTCTTTGTTTCTGGTATCTGTTATTGTATTATTCTATTTCTTTACTATCTAACGAGGGGTTACCTGAGCCTAAGTTAACGTAAGCGGGTCACCAATCAATCTGACCACGTGACCCGACCTATATTTGATCCGTGTGAACCCTAAAGGTCATGACAGCTGTTCAGATGTGACATAAAGTAGAATACTCAGCTCAGACTGACATGTCTTGGTTCGATCCGTAGGGTAATAACTTTATCCAGTGGACATACGGCGTGGGCAGACCGGTAGCATTAGGCATTAATTGCTGCCTCGATCCCAGATTAGTATATATAGAGTTCTTTCCCATATTTATGAGGTAACTGATTTCGTGCAATTAATACTCTCAACTACCCAATCATTTAGCTCGGACAAACTAATCACTCTCGCACCCTAGGGGAAATATAGGCCATTACCCCTATTTTCCTTCCCTTCTCTTGTGCAGGTTGAGGAGTTGAAGTCGGGCATCGAGCTCGGATAGTTGGAAGATTTCACCCTTAACAGTTTGGTGTCGTATGTGAGAACGAGCAATCTTATCCTCTTCCCACCACCCTCAGAGAAACCACTATGGTCAGCGGCCAATTGATCTCCCCTAATAGTGGCCACGCCTCCAAGAGTTAGGAACTTCAGGGCTTGGTATAGCAGTGACGCCACCGCCCAAAATTTCATCAGTGCCACCCGCCCCAAGATTCCATTATACGCTGATTCGCAGTCAAGGACAATGAGGTCTGCCATGATCGTCATTTTTTTTGGCCCTTCCTCCAAGGTCACGGGTAAGTTTATAACCCCTTTTGGATGGAAAACTTCCTCTGTGAACCCTGACAGTGAACCATTAGGGGCGAAGCCTTTCACGCCCTATCCCCAACCTGTCGAAGGCCTTCAGAAACAACACATCTGCTGAACTGCTGGTATCCACCATCAAACATCTGACTATGTAATCGAAAATTTGGGCCTTTACCAATAGTGGATCATCATGTGGGTAGATTACGCCTTTGAGATCATCTGTAGTAAATGTTAACTGTTCTTCAACTCCCTATCCCTGATACCAGGGCTCCTCTGTCATACCCTTGGCATAGGACCTTCTTGCCTTTCTACTGGTCCCACCAGACGCGAACCCCCCGGCTATGGTATCTACCACCCCTAGGTGTCGATTATCCTGGTCCTTTTCACGTTTGGGGCTGCGCTCCCTTTCACGTCGGGGGCTGCGTTCCTTATCACACCTGGGCTCCTTTTTCTCTATCTCCGGGGCTCCTGATTTCCTGCGACAAATCTATTCAACAGCCCCTTCCTCACCAGGACCTCTATCTCGGCCTTGAGGTGCTTACAATCTTTTGTGTCATGACCGTGATATCTGTGGTACCTGCAATATTTATCTTTAGCCCTCTTGTCTAGGTTACCTGTCATCCTAGCCGGCCAACGAAACTCGCGGTAGGTCTGAATTTCATGCAGGATCTCTGCCCTGAGCATATTCAAGGGAGTATAGTTCCGATCAAACCTTCCACGGCTATTGCTTCCCTGTCCTTTTGACCGACTCCTCGGGGCTCCCCTTTGCTTGCCTGCTTCCTGAGCTTTTTCTTTCCCCGCGGCTCCCTTCTCTTCCTCTTTCTTGGTCGTCATGAGCTTCTCTAAACTGATGTACTTGGAAGCCCGTGTTATGAGTTCTTCCAGATCACGAGGCATTCTTTTTCCCAAGGACACTTGCAAGGGCCTGAAGTGCAGGCCCTGCATATACGCGACCATGGCTACTGATTGGTCGAGTATTGGTACTTCCAGGGCCACTTGATTGAATCGTTGGGTGTAATCCCGTAGGGTCTCCCCCCTCTGCTGCTTTATAGAGAGCAAAGACGTAGTGAGTATCGGGGGCTTCTTGCTGCTAGCAAATCGGGCAAGGAACAACCCAGCAAGTTAGTCAAAACCATGAATTGAGGCCTCAGGCAGGCCAGTGAACCACTTCCGTGCTACCCCCACCAATGTTACCAGAAAAGCCTAGCATTTGATGGCATTTGGGACGTCCTGAAAGGTCATGTGGTGCTCGAAGATTATAAGGCGATCCTCCGGATCCCCAGTCCCGTCATAAATCTGGAGACTGGGGAGTTTGTACCCATACAGCATTGGCTCCCGTATAACCTCTCTGGAAAAGGGATGATGTTTCCCCTACCCCATCAAGAGTTGATGCTGACCTCCATGGCTACGAGTATCCTCTGGCCTCTTTTGTCGTAGGGGTTTCCCTTGCCCTCCTTGCCCCGGCCTTCCCTACAACTCTGCCGAGGCCGTTGTATCTGCTGAAAGAGCTGGGGCCTGGGGCAGATTCCCTACTATCAAATCTTTCCTTTGAAAATGAGCGACCTCAGGATGTGCCAACCCTTGAGTCTGGAGGAACTACTTAAAAGCTCCTCTTAGACCATTGAATAACTGCACCAGGGTGGGCAAGCCAACCTGCTAGGATGAGGACGACATATCTCCTAGAATAAATACCGGTAGGACTGAGGTGGCAGCTTTCCCTGGTGCTCCCGTGTTGATGGGGACGGGAGCTACTGGGGGAGCAATACCTTCAAGAACCTGATGCTCATCGGGAGGGTTCTGATTCCCCTCGGTATTGGCTTGACTTCGTGTATGAACCATCGTGGTATCTCAGTGGGATTGTTGGATGTTTCCCATAGACGGCGCCAAACTGTTAAGGTAAAAAACTTCAACTACTCCGAATTGCTCTTTAAGCTGGACTTGAACCTACAAAACAAAGAAACCGAGGAGGGCACCTGCGGTGCCCATTCTGATGCTCAAGTCAGTTAACGTGGGATGGAGCTTTCAAACGATGAAGGATAGATATTTTTGTATACCTTCTGTCGTGGTATTACTCCTATTTTATACTTGTAGTAAGGAGGTTCCCTAAACAAATGAGGATTCCTCCAGAATCAGGACTCCCAAGAGTCTTTCTTCATTTAATAACCCACGGTGATCACACCGCCCATGAGTTATTCCTTATCTGGTCTCCTCGATCTTATCCTTATCCTCTTGACGCCCTTGTATACGCACCTACCCGGCAGCTCCGACAGGTCCAGGGCTTAAAGAAAGACAGGGCTGACCATTATTACTAGAGCTGAGTTTCCAGGGCTGGAGCCTCACCCCTATCACTTTTAATTTGGAATTTATTCATCAGCAGCTTATTGCACTATATGCTATGGGGTTATATTTATTCATCAGTAGCTTGTTGATAATTTCTATGGGATTATTTTGTGGAATGTTCAGCAGCTTGTTGATGATGTCGACGTATTCTTCATGTTTGTTTATCTTAAGAATTTCAGTTTTGATGGGGCTGATGAGGTGGTGGGGTGGTTGGGATGGGCTGACGGGATAGTGGGGTGGGGGTGGGGTGGGAAAGATGAATAATTTTTTAATTTTTTTATTTTTTTATTAATTTTTAAAAAGGGTTTAGAAATATATATATATATATATATATATGTATGTATGTGTGTGTGTGCATGTGTATAAATAAACAAAAGGGCAAGGGACATTTATGTCTTTTCAATAGTTTCGTTAGTTAACTGGACGGAAATAGACGGAGGGGGCATGTCTGCACTTTCACAAAAACACAAGGACTAGTTATGCTAGTTTTTGAAACACATGGGGCAACTATGCACTTTCAGTGCAGTTCAACCAAAAAAAAAAAGAACAGTGAACAAAAAAAAAGGAGAAAGAGTTGACTATATAGTTGACCGGGGGTTGACCGAGCCGTTGACCAAGCTTTGACTTTGACTGGAGTTGACCAAAAATTGACAAATACATTCCTAAGGACTTGGATGTGCTGAGTCTGAATTCGCAATCCATTTTATCATATTTCAACCCGAAGTGTGTTTTGAGTAAATCAAAATGGCTACAACCTCAAAAAAGTTTGAAATCGAGAAATTTGACGGGAAAACTAGTTTCAGCTTTTGAAGGATCAAATTCAAGGATTTCATGGTGATGCAAGGACTTTGGAAAGTCATCGAGAAAAAGGTCTCAGAGGAGTTGAAAACAGAGGAGATGCAAGAGTTGGAAGATAGAGTCATTAACGCAATACACATGAGCGTGTCAAACGATGTATAGCAGGAAATTGCTGAGAAGGCTATGACAGTCGAGGCTTGGGAGGCTCTAAAGAAGTTGTATGCATCACAATCTCTTACAAATCGCCTCTACCTGAAAAAGAGATTACACAATCTCAAAATGAAATAAGGTACATACATTAAAGGACACCTTGATGAGTTTAATTCGATTATTATGACTATGAAGGACATTAGCGTTAAAATAGAAGATGAAGATCAAGCTATTATTTTGTTATGCTCTTTGCCGCCTTCATATTTGAATTTTGTGGATACTCTATTGTATGGTAGAGATAAGATTAGTTTGGATGATGTGAATTCTTCACTTAAATCCAGAGACCTTCAAAAACATTTCTCGGGCAATAGAGAGGAAGTCCATGGAGAGGGTTTGGTGAGTAGAGGAAGAACACAAAATAGAGAGGGATCTTCAGGAAAGAGAAATGGAAAGTCAATATCAAAATCAAGAGCTAGACAGGTCCGCTGTTATGAATGTGGAGGAAAGAGTCACATTAAGAAAGATTGTGCAAAGAGAAATAAGGGTAAAAAGATTGAGAATTCAGCAAATGTAGTGGATAGTGTTAGTTCTGATAGAGAGAGTTCTAGTGGTGCTGATGATGTTTTGTTTGTCAGTGTAGGGCAATGGCAAAATCAGTGGATTCTTGACACAGGTGCCAGATTCTATATATGTCCTAGGAGGGATTGGTTTTCTACTTATTCCAAGAAGAGTAGGTGTAACACCCTAATCCCTCTCGAGACCGGGAGTTCCATCAATCGATCTAATCATAACCCAAACCAAACCCAGGCATAATTTTCAGGGAAAACGGACGGAGTCTCCCCTATTTCTAGGCAAAATGTAAAATGTGAAACCCCACTTTTCTGCTTTAACTCAATTTACGTGTTTTATCTCGTTTTGCGTGCATTTGACTTGTTTATGTGCTATATGACCTAGAATGTTATAATTTTGATGTCAATACTCCTAATACGTGCTAAATGTGCATTCATGAAATTTTCATCAAAAACGGGATCATAAATTTTATCGTCGATTTTCAGTGAATACTGTTTTCAAAACACGTCCACTAAAATTTTGAAACTAGTCTTTTTAACCCTTCTAAACCTAGACCACGGACTTTAATAGACCTGTATTTGATTAAAACGGTTTTAAAATCGGCTTAAGAATTTATTACGATTTTTACACCGACTTTTGCGAAAATCGAGTTTTAAGCCGACTCGGGTGAAAGTGTTTGATTGTAAAACTTCTTGTCACCTAAAAAGAACTTACTTGAGCTAGCTTGGGTGTTGAATAATTGTTTTGAACATTGGTGATCAAGAAAATGCATTTAAAGTCAAGAAAACACTAAAAATAATTAGTTTCCACTTTGACTTTCTTTTATTTATTTGACCTTTGCTTAATATATTATCAACACACATTAAAAACAAAGCAAAACACCACAAAAAAAACACACAAAACCGTGGCTCCTTGGAGGAGAAAGATGAAGGCATTTTCAAAGTATTTTTCTCATAGATTTTGCATTTCAAAGCCGAATTGAGTGATTCAAAGCTTGATTTCACTTATTTGGCATCCATTCTACACATTTCTTGCATCAAAACACATCAAAGGTGAGAGAAAAATTCTAGATCTCAAAACTCATTTTTTTATTTTTGCTCATAACTGCATTTTGAACCATTAGAATGTTAATCTGATGTTAGATTATTGCTCCATGCATGCTAGGGATCGTTTGTATGTATTACTACGAGATTTGAGCCATTGTAGTGAAATGATTTATTTTCGGGTATTTAAAGTTGATAGAATGGCTTTTTGAGGAGTATTTTGAGTTGTTGTGGTTGGAATCGATTGCCGTCGATTTCTAAAAGTTTTTTAATTACGTTGTAATGCCGTTATAATGCCGAATTTTCGATTACGATGTTCGGGTGAAAATCCAGAAATTTCAGCCTAGGTGCCTTGAGGTTTTAGGGTTGTTGGACTTGATTTTGAGGTGTCTTGGTTGGTTTCCGAGAGGGCTAATGTAGTTGATCGAATGAGTGAGTGTTTGAAACTGATTTGGGGTTGTTTGGATTAGTAGAATGTAAGATATGATTATTTGAATTTTAGGTTATCTTTCTTTAAATTATTGAATTGAGCCTTAGTTGATCGGCTGTGGTTTGAGTGATTGAATTGTGAGTTGTTGATGGGTAAACTAGGGTTTGATTGTGTGTTTAATGCATGTTCGGTTGGATGGCCTACTTTGTCATCTAACTTAGTTATTTGTTGTTAAATTGTTTATTGATGTTATTATGATGATAATATGATTATTGATGATGATAATATGTTTATTGATGATGATTGATGATTATTGATTGATGATTGATGCCGGGAGATAAACAGTTCTGCTAGACTGTCCTCCTGTGAATGATTGATGTTTATTATTATTGCTGGGTCTCTGGTATGTGTGTGCCACCTCTCGGGCAGCATCGGGCTGTCGGGTTGATAACGGCATGACTATCAGAGATTGCCTCCAGCTCGCATGACGGAGGTGTCATGGAGGGCGAGGTTATTGGGGGTACCCCGGGTGCGTGAGTAATGGGGAGTTACAAGAAGAATGGTTGAGATTGTGATGGCGTTTGGAGCTACACCAACTAGAGAGAGTATCCTTTATTGAATGGTCATATAGTTATGTGATGATAGTATTATTGATGTTATTGTGTGTTTACTGACTCAAAGGATTATTCCAAGGAGTTTAGTAGACCTTGCTCGAGATCTATCGGATCCTCACTGGGCTTATTTTATATAAGCTCACTCTCTA
The DNA here is from genome assembly GCA_037974665.1 of Ehretia macrophylla. Taxonomy (NCBI): domain Eukaryota; kingdom Viridiplantae; phylum Streptophyta; class Magnoliopsida; order Boraginales; family Ehretiaceae; genus Ehretia; species Ehretia macrophylla. Next base: position 373,606 of record CM075768.1, read on the forward strand.
TTATTGCATGTATGCAGGTGTTACTGATTTTGACTACAGGTATGTGCCTCCTGAAAAGATAAATGTGTCGTATGTGGATGAGTCTTATGTGCAGGAGTCATTGCCATGAGATTATCTTAGTTGTTGTAAAATAATGTTTTGTATAATCTATTTTGAAATGTATGTATAGCCTATGTATTAAGTTAGAACGGAGGCGTATAACTATGATTGGAATGTTGAAGAATGATTATTGTGTAATATAGATGTGTTGTATGTTGTTAATTTACTTGAGGAGATCATTGTTGGGATTGTTTATGCAGTTTGATGTATCATGTTCTAGAGAGGTTGGTTTAGAGCCTCGGTGTCTTAATTACTGTCGTTATACTGCCGAAATTCCGTTGCGTCCTGACTGATCGTAGGTGGGGTCGAGTTGGGGCGTGACATAAAACCTGCAATAGCATTTAAATGGACCAACGCCGTGTCCAACCATACAAAACTTCCTCAAGGCCACCCGAGCCTCGGTTTTCAACAATTAAACTCAGCAGGTATACATACATTTCCAATTTAAAAGCTAACCTATCTCTTTTCATTTTTGACCAGTACATTCGAACTAGACAATTAAACCATACTATGCTACTGCATACAATAAATTATCATGCCATTCTAATTCTTTTTCTTGGAACATTACAAACATGCATTGAGGTTAAGCTATGCTAACTGATTACATAACTAGCTTATCAATTTACCTCAACTATTTAGCTAATTTAGATTAAATTTCTTTTAACAATAAATACATACAATACATAAAAGCATACATCTTGAATCTTTGACAACTCAAGCCACATAGCACGCAAGACAACTCTTCAAGCACGAGCTTTCACGAAATCACGAACTTTCCAGCTAACATGACATTTCCTGAAATGTGGTGGTGAGGAGTGAGTATACACAACATGTATACTCAGTGAGGGCGAGACAGATATCGAATTGGAGAGAAAGAAAGTCGTGCAATGCAAATAAGACAGTTAAGCAATATAACTGATAAATAAGCAATCAAGACAAACAATCAATACAATAAGCAATTACTGAAAGCATTAACACAACCATTCAAAGCTATACCACACTCTGAAGGCTATGGTTCACTCATACGAGCAATGTACCATTTCACGAGCGATACATCAATCTCGAGCTTGATGTTGACAACGATGACAATAAGCGCGCAACCACCTTATAACACCAGTTTGGAATACCCCGAGAGTAACCATCAATTCTACGACCCAAATCTCCCTAGGAGGCAACCCAAGCGAGAAGAGGGAATAGCTACGGAGCTAGAGCAACCAACACTGGCAACCCGAGGCTACCCAGAGAGGCTCATCACTCACGCTGTCACGCCCCAACTCGACCCCTCTTACAATCAGTCAGGACGCAACGGAATTTCGGCAGCATAACGACAGTAACATGAACATCAGGGCTCTAAACCAACCCCTAATAAACAACATACATCAAACTCCACAAATCACCAACCAACTCCACAATTAAATCAACAACATACAACGCAACTATTTCATACATTAAATATTCTTTCATCAACTCATTCATAGTTATGCGCCTCCGTTCCAACATAACATACAATACCTCAACCTTATCATACATTTAAAAAAAATAAGTTGAGACATATTTCCAACTTACCCATAGACAAAAGAAAGCCACTAAGTTAACACCATTTGAATCATCATCTTTTCAATATCTATTACATTAAGAACCATAAGGTATATAAAGTCTATTAAACTAATATACAAGACATTTAAACAACATAAAATCATGGATAAGACTCGGGAACATATGACTCGTCCACGTAAAGCACATTTTCCACATTCTCCTCTTCAGGAGGCACATACCCGTAATCCGGCTCTGCAACACCTGTAAGCATGCATTAATAGAGAGTGAGGTTATATAGATAACCCCAGTGAGGGTCCGATAGATCTTGACAGTATTCACTACGCTCCTTGGATTTAGTCCTTTGAGCAAGTAAACACACAACAACATAAATAATACTATCATCACATAACTATATGACCATTCAATGAAGGATACTCTATTTGGTGTAGCTCCAAACGCCATCACGATCTCAACCGTTCTTCTTATAACTCCCCATTACTCACGCACCCGAGGTACCTCACTAGCCCCTTCCCTCCATGACATCTCCGTCATGCGAGCTGGGGGTAGCCTATGGCAGTCATGCCGTTATCAACCCGACAGCCCGACGCTGCCCGAGAGGTGGCACACACATACCAAGACTCCATATTCATCAATCATCATGCAAGCATAAATCAATCAATCAATTGGGAGATCAGCAACAAGAGTGCCCGATTCCCGCATTCAATAATCAATCAATATCATTTTATCATCATCAATAATCATATCATCATCATCAATAACATCAATAATCAATTAAACAACAAATAACTAAGTTAGATGACAAAGTAGGCCATCTAACCGAACATGCATAATATACATAATTAAACTCTAAATTACTCAACAACAACTCACCATTCATCACTCGAACACTACCCAACCATCTAAGGCATCGTTCAAGAAATTAAAGAATGACAACCTAAACTTCTAAAATTCATAACTTACAATCTACTAATTCAAACATTGCCAAATCAGTTCCTATCACTCACCCATTCAACCTACTACATTAGCCCTCTTGGAAATCCACCATAACACCTCCATACCATGCCCGATAACCCTAAAACCCTATGACGTCATGGCTGGATTTTCCGGATTTTCACACAAACAATGTAATCGAAAATTCGGCATTACAACAGCGCTAACACATAATTATCAAGTATTTAGAAATCGACGGCAATCGATTTCGAGCAACGCAACTCAATTAAATCAACTTTGAACATTTTAATCAAAATTAAATACCCGGAAAATAAAAATTATGCTATATCCGACAGAAACTCGTAGTATTAGTATATAATGATCCCTAGCATGCAAGGAGCAATAATCTAACATCAGATTACAATTCTAACGGTTCAATCTTCATTTATACGCAAAAACACAAAAATGACATTTTGAGATCTAGAATTTTTCTCTCACCTTAGATGCGATATAAGCCTAGGAATGCGTGCTATGCGTGCCCAACAAGCAGAATCCAAGTCGGTGCGAAGTTTCACGGACAAAAACTAGGTTTTTCTTTGAAAAATTGGATTGAAAAGCTTTGAAATTCTCTTTCTTTTTCTCTCCTCTTTCTCTCGGCCATGTGTGTGTTTGTGGAGTGTGTTTTGTGTTGTGTGAGTGTGTGTTGATGACAAGGAGTATTTAAAAGCTTGGTCAATTAAAAAAAATGCAAAGTCAAAGTTAGTTTTAATAGGTATTTTTGTGTTTTTAATGACTTTAATTGCATTTTAGTGCTCACCAAGTTAAAAATAATTATGCAACCCCCAAAATATCACAAGTGGATTATTTTTAGGTGACAAGAAGTTTTACATTCAAAGAATTCCACCCGAGTCAGCTTAAAACTCGATTTTCGCAAAAGTCGGTGTAAAAACCCTAATAAATTCTTAAGCCAATTTTAAAACCGTTTTCATCAAACACAGGTCTATTAAAGTCCGTGGACTAGGTCTAGAAGGGTTAAAAAGACCAATTTCAAAATTATAGCGGACGTGTTTCGAAAACACTATTCACTGAAAATCGACGATAAAATTTCTGACTCCGTTTTTTATGAAAATTTCATGAATGCACATTTAGCACGTATTAGAAGTATTGACATCAAAATTATAACATTTTAGGCCCTATAGCACATAAACAGGTCATATGCACGCAAAACGAGGTAAAACACGTAAATCGAGTTAAAGCAGAAAAGTGGGGTTTCACACACGCGCTGACACTATGCAATGCAAGACTTGATACAAGGTGATAAACGAGCGATCAAGCATTATCAACAATTGTTAAACATTTCAATCAATAATCAACTCTAACAAGCGTAATAAGCATTAACAAGCATTTACAATCAAACAAGTAACAAGAACAACACCAACTAACATTATCAAGCAATAACAAGTATTCTATAGGCATTATAAGCATTCTATAGGCAACATAAGCATTCTATAAGCAATATAAGCATTCTATAAGCAATATGCTATGAAAACACACAAAATCACGAAAACGACTCCAACTTACGAAACGCTACTACTTCCAAACGAGCCACGAGTTTTGAAAATCGACTTCATCAATCCTCCTAGGTTACCATAAAGCACGACTATAGACCACAAAACTCCACTTTACCCTAGAATTCACGCAAAGTCCCGATTTCCCTCTTTGCTCGTTTGAACTACCGCTACCTCAACCGATCACCCAACCAATGTCATAATCGCACCAAAAGTGCTTCCATGACCTCCCGAAACAATGCCATCACGCAAAACGAGAAAACGCTAAACTCGACCTAAACGACCCCGACTTTCACCAAGGCATTTTTCTCCGTTTTTCCATTACACAATCCAATTAAACCACACATTTAGGCATTCTAGCATATCTAGCACATTCCTACATCAACAGAACGCGTAACGGAGCAACTTTATCGAAACGGGAGTTTACTATTCATAATTTAGTATTCATTATACAATTTATATTTCAATTTCAATATTCAACTGCAGAAAATGTTAAAAAGCTATAAATACATGTTCTACAATCAACAAGGAACATTCTTTAAGCATTAAAACGATTAAACTAACGATCTACGCATAAAATTCAAAAATCAAAGTTTAGATTCAAATATTTCAAATGCGCAAATAACGATGAAACACTCACCTTAGACGCTCCTAGACGCTAGGAAAATCTCGTAGGATGCCTCGGAAACCACCCCGTGCAAGCTCCCGCGAAGAAATGAAGATTTGATGTTGAATTGTTTTTTTTTTCTCTCTTGCATTTTTTGGCCCTATGCTTCTGATTTTTAGCTCCCTTTTTTTTGTGCTTTGTTAAGTTATTATAAAAGATGACAAGGTCAAAGGTCAAGCCCCTTGGTCAAACCACTTAAAAATTGGTCAAACTAGCCTATTTCATGCATTTTAAAGCTAAAACAAGTAACATAAATCCAATTCCAGCTAAATACAACTTAAAACACTAAAATTAAAACACTAAATACTAGTTTTCACTATTTGCTGAGGACTAGAATTCACTATCTAACTATTACTCTCGAAATGCTATGCACTTTGCGTCAACTAAGAAGTGACAATTAAATCTCAAAGAATTTCAGGAATATATCATTTTTTGGAAAGCATCATAGTTTAAAATTTACTCCGGCTCGGAGCTACTTTTCATTTAATTGAAAACCGATCATTAAGTTGCAAGAAAAATAAAACCGATTAGCAATAATATGAAAAGTAGTTGATATTCCCTTAAAATAATTAACTCAAGTATTATTTCAATTACTTCTAAAAGAAATATGTAAATAAAGCTACAAATAAATGTTTAACTAAAAATAAACACAAATTCAATGCCAACATTTAAGATGTCACTTAGTTAAATGCAATTAAATGCCTTTAAATGCATGCCGGGTTCGGGTTATCACATCCTTCCCCCTTTAAAACAATTGCGCCCTCGCAATTCTTCTTCAATAGAACTCAGCATCATATGAAATCCAATTCTGACTAATCTTCATTGGTTGAAGAATCCCGTTGACACGAATATCGAAGAAGAATAAATTCCAACCAGAAACGCCGAGATAATACCAATAAAGACTAAAGCAAAGATATTGTAGATAAAATCACATCACATATTAATGATAAGAGGAACACCGAATGAATACCCCACACACGAATTTCCAATAGAAGTCTAACTATTACTGCCCGAGAATCTCCAAGCAAAAAGCCAAATAAAGGCTCAATCAAAGGACCTATCTAGAGGTCCAAAGAATTACCCCGCTGGTCATGAATTTCATAGAAGAATTTCCTGTTAAGAGTGCTGAAGAAAATACTAAGAAACCCAATCAAATATACTTCCAAAGTTCCAAAGAAGCCTTCCAAATAATAACCCCATGGAACAACCAATTAGATTTTGAGTTTTACTAACAAATGCTGAGAGGAATGTCAAAGGAAATAGCAGAGAAAATCCAATGTGCCCAATAAGACAACCAAGTTGAATAACAAACATAGTTTCCCAGATGGACGAAAAATCCAAGGATAAACACCGAACTGGTCAACAATATACCAAGACCAAACTCTGAGGCCTCTTCACTGTTTGCCAAGTGAGAACTTCATGCAACCTTGCCAATAAGGAAAATACCAATAGAACGGCCAATAAGAATTTCAAAGAATACCATAAGTAGTATTATACAATAAGTCTGATAGGAACTCCAAATACCAAACCTACTGAGGAACACTGAAGAAGATATCCGAAACAATGCTCCAATAAGAAAGTAGCCAAGTTTGCCCAATAAGTAAATACTAAATAAATGGCCACTAAGGATCCTAGAGAATGCCATTGAAGAATTTCCAATCAGGGATGCCAATGTCACACCAATAAAGACCGAGACACATATACCATAGATAATACTGTGCAGTAAGGCCGATTGAAATCCCAATAGCCAAATCCACCGAGAAATGCCAACAGAAGTCCCAAAAAAAAAATTACCCGTTAAGAAAACCAAAGAATGCTCCAAAGAACAACCAAATAAAACCCCAAGAGAAAGCTGCTCTTTCACAACTGTTAGGCACAAAGGAGGACCATAGAGATTCGCCAATAACCGAGCTCCAAAAGCAAATACCAATTCCCAAATAAAGGCTAGTCAAATACCATTCATTTCCTGCTAATCCATACACCTTGAGAAGCCAACTGTGAACCACTTTCTTCAGGGAAGGAAGAAGACTTACTTACCATTTCCATAAGACATGTATGAATGCCAATATATCACAGTTATACACAAGCCTTAAACTATTATGCAAGCAAGTTTACAAAACAGTTTATTCAACAAAGTCATGATGCCAATTCAACATAATCAATTCAAATCACGGCATGGCTAATTCAAGACATTATATACACACATTACAAGTAACACTTCAAGCAAATAACAATTCACGAGGTCAATTAAATTCATGATGCCAATTCAATAAGTCAATTCGATAGACAACTAGACATTTCACCTTTCTTGAGAAACATTTAACACATAACACATAACTTTATCACATAAGTGCATATATTCAAGTCAAGACACACAATCTCACATACAAGCATACACTTTCAAAACACACTTAACAAGCACACATTCAAGGATCACTACCCACCAGACCGAGGACCCTGTCCCGGCTTATGAGCTAAACAAGCTCTGATACCACCTGTAACACCCCGATCCCTCTCGAGACCGGGAGTTCTAACAATCGATCTAATCACAACCCAAACCAAACCCAGGCAAAATTTTTAGGGAAAACGGACAGAGTCTCCCCTGTTTCTAGGCAAAATGTAAAACCTGTAATAGCATATAAATGGACCAACGCCGTGTCCAACATACAAAACTTCTTCAAGGCCATCTGAGCCTCGATTTTCAACAATTAAACTCAGCAGGTATACATACATTTCCAATTTAAAAGCTAACCTATCTATTTTCATTTTTGATCAGTACATTCAAACTAGACAATTAAACCATACTAAGCTACTGCATACAATAAATTATCATGCCATTCTAATTCTTTTTCTTGGAACATTACAAACATGCATTGAGGCTAAGCTATGCTAACTGACTACATAACTAGCTTATCAATTTACCTCAACTATTTCGCTAATTTAGATTACATTTCTTTTAACAATAAATACGTACAATACATAAAAGCATACATCTTGCATCTTTGACAACTCAAGCCGCATAGCACGCAAGACAACTCTTCAAGCACGAGCTTTCACGAAATCACGAACTTTCCACCTAACATCACATTTCCTGAAATGTGGTGGTGAGGAGGGAGTATACACAACATGTATACTCAGTGAGGGCGAGACAGATATCGAATTGGAGAGAAAGAAAGTCGTGCAATGCAAATAAGACAGTTAAGCAATATAACTGATAAATAAGCAATCAAGACAAACAATCAATACAATAAGCAATTACTGAAAGCATTAACACAACCATTCAAAGCTATACCACACTCTGAAGGCTATGGTTCACTCATACGAGCAATATACCATTTCACGAGCGATACATCAATCTCGAGCTTGATGTTGACAACGATGACAATAAGCGCGCAACCACCTTATAACACCAGTTTGGAATACCCCGGGAGTAACCATCAATTCTACGACCCAAATATCCTTGGGAGGCAACCCAAGCGAGAAGATGGAATAGCTACGGAGCTAAAGCAACCAACACTGGCAACCCGAGGCTACCCAGAGAGGCCCATCACTCACGCGCTGACACTATGCAATGCAAGACTCGATACATGGTGATAAACGAGTGATCAAGCATTATCAACAATTGTTAAACATTTCAATCAATATTCAACTCTAACAAGCGTAATAAGCATTAACAAGCATTTACAATCAAACAAGTAACAAGAACAACACCAACTAACATTATCAAGCAATAACAAGTATTCTATAGGCATTATAAGCATTCTATAGGCAACATAAGCATTCTATAAGCAATATAAGCATTCTATAAGCAATATAAGCATTCTATAAGCAATATTCTATGAAAACACACAAAATCACGAAAATGACTCCAACTTACGAAACGCTACTACTTCCAAACGAGCCACGAGTTTTGGAAATCGACTTCACCAATCCTCCTAGGTTACCATAAAGCACGACTATAGACCACAAAACTCCACTTTACCCTAGAATTCCCGCAAAGCCCCGATTTCTCCCTTTGCTCGTTTGAACTACTGCTACCTCAACCGATCACCCAACCAATGCTATAATCGCACCAAAAGTGCTTCCATAGCCTCCCGAAATAATGCCATCATGCAAAACGAGAAAATGCTAAACTCGACCTAAACGACCCCGACTTTCACCAAGGCATTTTTCTCCGTTTTTCCATTACACAATCCAATTAAACCACACATTTAGGCATTCTAGCATATCTAGCACCTTCCTACATCAACAGAATGCGTAACAGAGTAACTTCATCGAAACGGGATTTTACTATTCATAATTTACTATTCATTATACAATTTATATTTCAATTTCAATATTCAACCGCAGAAAATGTTAAAAAGCTATAAATACATGTTCTACAATCAGCAAGGAACATTCTTTAAGCATTAAAATGATTAAACTAATGATCTACGCATAAAATCCAAAAATTAAAGTTTACATACAATTATTTCAAATGCTCAAATAACGATGAAACCCTCACCTTAGATGCTCCTAGACGCTAGGAAACCTCGTAGGATGCCTCGGAAACCACCCCGTGCAAGCTTCCGCGAAGAAATGAAGATTTGATGTTGAATTGTTTTTTTTGCTCTCTTGCATTTTTCGGCCATATGCTTCTGATTTTCAGCTCCTTTTTTGTGCTTTGTTAAGTTATTATAAAAGATGACAAGGTCAAATGTCAAGCCCCTTGGTCAAACCACTTAAAAATTGGTCAAACTAGCCTATTTCATGCATTTTAAAGCTAAAACAAGTAACATAAATCCAATTCCAATTAAATACAACTTAAAACACTAAAATTAAAACACTAAATACTAGTTTTCACTATTTGCTGAGGACTAGAAATCACTCTCTAACTATTACTCTCGAAATGCTATGCACTTTGCGTCAACCAAGAAGTGACAATTAAATCTAAAAGAATTTAAGAAATATATCATTTTTTTGGAAAGCATCATTGGTTAAAATTTACTCCGGCTCGGAGCTACTTTTCATTTAATTGAAAACTGAGCATTAAGTTGCAAGAAAAATAAAACCGATTAGCAATAATATGAAAAGTAGTTGATATTCCCTTAAAATAATTAACTCAAGTATTATTTCAATTACTTCTAAAATAAATATGTAAATAAAGCTACAAATAAATGTTTAACTAAAAATAAACACAAATTCAATGCCAACATTTAAGATGTCACTTAGTTAAATGCAATTAAATGCCTTTAAATGCATGCTGGGTTCGGGTTATCACAGTAGGAAAGTCTTTCTAGGTAATGACCTTATACTAGAGGTGGTTGGAACTGGCATTGTGAATATCAAGATGTTTGATGGTATTATTAGATCTCTCGAGTACTGGCATGTCCCGGAGTTGAAAAAGAATCTGATTTCTCTTGGCCGTCTGGATTCTCATGGTTACAAATTTCATAGTGAGAATGGAGTTCTCTAAGTGACAAAGGGTTCTATTGTGCTCTTGAAAGGGAACTTGACAGGCGGACTATATGTTTTTCAAGGAAGTACAGTCACATGTGTTGCAGTTGTTGCATCTGAGAGCAGTGACAATGACACTACATGGTTGTGGCACATGAGAATGAGCCACATAAGTGAGAGGGGACTGACAGAGCTGAGCAAAAGGGATTTGCTTTGTGGACAAAGGACAAGAAAGCTCAATTTCTGCGAGCATTGTATCTTCGGAAAGCAGACAATAGTGAAGTTCAGTAAGGCGATAGAGACAACCAAAGGTACACTTGACTGCATTCATTCTGATCTTTGGGGTCCTAATAAAGTTCTTTCTAAGGGTGGTGCCAGGTACTTTATCAATTTCATTGATGCATATTCTCGGAGAGTTTGGGTGTATTTTCTGAAAACAAATGATGAAGCTTTTCCAACTTTTGTCAAGTAGAAGACATTGGTTGAGAAGCAGACTAGAAAACAAATTAAGCATCTTAGAATTGACAATGGGTTAGAATATTGCAATAAAAAGTTTGATGGGTTCTGCAATAAACAAGGCATTGTGAGATACCACACATACACAGGTACACCACAACAGAATGAAATTGCAGAATGAATGAACAAGACTCTTTTGGAAAAAGCTTGATGTATGCTCTCTCATGCTGAGTTGAGTCAAGAATTTTGGGCTGAAGCATTCAGTACAACATGCTACTTGGTGAATTAGTCTCCATCCACACCTATTGGGTTGAAGACTCTTACCGAGTTATGGTCTGGTAACCTACTAATTACTCTCAGTTGAGGGTGTTTGGTTGTCCTGCATATGCTCACGTGAAGGATGACAAGCTTGAGCCGAGGGCAAGGAAAAGCATATTCCTAGGCTATCCATCTGGAGTGAAAGGGTATAGGTTGTGGTACACAGATAAGAAGACTCCAAGGTTTCTCATCAGCAGAGAAGTCACATTTCGTAAGTCTACTTCACTAGACCGGAAGAAGGAAAAGGCAGTAGTTGATTCAGACCAAGGTGTCAGAAAGCGGGTGAAGCTTCAGGTTAATGCTCCAAATGTTTCATGCAATAGCAGTAGTCCAGTTCAACTGACTCAACAGAGTGAGGTATATGAGGAGGATGTACCTGAGGAACAACAATACAGTATTGCCACTGGGAGATAGAGAAGACAGATCAGAGAACCTTAGAGGTATGGATATGCTGATATAGTTGTTTATGCCTTGTCAGTTGCAGAGACGATTGAGGCGCATGAGCTAAGTTCTTATAGAGAGGCCATATCTGATACATTTGTAACTTAACAGATAGGTGCCATGAGTGAAGAGATTGAGTCTCTTCAAAAGAATCAGATTTTGGAGCTTGTGAAATTGCTTGAGGAACAACGTATTGTTGGGTGCAAATGGATTTTCAAGAAAAAAGAAAGGTACTCCAGGGGTTGAAGTACCACGATACAAGGCTCGTTTAGTAGCTAAGGGACTCAAAAGGAGAGTGTTGACTACAGCGAAGTATTCTCTCCGGTTGTGAAACATAGTTCTATTAGAGTGTTGCTTGCCTTGGTTGCTCTTCATGACTTAGAGCTTAAACAACTTGATGTAAAGATGGCATTCTTACAAGGTGATCTTGAAGAACAAATTTACATGAGTCAGCCAGAGGGGTACATTGTTCCAGGAAAAGATTACCATGATTGCAAATTGAAAAAATCATTGTATGGGTTGAAACAATCACCTCGGTAGTGGTATAAAAGGTTTGACACTTTTATGATAGGTGCTGGATACACTAGGAGTACTTATGATAGTTGTGTGTATTTCAGGAAGTTTCCAGATGGTTCAATGGTATACTTATTGTTGTATGTTGATGACATGCTTAGTGTTGCTAGAAGTATGTCCGACATTGATAAATTGAAAAAATAGCTTGGTGATAAGTTTGAAATGAAGAATCTTGGAGCGGCTAAGAATATTCTTGGTATGGAGATTCACAGGGATAGAAGCACAAGAAAGTTGTTCTTGTCTCAACAGTGATTTATTGAGAAAATGCTTGAGCATTTCAGTATGCATGAGGCTAAATCTGTGAGTACTCCACTTGCAGCTCATTTAAAATTGTCTGCTGACTTATCACCTAAGACTGAGAAGGAAATGGAGCACATGTCTCGAGTTCCATATTCGAGTGCTGTTGGTAGTCTTATGTATGCCATGGTGTGTACTCGGCCTAACATTTCATATGCAGTTAGTGTTGTTAGCAGGTATATATCGTCGCCTGGAAAGGAACATTGGAATGCTGTGAAATGGATCCTCAGATATATGCAGGGCACTACAAATGTTGGTTTGATGTTTAACAAGATGACTAAAGATCGTACTAGTCTTGTGGGTTATTCTAACTCAGATTTCGCAAGTGATCTTGATAAAAGGTGATCTCTGACAGGTTACTTGTTTACTCTCTCTAGGTGTGCTATCAGTTGGAAAGTGACATTACAATCCACAATTGCATTTTCTACTACTGAGGCAGAATATATGGCAGTTGCAGAAACGGTGAAAGAGGTTATGTGGTTAAATGGTCTGGTTCGTGATCTTAGACTACATCAAGATTGGAGTGTTGTCTTTTGCGATAGTCAGAGTGCAATCCATCTAACTAGAAATCAGATGTACCATGAGGGGACAAAACACATTGATGTCAGGTGTCATTTTATTAGAGATGTTATGTCACAAGGTATTGTATCGGTGCAGAAGATTTCGACCCATGAGAATCCAGCAGATATGATGACCAAGGGGATTCCCATCACCAAGTTCAAGCATTGCTTGGACTTGGTTGGTGTTTGTAGTGCGCAACAGTGAGCCCCAGTGGAGGCATTCTAGCAACAAGGGAGATGTATGATGATTGAAGCAAATACGATCCAAGGTGGAGATTTGTTACATAATGGGTCGTATTAGTTAAATATGTTTAATGGGCCTGTAGGTCGAAAACCTAATAGAGACAAGATTGCCTATAAATATATCTCTTGTCCTTTGTATTAGGTGTGGCAAATCTTGAGTACATACACGAGAGGATTTGTGAGGCATTGTAAGAGGGTTCTCTTGTATTACTTTTATCATAGTAAAATTATTCTCTTGCTGCCCGTGGACGTAGGCTTAGGCCGAACCACATAAATTCTTGTGTCGGTTAAATTTCTTGTTTTTATGCGTTATTACCCTAAAGTGTCATAACAGCTAATTCACATATGTTGTTACTTGGAGATTCAGTGAACGAGGCCCTTGATGAGCTTGAAAACTTCTTTAGTGATTCAGATAAAGCACTTAAATTACGGTAATGATTGATCTTCCAGTACGTGATATATATATCTATCAATTATCCTGTAGAATTAATTATATGACTTTCAATGGATTTTCATTGTTATATATATATAGTGGAGGGAAAAATCTACTTGTATATTCTTCTTATTTAAGTCTCAATGCTTGAACTTGTATATATGTTAATTATGTGGAGGCAATAATACTCCATGATTTGGATATATTTTCCTTTTTGGGGGTTGTAAGTCATTAATTTTCTTGAAATTAAATATAGATTGAAAATTAGTCTGTTAGAGAATTTTGATTGCACCAACTACCTCAAACTTTTTGCTTGCTATGAGGACATTTTGGAAGTGGATCCTACATGTGAGCACTCATTGACGAGGCTTATCATTATGCATCGGAGAGGTACCAGCTTCTGATCACCTAATTACACAATTTTTATTTCTTGCATAATCTGAATGATTTGTGTCTTGTCTAATATATATATTATGATCTAGTTGATGTTGTTAATCAAAATTAAGAATATGCCAACTGACTCCTAGCTAGTCCATTCTAGATCTAATTAGTAATTACTACTACTAGTTTCGCTTATCTATTTAATTTGCAGGGGATTATAACACGGAAAAGCTAGTGAAGATGATAGGTTTACATTTAGATGCTACATATGAAGTCGAATGCAACATCTGGAAAGAATTGGCTTCTTGTCTCCTAAAACTATCTCGATATGCTGGAGATGATATGTCAATTTGTTTGAACGCTAGGGAAGATGGAAGTAGCTATCCAAGTTATTCAACTCATGACGTTAACCAGAATATTCCAGAATTATTTACCTCTGATAAAAATGATTGGAGGTTATGTTGCAGATGGTGGCTAAACCTCCATTTCAGCCCCCGCATACTTGCATCAGTAGTTGCAACAGGTACCAATCACCATTATCATGTTTACCTACGTTTAGTCTTTCTAATAATTAGTTTATCTAGAGGGATGAAATATATATATTGGATTATATCTATTCTATTTGTTACCAAGAGTTAATATATGATGATACAAACTGATCAGTTGTTTCCATTTTCATTGTGACAATAGGGGATTTACAACTCCTTACATGAAAAGCTGCTACTGCCACATTTCTTTGCGGAAGAGACTTTAGATATGTTATCAAGGTTGTTGATTTACTAAAGAAACAAGATATGGATACGTATTCTAGTTTATGGATGCACATACATAATTATGTTGGATTTGATCATGTAAAATACAACATGAATATTTGGTCAAAAAAAAAATTGAAGATTGAGTTAAAATTTTATTTGGATTGTGTGTCCAGTAGATTATACAATTAATCCACATGCGACGAGACATGATCTACTACCGCGCCTCTCACTTGTTTCATAGACAAACACCTATCCAAGTGAAGAAAAACAAAATCTACCAAAAGTTACTGGCATAAAAATCTATTCTACGTAACTAATAAATACATGTATATGGAAAGTTATTAATAGTAGAGTTTTATTCTTTTCTACATATTGACATTGTTATATATGAATAGGCATCTTTAGTATGAGAAAAGAGGTTGTAATCAAATTGTAAAATACATAACATTTTGTATCATACCACTCAAGAAAATTATTCTATTGTGTATATAACTATCTCTACTACTACTGTTCCTTTGTTTCTGGTATCATAGCTCGGAAATGATACTATGGACTCTCCTGTAAATTACATAATATAAGTTTTCTTTGTTTCTAGCATATGTTATTGTATCTATATTCTATTTCTTTACTATCTTTTAAAAATCCCATATGGTTGTTGTTGTTACCTTGGATAGGTATTTGTCTAGGCATTTTGAGAACCAGTTTGACATCTGTAACGAAAGCAAAATGCCCTTAATCATTGTGGGTGCCTAAAACATTTTGTAGGGATTGAAATATTGATCCTTCATTCTCTTTGACTCTATTGTTACACTCCAAACTCTTTTGCAGGGAAAAAATACCTCAAAATAATAAGTTTCGTCTCTTCTTCTGTGCCACAATCTATCATATTTGGATTGAGAAGAACTCCCGTATCTTTCAAAAAGAAGTGATCTTCGAGGAGCAACTTATGAAGGAGATACAAGATGATGTATCGACCAAGATCAAAGTTGGAATAAAATTTCACAACACAAGTATCAAAAGACGCTATGCATGTTGGATTATATGCCCTAAAAGCCAATTTTAGGATATAATAAGTATATTATTTATTTAATGTGGGGAGGTTATTTAAATATCATTAATGCGATTAACTATTTAAATAAAAGTCCTTAGAATAATATTTATAGATTCTATCCTTAAGAGTAACGATATAATTTATAGAATATATATTTATAAATATATTCTAAAAGTAGTCCCCGATCATAGGATAAATTAATTGGGCGTTAGTTTATCCAGAAAGATCGGATTGTAGTCTACCATCCAAATAGTATGAGATATTGATTTAGGCGATTAGTCTCATGTCATAAAGGTAGATGTATAAGTGCTTTTTGTGAACAAGTGACTGGACATAACCACAAGTACAACGAATTACATAGAATGGTCAATAATTCATTGTACAGTGTAATAGTGTAATTAGTCTTTAGACCTGAGACATCACGGTTATTTTGTGTTAGGGATACCGTAATTTGGTAGTGCAATCAAGCTAGTCCTCATCAAGGATTGGATAATGTACTCAATCGTTACGATCTACTCCGGCATGGAGATAGGTGTGTGTAGATACGAAATCTATCAATTAGGGATCTTATGCGATCTATTAATCGAGTAACTAGAAATCCTTGGCCAAGGTAGAATAGTGGAAGTCATTCCACGTATTATTCATAAGTTACTGATCAAATAGATTTGGATATATGATTGAGTAATAGAGTTTGACGACTATATCCATAACTCTGGCTCAATTGGGATAATTTAGACAGAAGAAATTGATTGCATGATTATTACTAAGGGGTTCGTAGAATTATACTTCATCATTAGTTGGGTTGTCGTGATATATTGCTAGGTATCACTCACGACTTGCGAAAATTAAATTAGAAGAGTTCTAATTAAATATTAATTAGATTAATATTATTTCGCTACCAATTAATTATGAACCCGAGAGGTCACACACAAAAGAATTTGCGATTTAATTGGATTAGAGAAAAGATTAAATTAATTTTAGGATCGTCCTAATATTAATTTAATTAGGCTCGTAGTAACTTGATATTGATCTGGTTATTGTGAAGTCCAAGATTGGTTTGTTTAAGACTGGCCCATATATGGCCCTATGTCATATATGTTTCCTATCTATTGTAATATTCTGACACAGATTTAGCTAGCACAAAAATGATAGTCAAATAATATGTAGGATTTCTCTAGAAAACCTAATGGGGTGAAATCCAATTAAGGGTGCGGATTTTGTGTGGATACTTTCGGAGGTTTCACAATTGGGGAGCTTTTAGATTCTATAACGGATTTGACATCATCAAAGGTAATCCTAAAATTATTATGCGTATTTAATTTGATTAATTATGCATGTGATACCCCAAAATGGGCACATATTTAATAGTATTTAATTGCATTTATTACGTGTTATCTTAAATGGTAGCTGTGAGAACCCGAGCATTCATTACATGTGTATTCATTTATTTTAATCATTATTTGGAAAATAATATGTGCATTTACATGACTTATTTAGTGTTTTAAAATTTAAAGTTCATTTAAATTGCATCTTGTTGACTTTCACAATCTTTGACTAAACTAGTTGAATTTTCATCTACATTGACCAACTAAGACAAGGTGGGAATTTTTAAAATGTTTAACGAAAGGCAAACTTGGGATTAGAAATAAAAATGCAAGGTTAAGTTAGTCAAATTTTGGGTCAAATTTGGAATTAAATCGGAACCAATTGGGGAAGATTTAGGTAGCAAATTATATATGGTTGGAAAGCTCTGTGAGTCTAGTTTCTAAGGCTTCAAACCGTTCATGAATTGGAGTTTTCTAGAAGAAGTTATGGCCGTTTTCGTAAGGTTGCGCAGGACTGTTTTGGTTTACGTGGGTTTGACCGAAGACTTGTCCTTTGACTTTCATTAAAGCTTATAAACACCAAAAAAATCCCAAAATTGCTCATCTTCTTCTTGCTTCAGCCGTGACCAGTCCAAACTCTAGGAATAGTAGATTTTTCACTATTTTGCTTATATCTTGAGCTAGAAGCGGAACCAAGACGCAAACCAAGCATTTTTGGACTCGTGTCGACGTCTAACATCTTTCTACCGATCGTTTTTGCCTTTATTTTGTGAAACAAAGGTGAGGGATTTTTTTTTAAAATCTTCCAAAGTTTATTTTTACATCATAAATTGCTAGGATTGCATTTGTGTCTTGCTAAATAGGTGTTAGATAAGACTTTACCGATTAATTTCTTATATAGAACATATTTGGTTGAAATTGGCTATTTTGAGTTTTTCAATGATTTATATGCCTAAGTTGTGTTTAATCTTGATTATTAGCTTTTTTATATAATGCTCACATATGTTAATTGTGAAACCCCACTTTTCTGCTTTAACTCGATTTACGTGTTTTATCTCGTTTTACGTGCATTTGACCTGTTTATGTACGATATGACCTAGAATGTTATAATTTTGATGTCAATACTCCTAATACGTGCTAAATGTGCATTCATGAAATTTTCATAAAAAACAGAGTTAGAAATTTTATCGTCGATTTTTAGTGAATAGTGTTTTCGAAACACGTCCGCTAAAATTTTGAAACTGGTCTTTTTAACCCTTCTAGACCTAGTCCACAGACTTTAATAGACCTATGTTTGATGAAAACGGTTTTAAAATCGGCTTAAAAATTTATTAGGGATTTTACACCGACTTTTACGAAAATCGAGTTTTAAGCCGACTCGGGTGAAATTGTTTGATTGTAAAACTTCTTGTCACCTAAAAATAATTTACTTGAGCTATTTTGGGTGTTGAATAAATATTTTGAACATTGGTGATCAAGAAAATGCATTTAAAGTCAAGAAAACACAAAAAAATACTAATTTAAACTAACTTTGACTTTTTCCTTTTGTTGACTTTTGCTATAAAATCTCTACACACACAAAATCAGCACAAAAACACCACAAACACACACACACATTGCCGTGAGTTTCTTTGGCCATTTTGAGAGCTTTTTCAACTTATTTTACAAAGCAATTTTACCTTAGAAAACTCATTTAAAGTCCGAATCTTTTCAAACCGAGCTGGATTCCGCTTGTTGGGCACCTGTTGCACGCATTCCTAGCTTTACTTCGGATCAAAGGTGAGAGAAAAATTCTAGATCTCAAAATGTCATTTTTATGTTTTTGCGTATAATTAATTATTGAACCGTTAGAATGTTAATCTGATGTTAGATTATTGCTCCATGCATGCTAGGGATCATTATATACTAATACTACGAATTTCTGTCGGATGTAGCATAATTTTTATTTTCCGGGTATTTAATTTTGATTAAAATGTTTAAAGTTGAATTAAATGAGTTGTGTTGATCGAAATCGATTGCCGTCGATTTCTAAATACTTGATAATTACGTGTTAGCACTGTTGTAACGCCGAATTTTTGATTACATTGTTCGTGTGAAAACCCAGAAAATCCAGCCAAGACATCCTAGGGTTTTAGGGTTATCAGGCATGATTTGGAGGTGTTATGATGGATTTCCGAGAGGGTTAATGTAGTAGGTTGAATGGGTGAGTGATAGAAACTGATTTGGCAATGTTTGGATTAGTAGATTGTAAGTTATGAATTTTAGAAGTTTAGGTTGTCATTCTTTAATTTCTTGAACGATGCCTTTAGATGGTTGGGTGGTGTTGAGTGATTGAATTGTGAGTTGTTGATGGGTAAATTAGAGTTTGATTGTGTGTTTAATGCATGTTCGGTTAGATGGCCTACTTTGTCATCTAACTTAGTTGTTTGCTGTTTAATGTTATATTGATGTTATATTGATGTTTTATTGATTGATTATTGAGTACGGGAATCGGGCACTTTTGTTGCTGATCTCTCGGAATATTGATGATTGATGTTTATTATTATTGCTGGGTCTCTGATATGTGTGTGCCACCTCTCGAGCAGCATCGGGCTGTCGGGTTGATAACGGCATGACTATCAGAATCGCCTCCAGCTCGCATGACGGAGGTGTCATGGAGGGCGAGGTTATTGGGGGTACCCCGGGTGCGTGAGTAATGGGGAGTTACAAGAAGAATGGTTGAGATCGTGATGGCGTTTGGAGCTATACCAACTAGAGAGAGTATCCTTTATTGAATGGTCATATAGTTATGTGATGATAGTATTATTTATTGTTATTGTGTGTTTACTGACTCAAAGGATTATTCCAAGGAGTTTAGTAGACCTTGCTCGAGATCTATCGAATCCTCACTGGGCTTATTTATATAAGCTCACTCTCTATTATTGCATGCATGCAGGTGTTACTGATTTTGTCTATGGGTATGTGCCTCGGGAAGAGGGAAATGTGCCGTATGTGGATGAGTCTTAAGTGCAGGAGTCATTGCCATGTGATTATCTTAGTTGTTGTAAATAATGTTTTGTATAATCTATTTTGAAATGTATGTATAGCTTATGTATTAAGTTGGAACGGAGGTGCATAACTATGAATGAGTTGATGAAAGAATGTTTAATGTATGAAATGGTTGCGTTGTATGTTGTCAATTTGATTGTGGAGTTGGTTGGTGATTTGTGGAGTTTGATGTATGTTGTTATTAAGGGTTGGTTTAGAGCCCTGATGTTCATGTTACTGTCGTTATGCTGCCGAAATTCCGTTGCGTCCTGACTGATTGTAAGAGGGGTCGAGTTGGGGCGTGACATTAATGAACCTATCTAGCATAATAAAATAACTTGAGATTGCAAAATGGAGCAAAAAAAAAAAAATGGAGAATGTAGCTTGCTGAATTTTTCTGTTTTTGGGCGTTTAGGGGCTGTTTTGTTGGGCAGTTTTTGTGCACCCATTAGATTTCTTATTTTATGCTATAATATGGTTTATAAGCCTTCTATTAGATAGGGAAAAATGTTGGTAGTTGGAGGGTCATGGTGGTTTAGGTGGAATAAGCTAAATTGTTGGTGTTTTTGAGTTAAAATGGTTGGTTTAGGTGCAAATGTGTGCTCTTGTGTGGTGTGTAATCTCTACGCTTGTAATGGTGACCTTTGGGCTGCCTCGGAGTTATAATAGTAGCATGCTAAGGTTGTGTAGTGATAGGTGGAAGTTAGAATGACTTTGATTGCATAAGTTGCTATAATTGAGCTAGTATTGCCTACTTAGGTATTGTTCTCATTGGTATATTTGGTTGTGAATCACGTCCATGAGGTTTCTTGTGATAAATATGTGCTCTATTACATGCTAGGTGGACCCATTGAGCCAAGCATGCGTCATGAAAACTAGTAGAGGTGAGGGAGAAACATTTATATGCATTTCTTTGAATGTTAGGGTTTATGTTGAATTTCGTAATTGTTGTATATTGTGATATAAATGCTTATGAATGCTTCCAAAACCTTCTAAAATGATTAGTGAACATTGTTTTGCAATCTATTGGCATAGTTTATGGCTAGATTTTGAAATGACAAGTTAAAGAAGACAATGAATAGTATAAATTTTAAGGTTTTG
Organism: Ehretia macrophylla; assembly: GCA_037974665.1. Classification (NCBI taxonomy): domain Eukaryota; kingdom Viridiplantae; phylum Streptophyta; class Magnoliopsida; order Boraginales; family Ehretiaceae; genus Ehretia; species Ehretia macrophylla. The sequence goes on from CM075768.1 coordinate 394,824, forward strand.
ATAAAATGTGCTTTCGGGTTTGATTCAATACTATAGTTAGGTGCTATAGATATTATTGAAGATAGTCGAATGACCCCATGTAGTTTAATTGCTCGGAACTTAGCTAAAACGCGAAATAGCCGACTTTTTAAAAGGGGTTTCGGGGTTAATGCTAATCCGGGTAGAATTGAGCTTCACATTTGGTATTGTTAGGCTACCTAGGTGTTATAGAAGCTTTGCTAATCCTTGTTTGAAGCCCGGTTAAGGTATGTGTAATTCAAAGCTATAAGAGGGAAATTGGAGCTTTTGGGGTAATTGCGGGTAATTGAACGTGTTTGAGGGTTGTAAGGGTACCTTAAGGGCTAATTAGAAGATTGGTATAGCTTTCCCTTGAATTTGAATCACTAACACGAGTTTGGAAGGAAAATAGCTTGAATAACAAAGGGGTTTAAGTGCAAATTTAGTTGTTTCACGCTTCTAAGACCATGGCATGACTCCTTGTGTGTTTAAATATGGTTTCTAGTTGTTTTGGAGCTTTTGGTATAGTTCTATATGTATCTTGAATATGCCCCTTTGTAAAACTGCTTAATTGCTTGTATAAATTACTTTTATTCTAACTGCTTCGAGGTCAACCTACTTTGTTGATCCTCCTATGTGTTATTGCTTATATTGTTGATATTGTCTTGTCATTGATAAGTGCATTGCATAGTAGTTGCACAATCATAGTGTCAGGGGCGGATGTGTTGAATATCGGTTGGGCGGTAGAGGGCTTGCTAGTGGATATTCAAACTCCGTACCCTAGTCCCTCATTCACCTGGTCCAGAGATTGTCAGGAGATGTTGGGTCATAGGATTATCGGGGTACATCTGGAGTACACCTACTGGAGTGATTGGGATTATGTCGGCACAATGATCGTGGTTCGTGGATCGTGAATGAAGATCAAGTGAAGATTGGAGTGTTAAGGTTAAGTGTAATGTATCCTTTTTAATGTGTGGTTACTTAATCTGTTGTCATTCTTGAATGATTTTAATTGCTATTAATGTTTAACTGTATTACTTGTTGCATTGCACGCCCCGGTAGACTTTATCCCTCACTGGGCAACAGTGGTTGCTCATACCTCGTTAACATGTTTCAGGAGGTGCATTTAGAGGAGGAGTTGCCTTAGTTGCAGTGTCTAATTGCGTGAGGTGGATTTATGGCTCTTGCTATTATGTGGAGATCTTGTTTGCTCTACCTTATTTTCTATTTTATAGCCTAAGTGTTTATGTATATGTTTGAGTGATTGTAAGCTGAATGCTAGTTGATTGTAGTAGGAGATATGAACTATAGCATGTAATAACTTATACTTCTGCTGTAACGCCCCGATCCCTCACGAGACCGGAGGCTCTAATAACCATGCTATTCTCAACCCAATACCAAACCCGGTCACAAAATTTTAGGGAAAAACGGACAGAATTTTCCCTGTATTGTGGACATTCTGAAAACCTGTAAACTCTCAAATGAGATAACCACAAGGTAAATGAACTTTTTATGACTAAATATTTAAAGATTCAAGGCCATCCGAGCCTTGAAGCAAACAATAGTTCCAAAACCACACAAGCATGCAAGTAACATTGTTTACAACATAATCTAATAGCCATGACCTCCTAGGATAACATTAAAACATACTTAGAAGATAAAACATTCTACATTATGCCATTCACTCCCAAGCATGCAAAGTGAATAAAAGCAGAAGCACAAGTTATTACAAGACATAGGTTCTCAAATCTACACTACAACCAACTATCCTTCAACTTCTTACAGTAACCAATATAAACAAAGCCCTTAGGCCACAAATTAGATACACAAATACCAAATAGAAACAAGAAGGCACAGCCACTGCAGAACAACACACAGCAACTAGGGCAACTCCTCCAACTGCGCCACCTAAAACATGTTAGCGAGGTATGAGCAACCACTGTTGCCCAATGAGGGATATAGTCCCGGGGCGTGCAATGCAACAGATAATACAGTTATACAACAATATCACTTAGACAATTTAAGAAGCAATGATAACATAAGTAACCACACATTTAAAAGGATACATTTCACACAATCCCCTATACACCAATCTTCACTGGTCTTCATTCACGATCCACGAACCACGAGCACGATCACGATAAGCCGGCATAACCCCAAACACTCCAGTGGGTGTACTCCGGATGTACCCCGATAATCCTACGACCCAACATCCCCTGGCAATCTCCGGACCAGGCGAATGAGGGACTAGGGTACGGAGTTTGAATATCCACCGGCAAGCCCTCTGCCGCCCAGCCGATATTCAACACATCCGCCCCTGACACTATGGTTGCGCAACCACTATGCAATGCACTTAACGATGGCAAGTTAATAGCAATAATATAAGCATTAACACATATGAGGATCAACAAAGTAGGTTGACCTCGTTGCAATTAGGATAGAAGCAAATATAGAAGTTAATAAGCAGTTTACAAGTGAACATATACAAAATAAGCATAGGATCACACCAAAAGCTCCAAACCAACTTAATATCACATATAAACACTCATGAAGTCATGCCGTGGGTTTAGAAATGTGAGACAAACGAAATTGCACTTAAACCCCTTTATTTTACATACTATTTCTCTTCCAAACCCAAGTTAATGATTTCATTTTCAAAAGAAACTCTCCCAACCTTCTAACTAACCCCCAAGGTACCCTTTCAACCCTCGAACTCAATCAAATGCCCGCGTTTACCCCGAAAGCCCCAATTTCCCTCTTTTGGCTTTAAACCACACCTACATTGTCCGGGCTTCAAACAAGGGATATCAAGGTATCTATAGCACCTAGGTAGCCTAAGGAAACTAGAATTGAAGCCCGAATCCACCCAGAATCACATTAACCCCGAAAGCCCCAACTTAAAGTCGGCTATTTTCCATTTTTAGGCGATTTAAGAGCAATGCAAGTGTACGGGGCTATTTGATTATCTTCACTAGTACCTAAGGCATCAATTAGAAGCATTAATTCAAGCCAATTCGAACAATTACACAAAACCCTAGAAAAAACGTCACTATTCACCCTAGAAATCAAACTAACGATTCTAACCGTTTAAATTGCGAAACGACGGTTCAAAAGTGTTCTCTAGCATTCATATAGATAGTACATTAGCATAGATAACATTTACAATGGCATTTAATCATATTTCCAACGATTCAAGAAATGAGCAACTATTTACAAATGCAAAAACAAGCCATGAAATCCCTCACCAATACGCGTAGGAGCACCTAGGAACCTTGCAAACACCCTATACTAGTTGCTCTAGGCTTGGAGTGGATTGAATCGAAGAGTTGAAGAGCAAAAAATGGTTTTTCCTCACTGTTTGCTGCTGTCGGCCAGCTCCTGCTCAATTTCAGCTTTTATTTTTTTTTTCTTTGTTATCTAATGAGCTAAATAAGGTTATTAAATGATTGGCTAAGGTGGGGTCTTGATTGGGTGCTTATGTGGCTTCTAAAATGCGCGTAGATAGCTTAGAAACGAGTCTAAAGTGTAAAACATAGGCTAGCTAATTAAATCTATAAAGTCATTACGTAACACTATTCACTCAACTACAAAAATCATTTTTTAAACGAGCTCTCCTAATGCCGTTAGCTCAAATGCACATTTTTCCCACTACTTTTACAATTAATATGATTTAATAAAAATGTTAATTAACTAATAGAATGCAGTTTAAAAACGGAGTGAATAGTAGTCACAAAAGTCAGTTAATAAGGCATAGAAGTAAATGCGCAAACAAGGGATGCAACAGTAATTGAATGCATGGCTAAATCTCGGGCGTCACATCTGCTCTTAGCTTCTCTGCATGCTTGGGAATGACTGGTTTTTTTCAATTTCTAAGAATGCTTAAAAGCTATCATGGAGTGGCATGATAAGCGTTTTGGTAAAGAAGTGAAGTTGGATGCATGCTTGCATGATTCTAACTGTTTGAATGTTTTAAGGCTGGGATGGCCTTAAAGTTTGAGTCTTTAATTAGAATTGGAGTTCTAGGTTGTTTTGTGGCTTTATTGGTTGCTTACAGGTTTTCAGAACATCCACGGTACATGGAAGACTCTATCCGTTTGTCGGGTCTAGACTTAACCTTTAGCGTGGGGTTGGGTCGGGGCATTACATTTTAGGTGGTCTAAGACCAGGTTTGGGATTGGGTTGAGAATAGTATGGTTAGTAGAGCCTCCAGTCTCCTGAGGGATCGGGGCGTTACAATGCATGTATGCAATGCCAAACCAAAAAAGATTTGTTGTTTTCTTGATGTTTTCTCACGTTTTCGATAAACCCTTCTCGTAAAAGTATTTTAACAATACTTTCGGTAATATTAGTAGATACTATTCGAACCACTCTTTTTCTATCCACCCCTTAAAACATCACACAACCAACTTCAAACTTCATCAACATTCAACACAACCAAAACCATTCATTTAACAACCATAAGTCATATGCCTCTGTTTGAACAACAAACCATAAGCTATACTATACATATGCATAATAGATATAAAGCTAGTCTAGCAACCTATTCATATTCAAAAGTAAGACAACTAGCTAACATTATACTTTCACTATCATTATCATCTTATACAATACAAACATCAAAGTAAATACAATACAACTAGTTTTATAATACAAGACAACAAAAAGAACACTCCAGCAAGACATCAAGGACAAGACTCTTGCACATTGGACTTGTCCACATAATGCTCGTACTCAGTCTCCTAAGGCACGTACCCTAACTCCGGCTCGGTAACACCTGAAAGTCAGCAAAAAGGGTGAGCTTATACAACACAAGCTCAGCGAGGGTTCAAAAGATGTTTTGGAAACATTTTCTCTTTACCACTTGGAAATCATCCTAGATACAATAACAATCAATAAACATCACCATCAACAATAATTCAATTAGAGCAACTCAAATAACCATTCAATTGAGAAAGGATACACTAGTTGATGTAGCTCCATACGTCATCACGATCTCAACCAACTTCTTATAACACCCAATAATACATTCCGGAGGTACCTCATCTAGCCCCTCCCTCAATGGCATTTCCGCCCATGCAAGCTGGGGGTAGCACATGATAGTCATGCCGTTTTTAACCCGACAACCCGATGCTGCCCGAGAGGTGGCACACACTATCATGACTCATGACAATAATAATAAACATTTCATGTTCTGAGAAGACAACAAATTAGGTTGTCTTCCAGTACAACAACAATCATCAATCAGTTAACAACGCTTCAATCATCATATCATTGATTAAACAATTAAGACAACCAAGTTAGAAGACAAAGTAGGCCACCTAACTCAACACACATTTCATCATACTTCCAAACCCGAACCTACTCAACAACAATCCAAGAAACAACTACACAACACTACCAAACAACTAAAGACAACATTTAAGTATTTTAAAGAAAGGCTACACAAACTTCTAAAATTCATAATTTACAATCTACTAATCAAACAACCCCCGAACATTTTCCTATCACTCAACCACACATGCAACTACATTAACCCCCTCGGAAACCAACCAAAAGCCACTCAAAACAAGCCCAACAAGCTAAAAATGGCAATGCACTCGAGGCTGATTTTTCGGACTTTTGCTATGATATTTAAATTGAAAATTTGGCATTACAACATTACTACACAATAATTAACAAACCTATAGAAGCAACTACAACTCAATTTCAACTACTACAACAACAATTATTCAAATATAATCCAAATAATCAATTTAAATACCTGGAAAATAAAAATACATGCTACTACTGTTTAAAATGAATATAAATCCACAAAGTTAGTCTACAACACTTATCTAGCAATAATCTAAAGACAATTTAACAAAACAACAACTAAATACTCAATATTAAAAATTTGACATAAGCTTTAAAATTAAAATATTTTTCCCTCACCTTTGATCCCAAGCAAAGCTAGAAATGTGTAAAATAGGTGCCCAATAAGTAATTTCAAGCTTTGAATGAAGTTTTTTGGCCTTGAATTGCAAATTCTATGAGAAAATTAAGCTTGAAAACCGAAGAAAATATTTTCCTTCTTTCTCCCAAAACTCACGACTGCAATGTGTGTGTAAATGTGGTGTTTTTCTTTGTTTTAATGTGTGTAGTCATCTTATAGGCAAAGTCAAAGCTAGCCAACTTGGTCAAAGTTGACAACCTTTGATATTTTAGTTGTCTTTAGGCAAAAATAATATTATTTCTACTATCTAACTTAAATACTAAATTTAGTAGACTATTATTTAATTTAAAAAATTTATATATAAGAATATATATATATATATATATATATATATATATATATATATATATAAATACAATTAATTTACAATGCATATTTTTGCAAAAGAAAATGAAAAGTCATATTAATTATTTTTCAAATGTCTTTTAAATGTATTTTTCAATTGTGCCATTCTAGAAATATTTAAGATGATATATAATTTATATTTAATATATACTAGGTCAATAAAAGTCGATGAAAAAGTTAAATTTAGCAGAAATCACTATTTTGGCTTAAAAAAGTTAATTTTCGCCCGAAAAGTCTATTTAAAATTCCTAACTTGTTTCAAAAATATTTTTTATTAAAACACGGGTCTATTAATAATGGAGGACTAGTTTTTAAAATGTTTAAAAGACCTGTTTCAAAAATTTTGCAGAAGTGTCCTCAAATACTATTCACAAAACTCAACGATAAAATTTTAAGTGCAGATTTTTATGAAAATTTCATGAATGGTCACATATCATGTAATAGAGGTATTAATCACATAATTAACATATTTTAATTCAAATAACATATAAACAAGTCAAAACACGTAATTGTAAATAGGGCAAATTTAGGGTCTCACATGCAATCTACCTAAATAGTAATGAACATGATGCATATGTATTTAATGTTTATTTTCCGCTGCGTTTATTTAATTATAAGATTTTAAATACTATACACGATTCCTAATAGTAATATCAGAGCAACTGTTCATGTATTTTACGTGATTATTCGATTATAGCGCATGTTGTATCACAATTAAAAGTGTCAATAATAGTTTATGAAACTGTTGTGAAAATTAATAGTTTGTGAATCTATTGATTTTTATGCCCATTGAATTTAATAAGATTAAATGTAGCCTTAGATTTCTTCCCATAATCAATTTCATAAAATTAGTTTTATGGAATTGTGGTGTTGTTTCATAAAAGTTGTTTTGAAACTAATTTTGATTTGATTTTGAAATCGTTTTAAAATATGTTTTGAATCTATTTCGAAATCAGAAAAAACAATTTTTTGTAAAAGTGTTTTAGAATGATTTTAAATTATGTTTTGTGATATTAAATAAAAAAATGATTTTTTTGAAACTCCAGCCCCGGTCGTCTTCTTCGTCGCGCTGCTGATACACTATCACGGGGCAGCTGGGCTACCTTGTGGCTTGCGTGTGGCAATGAGCAGTAGTGTGCTGCTTCTTGTATGACTAGTGCGAGGAGCAGTGGCATTACTCCTTGCCGGAGTACGATGCGAGGAACAGATTGCTCCTTGCGTCGCCTGTGACACCCCAAACCCAGCACTTCATTAATTACATTCATTAAATGGTCAACTTAGATGTAACTTAGCTAATTACTTCATTTTTTCATATTTTCATAAATTCAACTGTTTCTTTTCATGCATTTTATATTCTTAGGGAACTATAGCCCCTGACCATGCATGCATTTCATATCGGGATTAACGGGAAAAGAATCACGAAATGTCTTATGAATAGTACCAGCGGGATTTTTTTCCAGATTCTTCAGATTTTTGGCATTTTGTTTTGTTGAAATTTAATCACCCAAGTGACCCATTTACCCTTAATAAAATCTCCTATTTACTTGACTCACCCTTTGACCATCTCATGAGAACATTATAAGCCAAGAAACAAAAAAAAGGGTCAAAAAAGGCCAAAAAAAGAGTTACGAGAATAGTAACTTCTCCAAAAACAAAAATTGCTCCTTGCTTCATTCTTGCTTCCATTGCTTCCCAAATTGTTTGTGCTTCACCCTTAGGACCTTAAGACCATTCCTTGATCTTCAAATGAGATAAGGGTGCATTCCATTCTTGTATTAAATTCAATTAAAGTTTGTGCTATTATTTTTGTGATCTAATATTGTAGTGGTTTACTGCTTGTTTCGTTGCTTCTTATATGCTCTAATGACTTCATAGAATATATTTGATGGTTTAAAATCCTTGTTAAATGCTTGAAAATGAAAATGGCACTTGGGGAAGATGATTGAATAGTACTTTTGCCATGAAAATGACCTAGAAAATATTTTTGTCTCAAATTTCGAATTCCTCGCTCGTGTAGGTCCTTGGCATGTTAGATTGACATAATGTGGAATAAAATTGAGGTGCTCTTTGAAAAAATCATGAAAACATACTTAATTTAAGTTGGGGCTGAAAAGCGGAGTTGTCCGTTTGCTCGTTTTTATTTAGGGCTTTGTCTTAGTAGGTCATGGAGGCACTTTCCGTGCATTTATGGCATCGGTTGGGGTTTCGGGTGATATAGCTACTTTGTAAAACCGTAAGAGGGAAATCGAGATTTTTGGGTAAACGTGGGCAGAACTGGGGTTTCGTAGCTTTTAAGTGGGTCATAAAATGTCCTTGAATGGGGTGTGAAGTCGGTGTTTGGTTATCATACGAGTTCATAGGCGCATAATTTCTATTGATTTTAAGCATAATAGTTGGAATTGAGAATTAGACTTATGTTAGCTTGAAATGTCGCACCATATGCTTCCTATATTGATTGTCATTGCATTTCATGGTTATATTGCTTAGTTGAATAATATATAGACAGAGCATTGTTAAATGCTTATATGATGTGAACTTGGTTATATCGGTTATAAATGTTAACTATATGAATCCTTGTGATAAATATTTATTCTATTGCATGATAGGGTTGATCCATTGAGCTGTTTCTCGTATCTTGGAGCTCAGTAAAAGTGAGGGCTGCATCATTCTTGGTATTTTAACTGACTTAATGTTTTACCTTAATTGTATTGTTTGAGTAGTCGATTGTGCATTGATTGTAATGTATGTTGGTCATATTTGATAAGTGTTGTGACATATGTGTTGTGTCGTGTCGTGTCGTGTTGTGTCGTGTCAAGTCTTGTATCGTCTCCTTGGTTGCAACCATGGTCAGGAGTGGTTACAATGGGCCTTGCCGGGCAGCAACGGGCTTGCTGGTATTGGGTATGCTCTAGCATCGTTTCCTATTTCCTATCTCGCTTGGAACATTGCTACCCTCAGAGTCCGCTTTCTCGCTTGGGACAATGCTACCTTTGGAGAGTTGGGTCGTAGGATCAGGGTACATCCGGAGTACACCCATTGGAGAGATAAGGGGGATTCGCCGGCTTATCGTTTATCAAAAATCGTATATCGTTATTGAATCGAAAGCATTATATCGAATTGAAAGTGTTATATGGCTTGTATATCGTCTTGAATGAATCATTTATTTTTTTTGTCTCGAAACCTCTCAATGTGTGTTATAGTTATTTGTTACTGCGTGCTGTATTAATTGCATCTACGTGGCTTATGTGTCGAGATACTGTTAATTGGCCTTGACCTATTTGTTGTCTATTATTTGCATTGCAAGACCCTTTCTTGGACTATCCTTCACTGGGCATACATGTTATGTATGCTCAGCCCTCGCTTTAACATTTTGTAGGGACTTTAGGCGCATCTCCTGAGAAGGGATGTAAATTGCCATCGCATGGTGTTTGTACATATTGTCTGTGATAACCCGAACCCAGCATGCATTTAATAGCACCTGACTGCACTTGATTAAATGTTTAATTAGTTAAATCAACCAATTTGCACTATTTTCATATTTCTCTTGGAAGCATTTAGTAATTATATATTGAATAATTGAAAGGTTGTTATCTACTTCTATTAATTATAATAATTGAATTTATTCTCTTGTGGTTAATTAAGTGTTATCTTAAATGTTAGGGTTTAATTGTGTTTGACTATGTGTTTATATTAACCTTCATTTGTAGTTTAATGTTAACTTCATAATTCTTTTAAATCTTCTAGAAATAGTTAAATTAATTATTTTAAATGAATATTGATTACTTTGATTGTTTTGATTATTTTAATAATCGGTTTTGGTTGTTTTGTGTCAAAATCACTCGGTTTTCAAATAAATGAGAAAAGTAACTCCGAGCCGGAGTAAATTTTAAACTATGATGCTTTCCAAAAATGATATATTTCTTAGATTCTTTGAGAATTAATTGTTATTCTTTTATTGTCGCAACGTGCATTGCATATCGAGAGCGTTAGCTAGGAAACGGTTCCCAGTCCTCAGCAAATAGTGAAATTAGTATTTAGATTACTCAAATTTTATATTTTAATTGTTACTAGCTAGAATTAATTTTGGTGTTAGTTATCTAGCTTAAAAATGCATAAAAGTAAGCCATTTTGACTAGTTTTAAGTTGTTTGACCCACCTTGACCAAAGCTTTGACCCTTTTGACCTTTGACCTCTTTAAAATAGCCTAAATAACACAAAATTAAAAAAAAAAAACAGAACTGAACAGCAGCTTAGCAGGGCCAAAAATGAGGAGAGAAAAAAAAAAGATTTCAAGCCAAAATCTTCATTTCTTCGCGGGAGCTTGCACGGGGTGGTTTCCGAGGCATCCTACGAGGTCTTCCTAGCGTCTAGGAGCGTCTAAGGTGAGGGTTTCATCGTTATTTGCACATTTGAAATATTTGTGTCTAAACTTTGATTTTTAGATTTAATGCGTAGATTGTTGTTTTAATCATTTTGTTGCTTAAAGAATGTTCCTTGTTGATTGTAGAACGTGTATTTATAGTTTTTTAACATTTTCTGTGGTTAAATGTTGAGATTGTAATTTAAATTGATTAATGAATAGTAATTAGTGAATAGTAAACCCTTGAAACGTTGAAGTTGCCCCGTTATGCTGTCTGTTGATGTGAAAATGTGCTAGGTATGCTAGAATGCCTAAATGTGTGGTTTAATTGGAATGTGTAATAGAAAAACGGAGAAAAATAGCTTAGTGAAAGTCGGGGTCGTTTAGATCAACTTTAGCATTTTCTTGTTTTGCGTGATGACATTGTTTCGGGAGCCCATGGAAGCACTTTTGGTGCGGTCGTGGTGTTGGTTGGGTGTTTGGTTGGTATAGTTGTAGTTCAAACGAGAAAGGGGGAAAATCGGGGCTTTGCGCGAGTTCTAGGGTAAAGTAAGGTTTCGGGGTCTTTAGACGTGCCTTATGGTGACCTAGGAGGGTTGGCGAAGTCGGTTTCCAGAACTCGTGGCTCGTTTGGAAATGGTAGCGTTTTGATAGTTGGGGCCAATTTGTGTTTTTGTGTGTTTTCTTGACTTTATGCCTATAGAATACTTAGAATTACTTGAAATACTTGTTTGAGTTGTTTTGGATTGAATTGCTTATCAATTGCCGCTATTGCGTGCAAGAGTAACCTACTTTGTTATTCTCCCACGTATGGCTTTATCACTTGTTTATTGCCTTGTATCGAGTCTTGCATTGCATAGTGTCTCGCGCGTGAGTGATGGGCCTCTCTGGATAGCCTTGGGTTGCCAGTGTTGGTTGCTCTAGCTCCGCTGCTATTCCCTTTCTCGCTTGGATTGCCTCCCAGGGAGATTTGGGTCGTAGATTGATGGATACTTCCGGGGTATTCCAAACTGGTGTTATAATGTGGTTTAGGCCGGCGCGTCATCGTTAAAGTCATCGGAATCGTGATCGGTACATTACTCGCTCGAGTGAACCATAGCCTTCAAAGTGTGGTATAGCTTTGATTGGTTGTGTTAATGCTTTCTTTAGTTGTTTAATTGTATTGTTATTTATATTGTATGCCTTTTATTGATTGTATTACTTAACTGTACCTTTTTGCATTGCACGATCTTCTTTCTCTCCAACTCGATATTTGTCTCGCCCTCACTGAGTATACATGTTGTGTATACTCACTCCTCACCACCACATTTCAGGAAATGTCATGTTAGCTGGAAGTTCGTGATTTCGTGGAAGTTGTTGCCTGAAGAGTTGTCTTGCGTGCCTATGTGGCTTGAGTGTCGAAATTGTGAAGATATATGCTTTCATATGTTGTATGTATTTAATGCTAAAAGTATGTAATTTAAGTTTCATTAGATTGTTGAAGTAGTTTGATAAGTTAGATTATGCATCTAGTTATTATAACTCAACTTCAAATGCATGTTTGTAATGTCCAAAAGAAAAGAACTAGAATGGCATGATAGTCTATTTTATGTAGTAGCTTAGTATGGTTTAATTTTCAAGTTTGAATGTACTTGTCAAAATGAAAAGAGATAGGTTAGCTTTTAAATTTGAAATGTATGTATACTTGCTGAGTTTAAATTGTTGAGAACCGAGGCTCGGATGGGCTTGAGGAAGATTTGTATGGTTGGACACGTTGTTGGTCCATTTAAATGCTAGTACAGGGTTTACATTTTGCCTAGAAACAGGGGAGACTCCGTCCGTTTTCCCTAAAAATTTTGCCCGGGTTTGGTTTGGGTTGTGATTAGTTTGATTGATAGAACCTCCGGTCTTGAGAGGGATCGGGGTATTACATTGTCTATAGACTCCCCCGTGTCTATTTGATTACTCATTGTAATTGAGGCTCTTGAAGCCATTCTTGTATATATTTTAAGACCGTGTAGTCTAGTATGTCTTTATGTAACAAGGTCGTCAAGTATTGTAAGCTCGTGACTAAAATGTATAGCATGCCAATATGTTAATTGTTTAGTGGCATCGATACATGTATAGTATGCATGGCATTTTGATTACAACCAAGTATGTTGAATAGGAGTGCATATAACAGGAAGTGGAGTTGTTTGGAATTGTTGATTGCTATTGAATCGGTGGAAGGGACGAATGTATGTTGGTGGTAGCCTGAAAGATTGGCTTTATGTTGTTGAATGTTGGAATGCTCGAATTATGCATGTTTACAAATCTCTGAATGTCCCCGGTACAGAGGAGATTATGACATTTTTCTTGAAAATTGTGACCGGGTTTGGGATCGAGTTGAGATTAGAGAAATCGATAGAAGTCCCGGTCCCGTGCAGGATCAGGGCGGTACATCGCCACTATTGTCGCCGACAGTAGCACGCCATTGTTGTCACCGTGATAGCAGCGATAAGTGGCGGCCATGACTACTGCCATGGCTACATGTTTGTTTTCTGCCATGGTTAGCAAAAGGAAGAAGAAAGGGGTAGGGGCGCCACTGTAGGGAAGAAGGAAAAAGAAAAAAAAAGTTTTATGATTGGGGTAGGGTTTTGAACCCGACCCAAATCCTAAATAGGTTGGATCCATGGATGGATCCAAACCCGGACCCAAACCCAAGGTGTTGTGTAACGCCCCGATCCCTCACGGAACCGGGACTTCTATTAACCGAACTATACTCAACCCAAATCCAAACCCGGGGCATGTAATTTAGGGAAAATGGACGGAGTTTCCCCTATTTTTAGGACTATTTGGAAACCTGTAAACTACAATATACAACCACAAGACTATAATCCACAACTTCAATTTGTTTCATCCCTATCAACATGCAAGTCAACTAAACAGAAGAGTAAACAATTGAAGTTATTGCAAACCACTAGTACCTAATCATCAAACAAAATTAAAACTTTAATATTACATTCCTTGATATAACATAAATATATACATGGGCACAAAGTCTCAAATACAATACAAGCATATCATGATCATATTCTTCCATGTTTTACACACTGATAGAGCAAACAGGTCACACAGGAGGCAATCCAATCTTCAGCTTTTCCTGAAATATGTTGAAAAGAGGAATGAGTAATCAAGTTACTCAGTGAGGGAGGTGATGCAACATACCGGGTGTGCATTATGATATGCAGATACAAGAAATCATATATATACATAAACAATAAGATTAAATAGCAAGTAGTTAACCACATTAAAAAGGATACGGTTCCATTTCAAGTCTTTAAACTCGAACCACGAGCCACAAACTTCACACAAGTGCCGACAAACCCTTACTCTAACAAGTTGAGATACTCCGGATGTATCCCGATCCTACAACCCCTTCTCCTGAGATAGGTCTATGCCCAGCAGGTGAACCACACCTCTGGGGTAGTGGAGTATGCCTCAGCGAGAAGGGAATAGGCACCATGGTAGTCGAGGGAGCACGGCAAGCCCGACGCCGCCCGTGTTTCTCGACGCTACCATGTCTGAAAAGGTTGCGCAACCCCGAGACAAGTCACAAGCATTCAAGATATCAAATAACACATAAGATGGTCAACAAAGTAGGCCGCCCTCGCAATTAAACACAAATAACACGAGAAAACACATGATAGCGAGTAAATAGTACATATAAGCTATTTCAATTACCAATCATACAATGTATAACCAATAAAATAAGTTAAGATGTACAAAAAAAAAAATGAAGACTCTCTCATCTTGGATTAGGTTAATTATGCAAGAGTATAATTAGATTCACTCCAGCCTTCTTGAATTAGTTCAGATGTGTAAACCCTAGTTGTTCATATAAGTATAACAATTAAAAGAATTAGGCCAATAGCAAGTTAACCTTAACTATGACTTTTAACCAACACATAAAGCACTATTATAACACAGAAATACATTATATTGCATTAAAGGGAAAGAGAACAAGAAGATAAGTTAACTGATTAACTAATGCTTCTAAAATTATTAACTTGAACTTCAATTTAGAGTTATTTCATTTGAAAGTTAATAGCCAAAATGGAGGTTAGGCTCAATTAATACTTTTATCTTTTAACCTATTAACAACACAATGGGAAAGCATTCGCTAAATCCATCAATAATATAAATTAAAAGCCTTACAACACTTTACTACACAACAATGATTAGAGGATTAAGGTCATTATGTATAGCAAGTAAAAATGTTAAAATACTCCTTTACATAATTCCTATGTAACCTTCTTCTATGGACACCAGTAACTCCTTGATATCGAATACTACCTTAAATCTAACTTATTAGCTACTCAAGAAAAGATATATTCAACTAGTATACTAGAATGTAAGTGCAAGTTAAGTTTAACTATAGCTTACTACTGAATGATTATGAAATACACATCCATTATTCTCTTCCAAAGGCCATAGCTTGTACCTAAATGAACCTTAGCAGCATTCTTCATTTAGCTAGTTAATAACTCCATTAAACTATCATAATTCATTAGATTCATTAGCTAAATACAAGTTAAGAAAATTCATAAACTAGACTAGCATAACAAGCTCTAACAAAATTTATAGTTCAATATTTCACAAGTTGGACAAGAAGTAGAGAAACTTATCTATCAACAATTTCAACACTGACTTGATAACAACTCAAAAATAAGATAATCCTATCTCAACGCCCACAACAACTCAAGTTAAAGAAAACATTTCACAAGTCAATACTAACTTTTAACAAGCTATCACATTTCCTATATCACCAATATAATTAAAAGAAGAAGAAAAGGAGTATGGCAACTCAACTGGCTGCCCTCACATAAACACATTATAACCAACATATGCACGAGATAACTATATAATCCCAAAAAAAAGGCAACCAACACAACTTCACCCAAAATCCAATTCAAATAGCTCAATTAGCTTTAGATAAACACAATAGTATGTGACAACACAATAGCAAGCTCTAGGTACGCCAAAGAAGCCAATTACTATATTTTTCCCCTTTCTTAACCAAGCTTTCCTTCTCCTAAGTGCATTTCAACGTTACCAACCCACAACCTAACCATACTACATTCCCAACCAAGCCAAGAGACACCTATTAAGATCATAAAAACCCATTTTAGAAGCAAAAACTCGAGAAGGCCACGAGTGGCTTTTAACTATAACTATACTAACCGAGCCCCAATTTCGCGTAACGAAAGCACCAAAAGTGCTTCCTTACCCCAAGGATATCCAAACCATAGCCCAAACTTGCCCGGATTACACAACGGAAAAAGTCCTCTTTTAAAAGATTACTAAATTTGCATTTTAGCACATTTCCGAGCAATTCAATCCCACGTGAGCCTATGACTAGTTCCACTAACATCTAAAGCACCTAATTGAAGTCTCAATTTAACACACATACACGTACACATGGTATAGTTAGTCCATTTACTCGAAATTCCAATATATATAGTAAGAGCTAACTAAAACTCCAATCTTGTATATTTATGAACATACATGCTAGCTAATTTCTTCTTGAGCTCCCACAATCTTCTTACAAGCATTCTTTCAAACATTGAACATGCAATATCTATTATCTCCCACTCCTAACATGACAACAACCACAACACTAGAATTCTCATTTAACTAACAATCAACACCAAAATACCACATTGTTAACATAACACCTAATAAATCATATTGAACATCTTATAACCATCATTTAACTCCAATATACACATCTACACAATGAGAATCCATAATTTTACTATCTAGCAATCACAATCATTAATGTCAATCATCAACTAGCTAAAACATCTTTCAATTTCTTGCAGATGCTTAAATTTTTTTATTCCGTTACCTATTCTATAGTCCTCCAAACTGACTGAGTTTTATTTATAAACGTATCTCTTTGAGTGTAGATGATTTTAGCCTCAAGCGGAACTCAATTCCGATCTAAATTCCACAAGTTATGACCTTTTCCGTGTAACTGCGCGAACTGCCCCTGCACCAGCGATTTTCAGACACATTTCGAAAATAGCTAAATCGCGGGGTCAAAACATTATAATTTGCCTTAGCTCTAGAAATCCATATTTGTTCTAAACAGTCTAATCTAGCTACTATGTAAATTTCATTCAATTCTAAACAAGTTTTCTATACCAAAACTACTTTGGAAGTTAGGGGCAATGCAGTGTCCAAATCCGACTTTTGCTTGCTTATCATCTTCTTGTTATTTCTTGCATTTGAGCCAACAATAACCATTACTTTAGCCTATATGACATTCCTACACTTCATTGAAGACATTTAACAAACACCTAAACTACACAATTACACTTAGTTAACAAAGCAACTCTACAACTAAAGATAGCATGCAAGAGTTCATTCAATGAGCACTAGTAGGTTCCTACAACCTTTAGCATACTAATACTTTAGCTAAACATACATTTCCAATATCTTTGAACACTTACATAAAACATAGCATGGATACATATAGCTGAATAATCCAAATAGAATGCAAATAATATGAATTCCCTCACCTAGACATGAAGAATGGCATGAAAATTGATCTTACAAAGCTGTCTTCTTCTTCTTCTTCCTTGTTTTCTTCTTTTCCTTCTCTCCCTGAGTGCGTGTGTGCTGAATTGTGTGTGTGTGTGCTGAAACGTGTTGTGTGTGTGTGTTTTGTGTAGTTTATTTGTTTTAATTAAGGTCAAAATTAGGTAGGATTTTTTATAAAGACTCAAAAGTCTATCTTGCCCCTTTAACTAATTTGATATTTAATAGTTTGACATTTAGTTGAAATCTAACAAATCTAGTTTCTATTTGTAAATTGATAACACTTAAATAATATCTACGTTACTTAAACTCTTAAATGCACGTGAATGCACATAAATGCACGTTAAACCAAATAGATGCACGTAATCCAAAAATATGATATTTTATGCAAACAAATATATATAAATAATTAAAGTAGACCTATAAATATATGCACATTAATAAAATAATTATATGCACAGGTCGCGGTGTCACATGTTGGGTGTTGGGTTATATTTTTGTTTTAATCTTTTGGGCTGCTAGGATCATAGTTTGGACTATTTTAAATCTGAATTTAATAAGATATGTCACGCCCCAACCCGACCCCTCCTATAATCAGTCAGGACACAACGGAATTTCGGCAGTATAACGACAGTAAATAGGATACCGAGGCTCTAACCCAACCTCACTAGAACATCATACATCAACTCCATAAACTATTCAACAAATAACTCTTCAATAAAATAACAACATACAACATAACCATATTACACCATAATCATTCTTTGTTATACGCCTCCGTTCCAACATAATACATGAACCTTAATATACATTTAAAAAATATATTGAACCAACCTAGCAACCTAATCATAAACAAAAGAAGGCTACTAAGTTAGTATCAACTAATTCATTAACTTTTTAACATCTTATACATTATAACTACAAAGCATATAAAAGTCAACTAGACTAATATACAAGATATTAAAACAATACAACATCAAGGATAAGACTTTGGAACATAAGACTCATCCACGAAAGGCACATTTTTCTCTTCAGGAGGCACGTACCCGTAGTCCTGCTGTACAACACCTGTAAGCATGCAAGAATAGAGAGTGAGCTTATATAAAATAAGCCCAGTGAGGATCCGATAGATCTCAAACAATATTTATTATACTCCTTGGAACTGATCATTTGAGCAAGTAAACACACAATAACATCAATAATACTATCATCACATAAACTATAATGATCATTCAATAAAGGATACACTAGTTGGTGTAGCTCCAAACGCCATCACAATCATAACAGCCTTCTTGTGAATCCCATAAACTCACGCACCCGAGGTACCTCAATAACCTTTCCCTCCATGACACCTCTGTCATGCGAGCTGGAAGCAGTCTCTGGTAGTCATGCCGTTTTCAACCCGACAGCCCAATGCTGCTTGAGAGGTGGCACACACATACCAAAGACTCAGCACAAATAATAAACATCAACCATTCCCAGAAGGACAACCTTTTCCGTTGACTATCTCCTGGTTCATCAATCATCAATCAATAATCATATTATCATCATAATAACATCAATAATCAATTTAACAACAAATAACTAAGTTAGATAACAAAGTAGGCCATCCAAGCGAACATGCGTTAAACTCACAATCAAACCCTAGTTTACCCATCATCAACTCACAATTCAATCACTCAAACCACACCCAATCAACTAAAGGCATAATTTAACATTTTAAAGAAAAATAACCCAAACTTCAAATAATCATAACCTACATCCTACTAGTCCAAACCACTCCAAATCAGTTTCTATCACTCACCCAATCAATCAACTATATTAGCCCTCTCGGAAACCAACCAAAACACATCCAAATCATGCCCAACAACCGTAAAACCCTAATGCGTTATGGCTGAAATTTCCGGACTTTCACACGGATATCACAATCGAAAATTCGGCATTACAACAGCGCTACCACGTAATTATCAAACTTTTAGAAATTGATGGCAATCGATTTCAATCAATACAACTCATGATAATCAAGAAATGACAAATAAGTCAACTTTAAATTCCCGAAAATAAATAATTATGCTACAACGGTTCAAATCTCATAAGATTACATATAAATGATCCCTAGCATGCATGGAGTAATAATCTAACTTCAAATTAACATTCTAACTGTTCAATAATCAGTTCTACGCAAAAACATAAAAGATGAGTTTTGAGATTTAGAATTTTTCTCTCACCTTAGATGCAAAATAAGCCTAGAAATGTGCTCAATGGATGCTCAAAGGGTGGAATCAAGCTTTGGTTGATGGAAATTGGCCTTGGATTGCAACTTTTAATGAAAAATGCCTTTGAAAAAGTTGAAGAAAAAACTTGGTTTTCCTCCTATGGAGCTCTCGGCCCTAAGTGTGTGTTTGAGTGTGTTTTATGAGCTTGCTAATGTGTGTAACTACTAATATGCATATTGGTCAATATTTAAAAATAGTCAAAGTTGAGTAAACTTAATATTTTTGTGTTTTCTTGACTTTAAATTCATTTTCTTGATGACCAATACTCAAAACAATTATTTAACACCCAAGATAGCTCAAGTAGGTTATTTTTAGGTGACAAGAAGTTTTACATTCAAACCATTTCACCCGAGTCGGCTTAAAACTCGATTTTCACAAAAAAATCAGTATAAAAACCCTAATAAATTCTTAAGCCGATTTAAAAACCGTTTTAATCAAACACAGGTCTATTAAAGTCAGAGGACTAGGTCTAGAAGGGTTAAAAAGACCAGTTTCAAAATTTTAGCAGACGTGTTTCAAAAGTACTATTCACTAAAAGTCGACGATAAAATTTCTGACTCCGTTTTTTATGAAAATTTCATGAATGTACATTTAGCATGTTCTAGGAGTATTAATATCAAAATTATCACATTCTAAGTCATATAGCACATAGACAGGTTAATTCATGCAAAAGGAGATAAAGCACGCAAAACGAGATAGGATAAAAAAGTGGGGTTTCACATTCTCCCCCCTTAAAGAAATTTCGTCCCCGAAATTCTTATTTGATGTACTGAATAGATCTGGGTACTGCTGCTGCATCTGATCTCGTCTCTCCCAAGTAGCTTCCTCGATACCGTGATGTTTCCACAACACCTTAATCATCGGAATCTTCTTCGACCTCAACTCTCATTCCATCTGATCAAGAATACGAATCGGACGCTCGTCATAAGTCAGATTCTCACAAAGCTGTAACGGCTCTAGCTCAAGAATATAAGAAGGATCCAGATTATATTTTCACAAATTAGACACATGAAATACATCGTGGACATTAGAGAAATTCTCCGGTAAAGCCAACCGATATGCCAACTTACCAACCCTGCCGGTAATCTCAAACGGCCAAACAAATCTCGGACTCATCTTACCACCTTTACCATAACGAGCAAACCCCTTATGAGGAGATAATCTCAAGAAAACCCGATCTCCGACTGCAAACTCCAAGTCCCGACGACGCTTATCAGCATAACTCTTGAATCTACTCTACGCCGTAAGCATTCTCTGCCTGATCAACTGAACATTCTCAATCTTCTCAAGAAGCTCTAGCATGATAGTCGGATCAATAGTTTTCATCTCCTCTACCTCGTCCCAATACATAGGTGAACGACACTTACGACCGTAAAGAGCTGCAAAAGGTGCCATTCCAATAGTATCTTGATAACTATTGTTATAGGCAAATTCGGCAAGTGGTAGATGTTTCTCCCAGTTCTTCTCGAAGTCCAGAACACAAGCCCTAAGCATATCTTCCAGAATCTGAATAGTCCGCTCGACCGTCGGTCTGTGGATGATACGCAGTACTGAAGTTCAACTGAGTACCCAAGGTCTCCTGAAGTTTCTCCCACAAATGAGAAGTAAATCGAGGATCTCGATCTGGGACAATACTGGATGGAATCCCGTGAAGTCTAACAATCTGATCCAAATAAAGACCTGTCAACTTTGTAACCTCATCTCCCATCCTCATCGAAATAAAATGAGTTGTCTTCTTCAAACGATCCACGACAACCCAAACTGCATCATTACCCCTCAGTGTTCTAGGCAAACCAGTGACGAAGTCCATCGTAATATGTTCCCATTTCCATTGTGGTATAGCCAACAGCTGAAGTAACCCTGCAGGTCGTTGATGCTCGGCTTTCATCCTCTGACAAGTCAAACATCTAGATACAAACTGAGCAACCTCCCTCTTCATGTTATTCTACCAGTAATGTTGCTTCAAATCCTGATACATCTTGGTTCCACCGGGATGAATAGTGTACTTAGAATTATGAGCTTCTACAGAATACCTCACCTCAAGCCCGGTTCATCGGGAACACAAACCCTGTTCCGAAACCGAAGAATACCATCCTCGTGCACTTTGAAGTCAGACTGATCATTTGTGATCTGATCTTTGATCTTCTGAAGTTTAACATCAAGTTGCTGAGCTTCTTTGATCTGAGACAGCAATAAAGGCTGAATACGGAGATGTGAACACATCACCCCAACCTGAGTCAACTCCGGTCTCCAATAAGTGAATTCCTCAAGAATCTCCCATTTCTTGACAGCTAAACAAGAGATACTCGCCTTACGACTAAGATCATTTGCTACGACATTTGCCTTGCCAGGCAGATAATTGATAGAACAATTATAATCTCCAAGAAGCTCCATCCACCTCCGCTGGCGCATATTCAACTCCTTCTGTGAGAATAAATACTTAAGACTCTTATGATCAGTGAAAATCTCGAACTTACTGCCCCACAAATAATGACACCACTTCTTCAGTGCGAAGACAACTGCTGCCAACTCAAGATCGTGAGTCGGATAATTCACCTCATAAGGCTTCAACTTCCTGGAAGCATAGGCAATAACTCGGCTATTCTGCATAAGAACACAACCTAAGCCCTCCTTCGATGCATCGCTGTAAATAATCGTATTATCGCTTACCTTTGGTAGAGCAACTACTGGAACGGTAGTCAACCTCTTTTTCAACTCCTGAAACCCACTCTCACACTTCTCATCCCAATCAAAGATAGTTCGTTTCTGGGTTAACTTAGAAAGTGGCCCAGCAATCTTCGAGAAGTCCTTTACAAACCTACGGTAATAACCCACCAAGCCAAGAAAGCTACGGACCTCAGAAACATTCTCTGGCCGTTTCCAAGACATCACCACTTCAATTCTAGTAGGATCTACAGATATACCGCTTTGTGTAATCACGTGGTCAAGAAAAGATATGCGTTGCAGCCAAAATTCACATTTGCTGAACTTGGGAAACAACTGATGCTCCTGCAGTTTCTGTAAGACAAGCCGTAGATGTTGCTCATGCTCCGATTCATATTTAGAATAGACCAAGATATCATCAATAAAGATTACCATGAACTGGTCTAAATACTGCTGAAAAACCCGATGCATAAGATCCATGAATGCTGCCGGTGCATTAGTTAATCCAAATGGCATAACAACAAACTCATAATGCCCGTACCGAGTCCTGAAGGCAGACTTCGGAACATCCTCCGTACGAATCCAAAGCTAATAATACCCCTGCCTCAAGTCAAACTTACAGTAGACTTTGGCTCTCTGAAGTTGATCAAACAACTCGTCAATCAGTGGCAAAGGATACTTGTTCTTGATGGTCACCTGATTCAAACCACGGTAATCAATACACAATCTCAAGGTACCATCATTCTTCTTCACAAATAAAACAGGTGCTCCCCATTTGCTGAATAAACCCCTTCTCCAATAACTCCTACAACTGAGTTTTAGCTCCTTCAACTCAGCTGGTGCCATCCAGTTTACTGATTTAGAAATAGGTTGAGTACCGGGAACAAGATTGATCACAAACTTTACATCTCTCTCTAGCGGTAACCCTAGCAACTCCTCGGGAAAATCATTGGGATATTCCCGAATAATAGGGACTTCCTCTAGTTGTAGCTTATCAGATGGCTTATTGATCAAATAAGCTAAATAACTCGAACGCCCATTACTCACCAACTTAACAGCTTTAGTTGCTGAGATAACAAAGCTCGTTTTAGCATTCCGGTTCCCTGCTACCTCTACTACTGGCTGATCTGGCAATCGAAACCGTACTACCTTGGTTCTACAATTTAACTAGGCATCATACTTATAAAGCCAATCTATACTCAAGATAACATCATACCCCCGGATAAGAAATTAGATAAGGTCCGAAGAAAAATTATGCCCCTTAACATGTATTTTACAATCCTTACATACTAAACCAGTCACATACTTATCAGTCAAAGAGGTACTAATCTCAACCACAAAAGGCAGTCTTGCAGGTTGCATATTAACACGTTGCACACAAGCAGGAGTAATGAAAGAATGTGTAGCACCAGAATCAATCAACACTTTAACAAGTTGATCAAGTATAAGGAAGTTACCTTCCACAACTGCAATCTCCTCAGGCATCTCCTCCAAATCAACTGCGTAGGCCCGAGCCTGAACCCGCTGCTGCTGAGGTGCACTGGCCGTAGGTCGGCCCTGATAACCCTGTGTCGCTGCCTGACCCTCAGTCCTCGAATATCTACGGCAATCCCTCGCCTTGTGCTGATTGCTGCCGCATCCTAAACACGTCCTTGCCTTCACTCTGCAATCGACCTCTACATGCCCCGTGTGCTTGCAGTGTGTACACTGCGGTGATGATGCACTAACACTGTCCTTGGAAGAACCAGAAGCTGAAGAAACAGCTGAACTAGATTGCTGCTGAGGCCTTACCAAACTAGACCTGTATTGACCCTGAGACTGGGCTGGCCTAAACTGGGACTGAACCTGATATGACCCCTACTGAAACTGAGGCCGATAATAACTCTGCTGTCCCTGTGGCCTAAAAGAACCCTGCTGAGCTGGTGGCCTGTACACAACCTGCTGTACGAGAGGCCTATACATGCTCTGTTGAAACTGCGGCTGATACGGCCTCTTACTAGGCTGACTAGACACAAGCTAATCCCCCTTTCTCTTTTCTAACATAGAAGTTGCATCAAAGGCCTCAGTGAATATGTCATATCGATTCAGAGCCATCGCATCCTGAATCTCAGGCCTCAACCCCAACATAAATCTACGAGTCCTTCGCTCCTCATCAGCCACATACTCCGGTGCATACCGGGACAATCGAGTAAAGGTTGCCTCATACTGAGCCACTGAGGCATCCCCCTGAATCAGAGACAGAAACTCAGCCTCTCTCCTCTCCCGTGCAATCCTCGGGACATACTTCTCCCAAAAAACTCTCAAGAAGGTATCCCAGGCATACGGAACACCCCGAGTCACCCAGCTAGCTGTCACTGTGCGGCACCCTTCCTCTGCCTCATCATCGAACAAATATACAACAAAGGTAACCTTTCGCTCATCGGTGTAATCAAGAGGATCATAAATCTTCTCCACCTTATTAATCCACACTTCAGCCTTCCGATCATCGGGTTCTCCCTGAAATCTAGGTGGATGATACCCTAAGAACTCTTTCAGGGTACCACGCCTGTGGTTTCCACCCTGCATATTCAATAGCTGAGCCTGCAAAGCCTGAGCCTGGGCAGCCTGCCCTACTAACAACCGTGCCTGTCCGGCCACTAACTCAACAATCCTATCCATAGCTGCCGCCAAACGATCATCACCCCTATCATGACCTGGTGCCGCATTACCAGGAGTCTCATCTACTACCTCGGGCCTACCTCTGGTCCTTGGTCTACCGGCCATTCTACTTGTCAAAGAGTTAGCACAGGTTATAGCACGTAAATAGGTTATAAACAACTATTAACACATAAACAACAAACTCATATAAAACACATAAACAAATTGATCACATAATCACATAAGCACTAAATCACATAATTTCTTAATCATTTAATCATATTAATACATAGTTCACTTTTCTTTCTTTTCATACATACTTTCATGCTAAGACCATTACCCACATTCCGAGAATACCCCGACTGACATCTAAACATGTGCTCTGATACCACTTAAACGTCACGCTCCAACTCGACCCCTCCTATAATCAGTCAGGACGCAACGGAATTTTGGCAGTATAACGACAGTAAATAGGATACCGAGGCTCTAATCCAACCTCACTAGAACATCATACATCAACTCCATAAACCATATGTAACGCCCCGATCACTCACGAGACCAGAGGCTCTAATAACCAAGCTATTCTCAACCCAATTCCAACCCAGTCTCAAAATTTTAGGGAAAAACGGACAGAGTTTCCCCTGTACTATGGACATTCTGAAAACCTGTAAACTCTCAAATAAGGTAACTACAAGGTAAACAAACTTTTCATGGCTAAATATTTAAAGATTCAAGGCTATCCGAGCCTTGAAGCAAACAACAGTTCCAAAACCACACAACCATGCAAGTAATTTGTTTACAATATAGTCTAATAGACATGACATTCTAGGATAACATTAAAACATACTTAGAAATAAAACATTCTACACTAAGCCATTCACTCCCAAGCATGCAAAGCAACTAGAAATAGAAATATAAGTTATTACAAGCCATAGAATTACCACTGTTACTACATTATCAGACTTCCATCTTACATATTACTCAAATACATACATGAGCTTTAAGGCCCCCAAAATAGATTATACATAGAACAACAAATTCTTCACATAGCAACCAAAAAGCACATCTACCTCAGATAAATATCACACAGCAGCTAAGGCAACTCCACCAACTGTGCCACCTGAAACATATTAGCGAGGTATGAGCAACCACTGTTGCCCAGTGAGGGATAAAGTCCCGGGGCGTGCAATGCAACAGGTAATACAGTTAAACGACAATAACAATTAGACAATTAAAGAACCAATGATAGCTTAAATAACCACACATTTGAAAGGATACATTTCACATAACCCCTATACACCAATCTTCACTAGTCTTCATTCACGATCCACGAACCACGAGCACGATCACGATAAGCCGGCATAACCCCAAACACTCCAGTGGGTGTACTCCGGATGTACCCCGATAATCCTACGACCCAACATCCCCTGGCAATCTCCGGACCAGGCGAATGAGGGACTAGGGCACGGAGTTTGAATATCCACCGGCAAGCCCTCTGCCGCCCAGCCGATATTCAACACATCCGCCCCTGACACTATGGTTGCGCAACCACTATGCAATGCACTTAACAATGGCAAGTTAATAGCAATAATATGAGCATTAACACATAGGAGGATCAACAAAGTAGGTTGACCTCGATGCAATTAGAATAGAAGCAATTATATAAGCTAATAAGCAGTTTACAAAGGAACATATACAAAATAAGCATAGAATCATACCAAAAGCTCCAAATCAACTTGAAACCACATATAAACACTTAAGGAGTCATGCCATTGTTTTAGAAGTGTGAGTCAACCGAAATTGCACCTAAACCCCTTTGTTTTTCGAACTATTTCTCTTCCAAACCGAGGTTAATGATTTCATTTTCAAAGGAAACTCTCCCAATCTTCTAACTAACCCTCAAGGTAGCCTCTCAACCCTCTAACTCATTCAAATGCCGGCGATTACTCCGAAAGCCCCAAATTCCCTCTTATGGCTTTAAACTACACATACCTTATCCGGGCTTCAAACGAGGGTTATCAAAGCTTCTATAGCACCTAGGTAGCCTAAGAATACTAGAAGTGAAGCCCGAATCCACCCGGATTCGCATGAACCCCGAAAGCCCTTTATTAAAGTCGACTATTTTACGTTTTATGCGATTCTAGAGCAATGTAAGTGCACGGGGCTATTAGACTACCTTCACTAACACCTAAGGCATCTATTAAAAGTATTGAATCAAGTTAAAACGCGCGCTTACACCAAACCCTAGACCTCCCATCACTATTCACCCCTACGAATCAACTATCAATTTCTACCGTTTAATACATGAAACAATAGCATAAATGTGGTCTCTACTACATGTATACAACATATATAAGCTTATTTGAGCATTGCAATAGCATTAGACAACATTTCCAATAAATCAAGAAAATAGCAACATTTGTAGAATGCACAAATAAGCATGAAAACCCTCACCTAAAGCGCGTAGGAGCACCTAGAAGGCTTGCACACACCCTAAACTACTTGTCCAAGGCTTGGAGAGGCTTGGATTGGAGATTTGATGAGCAAAAGATCTCCTTCTTGGCTGCTAAGGGCTGTTCGGATTTTGAACAGTAATTCCTGCACTTTTTTTTGTTTTTTGTTTTTGCTAAGTTATGAGCTTATATTGATATATAAGGTGTATGGTTGGGTGGGGTCAAGTTTGGGTGCTTAAGTGGTCAATTATAATGCGCGTAGTAAGCTTAAAACGAGTCTAAAGTGAAGCATGTGTGCTAGTTAATTAAAACTCTAAGTTAGTTACGTAACACTATTCATTGAACTACTAAAATCATTTTTTAAACGAGCTCTCCTATCGCTTCTAGCTCAATTGCACATTTTTTCCACTACTTTAACAATTAATATGATTTAATAAAAATGCTAATTAACTAATAGAATGCAGTTTAAAAACGGAGTGAATAGTAGTCACATAAGTCAGTTAGTAAAGCATAGAAGTAAAGGCGCAAACAAGGGATGCAACAGTAATTGAATGCATGGCTAAATCTCGGGCGTCACACCATACAACAAACAACTCCTCAATAAAATAACAACATACAACATAACCATATTACACCATAATCATTCTTTGTTATACGCCTCCGTTCGAACATAATACATGAACCTTAATATACATTTCAAAAATATATTAAACCAACCTAGCAACCTAATCATAAACAAAAGAAGGCTACTAAGTTAGCATCAACTAATTTATTAACTTTTTAACATCTTATACATTATAACTACAAAGCATATAAAAGTCAACTAGACTAATATACAAGATATTAAAACAATACAACATTAAGGATAAGACTCCAGAACATAAGACTCATCCACAAAAGGCACATTTTCCTCTTCAGGAGGCACGTACCTGTAGTCCTGCTCTACAACACCTGTAAGCATGCAATAATAGAGAGTAAGCTTATATAAAATAAGCCCAGTGAGGATCCAATAGATCTCGAACAGTATTTACTATACTCCTTAAAAATGATCCTTTGAGCAAGTAAACACACAATAACATCAATAATACTATCATCACATAACTATAATGACCATTCAATAAAGGATACACTAGTTGGTGTAGCTCCAAACGCCATCACGATCATAACAGCCTTCTTGTGACTCCCATAAACTCACGCACCCGAGGTACCTCAATAACCTCTCCCTCCATGACACCTTCGTCATGCGAGCTAGAGGTAGTCTCTGATAGTCATGCCGTTATCAACCCGACAGCCCGATGTTGCCCGAGAGGTGGCACACACATACCAAAGACTCAACAATAATAATAAACATCAATCATTCACAGGAGGACAACCTTTTCCGTTGACTATCTCCCGGTTCATCAATCATCAATCAATAATCATATTATCATCATAATAACATCAATAATCAATTTAACAACAAATAACTAAGTTAGATGACAAAGTAGGCCATCCAACCGAACATGCGTTAAACACACAATCAAACCCTAGTTTACCCATCATCAACTCACAATTCAATCACTCAAACCACACCCAATCAACTAAAGGCATAATTTAACATTTTAAAGAAAGACAACCTAAACTTCAAATAATCATAACCTACATTCTACTAGTCCAAACCACTCCAAATCAGTTTCTATCACTCACCCAATCAATCAACTACATTAGCCCCTCGGAAACCAACCAAAAGACATCCAAATCATGCCCAACAACCCTAAAACCCTAATGCGTCACGGCTGAAATTTCCGGACTTCCACAAGGACATCACAATCAAAAATTCGGCATTACAACAGTGCTACCACGTAATTATCAAACTTTTAGAAATTGATGGCAATCGATTTCAACCAATACAACTCATGATAATCAAGAAATGGCAAATAACTCAACTTTAAATACCCGAAAATAAATAATTATGTTACAACGGTTCAAATCTCGTAAGATTACATATAAATAATCCCTAGCATGCACTGAGCAATAATGTAACATCAGATTAACATTTTAATGGTTCAATAATCAATTCTACGCAAAAACATAAAAGATGAGTTTTGAGATCTATAATTTTTCTCTCACCTTTGATGCGAAATAAGCCTAGAAATGTGCTCAATGGATGCTCAAAAGGTGGAATCAAGCTTTGGATGATGGAAATTGGCCTTGGATTACAACTTTTAATGAAAAATGCCTTTGAAAAAGTTGAAGAAAAAGCTTGGTTTTCCTCCTATGGAGCTCTCGGCCCTATGTGTGTGTTTGAGTGTGTTTTATGAGCTTGCTAATGTGTGTAACTACTAATATGCATATTGGTCAATATTTAAAAATAGTCAAAGTTGAGTAAACTTAATATTTTTGTGTTTTCTTGTCTTTAAATTCATTTTCTTGATCACCAATGCTCAAAACAATTATTCACCACCCAAGATAGCTCAAGTAGGTTATTTTTTGGTGACAAAAAGTTTTACACCCAAACAATTCTACCCGAGTCGGCTCAAAACTCGATTTTCGCAAAAAAATTGGTGTAAAAACCCTAATAAATTCCTAAGCCGATTTAAAAATCGTTTTAATCAAACACAGGTCTACTAAAGTCCGAAGACTAGGTCTAGAAGGGTTAAAAAGACCAATTTCAAAATTTTAGCGGACGTGTTTCAAAAATACTATTCACTAAAAGTCGACGATAAAATTTTTAACTCCGTTTTTTATGAAAATTTCATGAATGTACATTTAACATGTTGTAGGAGTATTAATATCAAAATTATCACATTCTAAGTCATATAGCACATAAATATGCCAATTCATGCAAAACGAGATAAAGCACGCAAAACGAGACAACATAGAAAAGTGGAGTTTCACAATATAAGTGAGACTTATTTTGTGAAACCCCACTTTTCTGCTTATCTCGTTTTACATGCTATACCTCGTTTT
This sequence comes from Ehretia macrophylla, assembly GCA_037974665.1. NCBI lineage: Eukaryota > Viridiplantae > Streptophyta > Magnoliopsida > Boraginales > Ehretiaceae > Ehretia > Ehretia macrophylla. The sequence goes on from CM075768.1 coordinate 425,061, forward strand.
GCGTGCATATGACATGTTTATGTGCTATAGGACCTAGAAAGTTATAATTTTGACGTCAATACTCCTAATACGTGCTAAATGTGCATTCATGAAATTTTTATCAAATACGGGATTAGAAATTTTATCGTCGTCTTTTAGTGAATAGTGTTTTGGACACACGTCCGCTAAAATTTTGAAACTGGTCTTTTTAACCCTTCTAGACCTAGTCCATAGACTTTAATAGACCTGTGATTGATAAAAACGGATTTCAAATCGGCTTAGGAATTTATTAGGGTTTTTACACCACTTTTTGCGAAAAACCGAATTTTAAGCCGACTCGGGTAGAATTCTTTGAATGTAAAACTTCTTGTCACCTAAAAATAATCCACTTGAGATATCTTGGGGGTTGCATAATTATTTTGAGCCTTGGTGAGTAATAAAATGCCTTTAAAGTCAATAAAATACTAAAAATAATAAGTTTTACTAACTTAAACTATATTAACTATTAACTATTTATGCTCACACTAGTTACACACACTCACATAACACAAAAACACACCCAATTGCACACACAAGGCCAAGAGAAAGAAGGAGAAAAAGAAAAGAGAATTCTCAAGCTTTTCAATCAAAAATTCAAAGAAAAACTTGGTTTTTGTCCGTAAAACTTCGCACCGACTTGGATTCCGCTTGTTGGGCACGCACTTCACGCATCCCTAGGCTTTTATCGCATCAAAGGTGAGAGAAAAATTCTAGATCTCAAAACTTGTCTTTTACATTTTTGCGTATAAATGATTATTGAACCGTTAGAATTGTAATCTGATGTTAGATTATTGCTCCTTGCATGCTAGGGATCATTTAGTGGTAATACTACGAGTTTCTGTAGGATGTAGCATAATTTTTATTTTTCGGGTATTTAATTTAGATTAAATTGTTCAAAGTTGATTTAATTGAGTTGCGTTGCTCGAAATCGATTGTCGTCGATTTCTAAATACTTGATAATTACGTGTTAGCGCTATTGTAATGCCGAATTTTCGATTACATTGTTCGTGTAAAAATCCAGAAAATCCGGCCAAGACAGCCTAGGGTTTTAGGGTTATCGGGCTTGATTTGGAGGTGTTATGGTGGATTTCCGAGAGGGCTAATGTAGTAGGTTGAATGGGTGAGTGATAGAAACTGATTTGGCAATGTTTGGGTTAGTAGAATGTAAGTTATGAATTTTTGAAGTTTAGGTTGTCATTCTTTAATTTCTTGAACGATGCCTTTAGATGATTGGGTGGTGTTTGAGTGTTGAATGGTGAGTTGTTGATGAGTAATTTAGGGTTTAATTGTGTATATAATGCATGTCCGGTTATATGGCCTACTTTGTCATCTAACTAAGTTATTGTTGTTTAAATGATAATTGATGCTATCAATGATGATTGATTGATGATTGATTGATGATTGATTGATGATTGATTGATAATTGATGATGATTATGGAGTCTTGGTATGTGTGTGCCACATCTCGGGCAGCGTTGGGCTGTCAGGTTGATAACGGCATGACTGCCAGAGGCTACCCCCAGCTCGCATGACGGAGGTGTCATGGAGGGAGGGGCTAGTGAGGTACCTCGGGTGCGTGAGTAATGGGGAGTTATAAGAAGAATGGTTGAGATCGTGATGGCGTTTGGAGCTACACCAAATAGAGTATCCTTTATTGAATGGTTATATAGTTATGTGATGATAATGTTATTGTTGTTGCGTGTTTACTTGTTCAAAGGACTAAATCCAAGGAGCATAGTGAATACTATCGAGATCTATCGGATCCTCACTGGGCTTATTTTTATAACCTCACTCTCTGTTATTGTATGCTTACAGGTGTTGCAGAGCCGGATTACGGGTACGTGCCTCCTGAGGAGGAAAATGTGCCTTTCGTGGATGAGTCATATGTCCCTGAGTCTTATCCATGATTCTATGTTGTTCTCTGGAGCATATTCTTGGTATTTTTTTTTTTTATCAGGTATTCTTTTGGTATTCTTTTGTCGGCATCTCTCGGAAGAAAATTGGTATATGGATTCTTTTCAGCCTTATTATCTGGTATTATTTACAATACTCCTGCACGGAACTTTTATTGGTATTTTCTCGCCGCTCTTAGTTGGGATTCTATTCTTCTATGGTATTCATGCCAGCGGGATTCTTATTTGGATTTCGAAGTAGCATCTCTATTGGTGCCTTTATTTGACCTTATTAAGTGAGGTTCGCATACAATACTACTGGGATTTCTTAATGAGCTCCCACGAGAATTCGTATATGGTATTCTTGCTTAGCAACTGATGACGAATAATCGAAGTTGGTTTTCAGTTAATGCGGAGTTCTCTTGTGAAGAAGAATTGCGTGCACGCAATTAGTTTAAGGGGGGGAGGATGTGACGCCCGAGATTTAGCCATGCATTCAATTACTGTTGCATCCCTTGTTTGCGTATTTCCTTCTGTGCATTATTAACAGTCTTCTTAAATTTCTTTTCACTCCGTTTTTAACTTCATGCTATTAGCGAATTAGCATTTTTATTAAATCATATTAATTGTTAGAGTAGTGGGAAAAATGTGCATTTGAGCTAGAGGCGATAGGAGAGCTCGTTTAGAAAATAATTTTTGTAGTTGTATGAATAGTGTTACGTAACATAACTTAGGGAATGAATTAGCTAGCATTCATTTTACTATCTAGACTCGTTTTAAGCTAACTAAGCGCATTTAGTGAACCATTTAAGCAAGCAACTTAGCCCCATTTAATATATAACTCACACAATACACACATTAGCTCATAACTTAGCAAAAAAAAAAAAAAAAAAGAGCATGCTGAAAACACTGTATCAAATCCGAGAATTGCATAGGAGAAGAAATAGAGTTTTTTTTTGCTCAACAAATCCTCATTCCAAGCCAAACCAAGCTAGGTGCAAGTGGTTTAGGGTGTCTACTAGCCTCCTAGGAGCTCCTACGCGCATTGGTGAGGGATTTCATGGCTTATTTTCACATTTTAAAATAGGTTCTATTTTCTTTATTTGTTGAAAATGTGTTCAAATGCTATTGTGTTGATTTTCTATGCTATTATACCTTGTATATGAGTGCTAGAGAACATATTTGAACCATTGTTTCGCTTTTTAAACGGTTGGAATCGTTAGTTTAATTCATGAGGTGAATAGTGACGTTTTTTCTAGGGTTTTGTGTAATTGCTCGAATTAGCTTGATTCAACACTCCTAATAGATGCCTTAGGTGCTAATGAAGGTAGTCTAATAGCCCCGTGCACTTGAATTGCTCTAAAATCGCATAAAACGTAAAATAGTCGACTTTAATAAAGGGGTTTCGGGGTTAAGATGAATGCGGGTGGATTCGGGCTCTACTTTTGGTATCCTTAGGCTACCTAGGTGCTATAGAAGCTTTGCTAATCCTTGTTTGAAGCCCGGATGAGGTAGGTGTAGTGTAAAGCTATAAGAGAGAATTTGGGGCTTTCGAGGTTATTGCGGGCATTTGAATGAGTTAGAGGGTTGAAAGGGTTCCTTGAGGGTTAGTTAGAAGGTTGGTAGAGTTTCCCTTTAAATTTGAATCATTAACTTTGGTTTGGAGGAGAAATAGCTTGAATAACAAAGGGGTTTAGGTGCAATTTCGGTTGTCTCGCGCTTCTAAGACCTTGGCATGACTTCTTGAATGTTTAAATGTAGTTTCAAGTTGGTGTGGAACTTTTGATGTAATTCTAATTATATCTTGTATATGCCCTTTTGTAAAACTGCTTATTTGCTTGTATAAACTGCTTCTATTCTAACTGCATTGAGGCAACTTCGAGCTTAAAACTGTATTAATTGGAGAAGGATTAGGGGTTAATTTATATACCATTAGAAATCCTTACGAGTCTAGTTTCTACAGCTTTTTACGGTGCATTAATCGGAGTTGTCTAGAGCAAGTTATGATCATTTTGGTGAGATGTGTCAGAAATGCCCTGTTACGCGAGAATCTGAATTTTGTTGTTATTTTGCTATAGTAATGATATAATTCAGTTCTAATTGGATGTATTCGATCAAGACCTTATTGTGTAGTGTCCTTGGATGATTAATAACGTAATGGGGCTCTTATAGTTATGTTGTTTTCATGAATTGTAATTGAAATCTAATTGCTAGTAAAGTTAATTTAAATTGAAAGCTATTCTATTCGACTGTGAATGAGAAATGCTAGTAGAGTTGTGATGGTCACCACCTTTAGACATAGGTAATGTTTCTATATATGCTAAACAATTCAATTGTTAGAATTAGTTGTTGTTATCACTGTGCAACTAGAGAACACTTAGAAAGGTCAAGAAAACTATGTGGAAGAATGTGTTTAATGCTTTTTGAAACTACATGTAAGGTTAATTGTAAGTTGACAGTTGTCTATTATATGTTAAATGTAATTAACTTAAGTTAATACTACTAGTGATATGTTAGAATCTTAGCTTGAAGTATAGTTATTTTACTAAAATAGTATGTTAGTTATTAAATGGTTGATAGTTAACTTTTCTATTAGTTGATAAATGCATTTCTTTCCCTATGGGCTAATGTTGGGCTATCTTCATAGAGATATTACTAACTATTGTAAGTAAAGTAGAATATGAATTAGAAGTTCATTAAAGTAGTAAAAGACTGGGTAGTGTCATTGTGAATGAATGTGTCATTTGAACATTAAAGTAACCTAACATTTATTATCTATATATCCTTTGGAGAAATTCTTTGAGTTGAGTTAATGGCTAGTTTATTGTTATGTGGAGTGAATTAATTTCTTGTACAAGTTATTAACTAAAGTAAAATGAGAAATAGTATGAGTAACTGCAGGCTCATGTGTTGATTTTAGTTAAACTAAATTCTAGCTCGATTTATATCTAGTTATAGCATGCTGGTTGAATCATTCTCATTTAAGTTTTTGAACTATCTTCTTAATTAACTTGTAGACTATTGAAAATATGGAATATATGTTAAGTTAAAGTATATAAAAGTGGTGTTTTGTTAAAAATAGAATTCTAATAGATATTGTATATATGCTAAATAAGCGAAGTTATAAGTTAGCTAACTTAGAATGAATGTTGTAGTTAAAGAGTAATTGAAGTAATGTTTGCTCATAGGTTCAAGGTGACTGGAAATGATGTGATTCAAACTTACATCTTGGAGCTCGGTAGAGGTGAGGGACCTGCATCCTTACGTGCATCATAGTTTATTTTCTTTCTAAAAGAGTATATTGTTTAGTATAATTGCGTAATTGATATATGCTTATTATTGCTAAATTGTAACTTGGTGCGAGAACAACTTACTTTGTCCTTAAATGTGTTTCCTGATTATATTGTCATTGTTATCATTCTTGCATTGCATCGTGGTTGCGCAACCTCATTGTCGCGGCGGATGCAATGGCCTCGCTGGGCGGCATCGGGCTTGCCAGTGTTGGTTGCCTTAGCTCCGTCTGCGATTCCCTCACTCGCCTGGTCCGGAGATTGCAGGGGGTGTTGGGTCGTAGGATCGGGTACATCCGGAGTACCCATTGGTGTAAGGGATGCCGGCATATCGAGATCGAGATCGTGGTTCGTGGATCGGGGATCGAAGATTTGGAGTGATAAGGGTTATCGATTGTATCCTTTTAAAATGTGGTATTAGAATTGTTATTCACTGTTTATATATTGTATTAATTGTGTTAAGTTGATGCATTGCACGTCCTCGGTAGACCTTATCCCTCACTGAGCAATTGTGATTGCTCATACCTCGCTAAACATGTTTCAGGAAGTGCTGAGGGTGAACCCCATTTAGTTGAGGTGCTAGTGGAAGAGGAAGAAGTTCAGGCTGAGCCTTTGCCCTAGTTGTTGTGTGTTTGTTGTCTAAGGTGGATTTGCCTTCTTGTTGTTACATGGTGTACTTATATTGCTATAGCATGATCAATTTTGTGGCCTTAAGGCTATGTATATTCTTGTAATTGCTAGTTGAAAGCTGTTGGTTGTAATGTTAGCTTTGAGATATTATGGTTTGTAATAACTTTTAATTCTCCTTTTAGTTCTTGCATGCTTGGGGGTGTATGTTTAGAGGTGTTGATTTCAACTTCTAAAATTGCTCTAATGTTATCATAGGATGGCATGTTAAAAAGGTTTAATGAAAAGTTAAGTTGGGTGCATGCATGTATGATTTTGAGTTGTTGTTTGTCTTCTGTGTTGGATTGCCTTGAACGTTTGAATTTTAATTATAAAAGGTTGTTTTAGTATATTGTGGCTATTTTGAGCATTTACAGGTTTGAAAAATGTCCGCGGTACAGAGGAAACTCTGTCCGTTTTTCCCTAAAATTTTGTGACCGAGTTTGGTATTGGGTTGAGAATAGCATGGTTATTAGAGCCTCCGGTCTCGTGAGGGATCGGGGCGTTACAGGTGGTATCAGAGCTTAGTTAGCTCTCAGCCGGGATAGGGTCCTCGGCTTGTCGGGTAGTAATCCTTGTGTGTGTACTTGTTAAGTGTGTCTTGAAAGTGTGTGCTTGAATGTGTGATTGTGTGTCTTGAATTGATTGTGTGCACCTATGTGATATAGTTATGTGTTATGTCTTAAATGTGTGCTGAGTGAAGTGAAGTTGCATCGAATTGACCTCGTGAATCGTTATCTGCTTGAATTATTGATTGTACCGTATGTACTTGAGCATTTTGAATTAAGTTTTGTTGTGAATTGAATTGGTTTTGTTATGATTCGCACTTGAATGATTTTGTTGCTTACATTGCTTTATATGCTCTTTTATAATCATGCTTGCATAATAGTTTAAAGAATGTTTATACATATGCAATAGTTTGGCATTCATACATAGTCCGTCGAATGGTAAGAAAAACTTCTCCCCCCCTGAAGAGAGGTGATTAGTGGCTGGCCTTTCAAGTTATGTGGAGTAGTAGGAACGTGAAGCGGTTGATCAACTCTTTTATTTGGGAATTGGTGTTGTAGGAAGAGCTCAGTTATTGGGATTCTTCTAAGGCCTTCTTCAGTGCTTAGCGGTCATAAATGAGTAGCTTCTTTTGGGGTTTCTATATGACAGTTCTCTAGAGCATATTCTTGGTATTTTTTTTTATCAGGTATTCTTTTGGTATTCTTTTGTCGGCATCTCTCGGAAAAAAATTGGTATATGGATTCTTTTCAGCCTTATTATCTGGTATTATTTACAATACTCCTGCTCGGAACTTTTATTGGTATTTTCTCGCCGCTCTTAGTTGGGATTCCATTCTTCTATGGTATTCATGCCAGCGGAATTCTTATTTGGATTTCGAAGTAGCATCTTTATTGGAGCCTTTATTTGGCCTTATTAAGTGAGGTTCGCAGACAATACTACTGGGATTTCTTAATGAGCTCCCACGAGAATTCGTATATGGTATTCTTGCTTAGCAACTGATGACGAATAATCGGAGTTGGTTTTCAGTTGATGCGGAGTTCTCTTGTGAAGAAGAATTGCGTGGACGCAATTAGTTTAAAGGGGAGAGGATGTGACGCCCGAGTTTTAGCCATGCATTCAATTACTGTTGCATCCCTTGTTTGCGCATTTCCTTCTGTGCATTATTAACTGTCTTCTTAAATTACTATTCACTCCGTTTTTAACTTCATGCTATTAGCGAATTAGCATTTTTATTAAATCATATTAATTGTTAGAGTAGTGGGAAAAATGTGCATTTGAGCTAGAGGCGATAGGAGAGCTCGTTTAGAAAATAATTTTTGTAGTTGTATGAATAGTGTTACGTAACATAACTTAGGGAATGAATTAGCTAGCATTCATTTTACTATCTAGGCTCGTTTTAAGCTAACTAAGCGCATTTAGTGAACCATTTAAGCAAGCAACTTAGCCCCATTTAATATATAACTCACACAACACACACATTAGCTCATAACTTAGCAAAAAAAAAAAAAAGAGAGCATGCTGAAAATACTGTAGCAAATCCGAGAATTGCATAGGAGAAGAAATAGAGTTTTTTTTGCTCAACAAATCCTCATTCCAAGCCAATCCAAGCTAGGTGCAAGTGGTTTAGGGTGTCTACTAGCCTCCTAGGAGCTCCTACGCACATTGGTGAGGGATTTCAAGGCTTATTTTCGCATTTTAAAATAGTTGATATTTTCTTGATTTGTTGAAAATGTGTTCAAATGCTATTGTATTGATTTTCTATGCTGTTATACCTTGTATATGAGTGCTAGAGAACATATTTGAACTATTGTTTCGCTTTTTAAACGGTTGGAATCGTTAGTTTAATTCATGAGGTGAATAGTGACGTTTTTTCTAGGGTTTTGTGTAATTGCTCAAATTAGCTTGATTCAACACTCCTAATAGATGCCTTAGGTGCTAATGAAGGTAGTCTAATAGCCCCGTGCACTTGAATTTCTCTAAAATCGCATAAAACGTAAAATAGTCGACTTTAATAAAGGGGTTTCGGGTTTAAGACGAATCCGGGTGGATTCGGGCTCTACTTTTGGTATCCTTAGGCTACCTAGGTGCTATAAAAGCTTTGCTAACACTTGTTTGAAGCCCGGATGAGGTAGGTGTAGTGTAAAGCTATAAGAGGGAATTTGGGGCTTTTGAGGTTATTACGGGCATTTGAATGAGTTAGAGGGTTGAAAGGGTTCCTTGAGGGTTAGTTAGAAGGTTGGTAGAGTTTCCCTTTAAATTTGAATCATTAACTTTGGTTTGGAGGAGAAATAGCTTGAATAACAAAGGGGTTTAGGTGCAATTTCGGTTGTCTCGCGCTTCTAAGACCTTGGCATGACTTCTTGAATGTTTAAATGTAGTTTCAAGTTGGTGTGGAACTTTTGATGTAATTCTAATTATATCTTGTATATGCCCTTTTGTAAAACTGCTTATTTGCTTGTATAAACTGCTTCTATTCTAACTGCATTGAAGCAACTTCGAGCTTAAAACTGTATTAATTGGAGAAGGATTAGGGGTTGAATTATATACCATTAGAAAGCCTTACGAGTCTAGTTTCTACAGCTTTTTACGGTGCATTAATCGGAGTTGTCTAGAGCAAGTTATGATCATTTTGGTGAGATGTGTCAGAAATGCCCTGTTACGCGAGAATCTGAATTTTGTTGTTATTTTGCTATAGTAATGATATAATTCAGTTCTAATTGGATGTATTCGATCAAGACCTTATTGTGTAGTGTCCTTGGATGATTAATAACGTAATGGGGCTCTTATAGTTATGTTGTTTTCATGAATTGTAATTGAAATCTAATTGCTAGTAAAGTTAATTTAAATTGAAAGCTATTCTATTCGACTGTGAATGAGAAATGCTAGTAGAGTTGTGATGGTCACCACCTTTAGACATAGGTAATGTTTCTATATATGCTAAACAATTCAATTGTTAGAATTAGTTGTTGTTATCACTGTGCAACTAGAGAACACTTAGAAAGGTCAAGAAAACTATGTGGAAGAATGTGTTTAATGTTTTTTGAAACTACATGTAAGGTTAATTGTAAGTTGACAGTTGTCTATTATATGTTAAATGTAATTAACTTAAGTTAATACTACTAGTGATATGTTAGAATCTTAGCTTGAAGTATAGTTATTTTACTAAAATAGTATGTTAGTTATTAAATGGTTGATAGTTAACTTTTCTATTAGTTGATAAATGCATTTCTTTCCCTATGTGCTAATGTTGGGCTATCTTCATAGAGATATTACTAACTATTGTAAGTAAAGTAGAATATGAATTAGAAGTTCATTAAAGTAGTAAAAGACTGGGTAGTGTCATTGTGAATGAATGTGTCATTTGAACATTAAAGTAACCTAACATTTATTATCTATATATCCTTTGGAGAAATTCTTTGAGTTGAGTTAATGGCTAGTTTATTGTTATGTGGAGTGAATTAATTTCTTGTACAAGTTATTAACTAAAGTAAAATGAGAAATAGTATGAGTAACTGCAGGCTCATGTGTTGATTTTAGTTAAACTAAATTCTAGCTCGATTTATATCTAGTTATAGCATGCTGGTTGAATCATTCTCATTTAAGTTTTTGAACTATCTTCTTAATTAACTTGTAGACTATTGAAAATATGGAATATATGTTAAGTTAAAGTATATAAAAGTGGTGTTTTGTTAAAAATAGAATTCTAATAGATATTGTATATATGCTAAATAAGCGAAGTTATAAGTTAGCTAACTTAGAATGAATGTTGTAGTTAAAGAGTAATTGAAGTAATGTTTGCTCATAGGTTCAAGGTGACTGGAAATGATGTGATTCAAACTTACATCTTGGAGCTCGGTAGAGGTGAGGGACCTGCATCCTTACGTGCATCATAGTTTATTTTCTTTCTAAAAGAGTATATTGTTTAGTATAATTGCGTAATTGATATATGCTTATTATTGCTAAATTGTAACTTGGTGCGAGAACAACTTACTTTGTCCTTAAATGTGTTTCCTGATTATATTGTCATTGTTATCATTCTTGCATTGCATCGTGGTTGCGCAACCTCATTGTCGCGGCAGATGCAATGGCCTCGCTGGGTGGCATCGGGCTTGCCAGTGTTGGTCGCCTTAGCTCCGTTTGCTATTCCCTCACTCGCCTGGTCCGGAGATTGCCAGGGGGTGTTGGGTCGTAGGATCGGGTACATCCGGAGTACCCATTGGTGTAAGGGATGCCGGCATATCGAGATCGAGATCGTGGTTCGTGGATCGGGGATCGAAGATTTGGAGTGATAAGGGTTATCGATTGTATCCTTTTAAAATGTGGTATTAGAATTGTTATTCACTGTTTATCTATTGTATTAATTGTGTTAAGTTGCTGCATTGCACGTCCCCGGTAGACCTTATCCCTCACTGAGCAATTGTGATTGCTCATACCTCGCTAAACATGTTTCAGGAAGTGCTGAGGGTGAACCCCAACTAGTTGAGGTGCTAGTGGAAGAGGAAGAAGTTCAGGCTAAGCCTTTGCCCTAGTTGTTGTGTGTTTGTTGTCTAAGGTGGATTTGCCTTCTTGTTGTTACATGGTGTACTTGTATTGCTATAGCATGATCAATTTTGTGGCCTTAAGGCTATGTATATTCTTGTAGTTGCAAGTTGAAAGCTGTTGGTTGTAATGTTAGCTTTGAGATATTATGGTTTGTAATAACTTTTAATTCTCCTTTTAGTTCTTGCATGCTTGGGGGTGTATGTTTAGAGGTGTTGATTTCAACTTCTAAAATTGCTCTAATGTTATCATAGGATGGCATGTTAAAAAGGTTTAATGAAAAGTTAAGTTGGGTGCATGCATGTGTGATTTGGAGCTGTTGTTTGTCTCCTGGCTTGGATGACCTTGAACCTTTGAATTTTAATTATAAAAGCTTGTTTTAGTATATTGTGGCTATTTTGAGCATTTACATGTTTGAAAAATGTCCGCGGTACAGAGGAAACTATGTCCGTTTTTCCCTAAAATTTTGTGACCGGGTTTGGTATTGGGTTGAGAATAGCATGGTTATTAGAGCCTCCGGTCTCATGAGGGATCGGGGCGTTATATGGAGCTTCTTGGAGATTATAATTGTTCTATCAATTATCTACCTGGCAAGGCAAATGTTGTAGCAGATGCTCTTAGTCGGAAGGCTAGTATTTCTTGTTTGGCTGTCAAGAAGTGGGAGGTTCTTGAGGAGTTTAGTTATTGGAGACCAGAGTTGACTCAGGTTGGGGTGATGTGTTCACATCTCCGTATTCAGCCTTTATTATTATCTCAGATCAGAGAAGCTCAGCAACTTGATGTTAAACTTCAGAAAATCAAGGATCAGATCACTAATGATCAGTTTGACTTCAAAGTACATGAGGACGGTATTCTTCGGTTTAGGAACAGGGTATGTGTTCCCAATGAACCGGGCTTGAGGCGAGGTATTCTGGAGAAAACTCATAATTCTAAATATACTATTCATCCCGGTGGAACTAAGATGTATCGGGATTTGAAGCAACATTACTGGTGGAATAACATGAAGAGGGAGGTTGCTCAGTTTATGTCTAGATGTTTGACTTGTCAGAGAGTGAAAGCCGAGCATCAACAACCAGCAGGTTTGCTTCAGCCGTTGGCTATACCAAAGTGGAAATGGGAGCATATTACGATGGACTTTGTCACTGGTTTTCCTAGAACACTGAGGGGTAATGATGCAGTTTGGGTTGTCGTGGATCGTTTGACGAAGACAGCTCATTTTATTGCAATGAGGATGAGAGATGAGGTTACAAAGTTGACGGGTCTCTATCTGGATCAGATTGTTAGACTTCACGGGATTCCATCTAGTATTGTCTCAGATCGAGATCCTCGATTTACTTCTCGTTTGTGGGAGAAACTTCAGGAGACTTTGGGTACTCAGTTGAACTTCAGTACCGCGTATCATCCACAGACCGACGGTCAATCTGAGTGGACTATTCAGATTCTGGAAGATATGCTTAGGGCTTGTGTTCTGGACTTCGGGAAGAACTGGGAGAAACATCTACCACTTGCCGAGTTTGCCTATAACAATAGTTATCAAGCTACTATTGGAATGGCACCTTTTGCAGCTCTTTATGGTCGTAAGTGCCGTTCACCTTTATATTGGGATGAGGTAGGAGAGATGAAGACTGTTGATCCAACTATTATGCCAGAACTTCTTGAGAAGATTGAGAATGTTTAGTTGATCAGGCAGAGAATGCTTACGGCGCAGAGTAGGTTCAAGAGTAATGCTAATAAGCATCGTCGAGACTTAGAGTTTGCAGTCGGAGATCAGGTTTTCTTAAGATTGTCTCCTCGAAAGGGGTTTGCTCGTTATGGTAAAGGTGGAAAGCTGAGTCCGAGATTTGTTGGGCCGTTTGAGATTACTGTCAGGGTTGGTAAGTTGGCATATCGGTTGGCTTTTCCGAAGAACTTCTCTAATGTCCACGATGTATTTCACGTGTCTAATTTAGGGAAATACAATTCGGAACCTTCTCATATTCTTGAGTCAGAGCCGTTACAACTTCGAGAGAATTTGACTTATGACGAGTGTCCGATTCGTATTCTAGATCAGATGGACCGAGAGTTGAGGTCGAAGAGGATTCTGATGGTTAAGGTGTTGCGGAAGCATCATGGCATTGAGGAAGCTACGTGGGAGAGACGAGATCAGATGCAGCAGCAATACCCAGATTTATTCCGTACATCAAGTAAGAATTTCGAGGGCGAAATTTCTATAAGGGGGGGAGAATGTGAAACCCCACTTTTCTGCTTATCTCGTTTTACGTGCTATACCTCGTTTTGCGTGCATATGACATGTTTATGTGCTATAGGACCTAGAAAGTTATAATTTTGATGTCAATACTCCTAATACGTGCTAAATGTGCATTCATGAAATTTTTATCAAAAACGGGATCAGAAATTTTATCGTCGTCTTTTAGTGAATAGTGTTTTGGACGCACGTCTACTAAAATTTTGAAACTGGTCTTTTTAACCCTTCTAGACCTAGTCCATAGACTTTAATAGACCTGTGATTGATAAAAACGGATTTCAAATCAGCTTAGGAATTTATTAGGGTCTTTACACTACTTTTTGCAAAAAAATCGAGTTTTAAGCCGACTCGGGTAGAATTGTTTGATTGTAAAACTTCTTGTCACCTAAAAATAATCTACTTGAGCTATCTTGGGTTTTGCATAATTATTTTGAACATGAGTGAGTAATAAAATGCCTTTAAAGTCAATAAAATACTAAAAATAATAAGTTTTACTAACTTAAACTATATTACCTATTAACTATTTATTCTGACACTAGTTACACACACTCACATAACACAAAAACACACCCAATTGCACACACAAGGCCGAGAGAAATAAGGAGAAAAAGAAAAGAGAATTTTCAAGCTTTTCAATCAAAAATTCAAAGAAAAACTTGGTTTTTGTCCGTAAAACTTCGCACCGACTTGGATTCCGCTTGTTGGGCACGCACTTCATGCATCCCTAGGCTTTTATCGCATCAAAGTTGAGAGAAAAATTCTAGATCTCAAAACTTGTCTTTTACATTTTTGCGTATAAATGAAGATTGAACCGTTAGAATTGTAATCTGATGTTAGATTATTGCTCCTTGCATGCTAGGGATCATTTAGTGGTAATACTACGAGTTTCTGTCGGATGTAGCATAATTTTTATTTTTCGGGTATTTAATTTAGATTAAATTGTTCAAAGTTGATTTAATTGAGTTGCGTTGCGCGAAATCGATTGCTGTCGATTTCTAAATACTTGATAATTATGTGTTAGCGCTGTTGTAATGCCGAATTTTCAATTACATTGTTCGTTTGAAAATCCGGAAAAGTCAGGCAAGACATCCTAGGGTTTTAGGGTTATCAGGCATGATTTGGAGGTGTTATGGTGGATTTCCGAGAGGGCTAATGTAGTAGGTTGAATGGGTGAGTGATAGAAACTGATTTGGCAATGTTTGGGTTAGTAGAATGTAATTTATTATTTTTTAAATTTTAGTTTGTCATTCTTTACTTTCTTGAACTATCCCTTTAGATGATTGGGTGGTGTTTGAGTGTTGAATGGTGAGTTGTTGATGAGTAATTTAGGGTTTAATTGTGTATATAATGCATGTCCGGTTAGATGGCCTACTTTGTCATCTAACTAAGTTATTGTTGTTTAAATGATAATTGATGCTATCAATGATGAATAAATGATGATTGATTGATGATTGAATGATGATTGATTGATGATTGATGATGATTATGGAGTCTTGGTATGTGTGTGCCACCTCTCGGGCAGCGTTGGGCTGTCGGGTTGATAACGGCATGACTGCCAGAGGCTACCCCCAGCTCGTATGACGGAGGTGTTATGGAGGGAGGGGCTAGTGAGGTACCTCGGGTGCGTGAGTAATGGGGAGTTATAAGAAGAACGGTTGAGATCGTGATGGCGTTTGGAGCTACACCAAATAGAGTATCCTTTATTGAATGGTTATATAGTTATGTGATGATAATGTTATTGTTGTGTGTTTACTTGCTCAAAGGACTAAATCCAAGGAGCATAGTGAATACTATCGAGATCTATCGGATCCTCACTGGGCTTATTTATATAAGCTCACTCTCTATTATTGCATGCTTACAGGTGTTGCAGAGCCGGATTACGGGTACGTGCCTCTTGAGGAGGAAAATGTACCTTTCGTGGATGAGTCATATGTCCCTGAGTCTTATCCATGATTCTATGTTGTTTAATGTCATGTACATTAGCTTAGTAGACTTTTATATGCTTTATGGTTCTTATTGTAATAGATGTTGAAAAGATGATGATCCAAATGATGTTAACTTAGTAGCTTTCTTTTGTCTATGGTTAAGTTGTTAGATGGGTCTCAACTTATTTTTGAAATGCATCTTATCTACAACACATTGAGTACGTAATACACGTTATCACATAAAACATATTGACCACATTAGTTCGCTTAACACATAAAGCATATTGATCACATAGAAAGTTAGACACATAAGTAAGTTAATCACATAAACATATTAACATATGTTTCACTTTTCTTTTACTTAATACATACTTGCATGCTCAAACCACTACCCACATTCCGAGGATACCCCGGCTGATAGCTAACATGCGCTCTGATACCACTTAAATGTCACGCCCCAACTCGACCCCACCTACGATCAGTCAGGACACAACGGAATTTCGGCAGTATAACGACAGTATTAGGACACCGATGCTCTAAACCAACCTCTTTAGAACATCATACATCAAACTCCATAAACAATCCCAACAATCATCTCCTCAATTAAGTTAACAAAATACAACACATCCATATTATACAATAATCATTCTTCAACATTCCAATCATAGTTATACGCCTCCGTTCCAACTTAATACATAGGCTATACATACATTTCAAAATAGATTATACAAAACATTATTTTACAACAACTAAGATAATCTCATGGCAATGACTCCTCCATATAAGACTCATCCACAAACGGCATATTTCTCTCTTCAGGAGGCACATACCTGCAGTCAAAATCAGTAACACCTGCATGCATGCAATAATAGAGAGTGAGCTTATATAAATAAGCCCAGTGAGGATCCAATAGATCTCGAGCAAGGTTTACTAAGCTCCTTGGAAATAATCCTTTGAGCAAGTAAACACACAATAACATCAATAATACTATCATCACATAACTATATGACCATTCAATAAAGGATATACTAGTTGGTGTAGCTCCAAACGCCATCACGATCATAACAGCCTTCTTGTGACTCCCATAAACTCACGTACCCGAGGTACCCCAATAACCTCTCCCTCCATGACACCTCCGTCATGCGAGCTGGAGGCAGTCTCTGGTAGTCATGCCGTTATCAACCCGACAACCCGATGCTGCCCGAGAGGTGGCACACACATACCAAAGACTCAACAATAATAATAAACATTAATCATTCACAGGAGGACAATCTAGTAGAACTGCCTACCTCCCGGCATCAATCATCAATCAATAATCATCAATCATCATCAATAATCATATTATTATCATAATAACATCAATAATCAATTTAACAACAAATAACTAAGTTAGATGACAAAGTAGGTCATCCAACCGAACATGCATTAAACACACAATCAAACCCTAGTTTACCCATCAACAACTTACAATTCAATCACTCAAACCACACCCGATCAACTAAGGCTCAATTCAATAATTTAAAGAAAGATAACCTAAACTTCAAATAATCATATCTTACATTCTACTAATCCAAACAACTCCAAATCAGTTTCAAACACTCACCCATTCGATCAACTACATTAGCCATCTCGGAAACCAACCAAGACACCTCAAAATCAAGCCCAACAACCCTAAAACCTCAAGGCACCTAGGCTGAAATTTTTGGATTTTCACCCAAACATTGCAATCGAAAATTCGGCATTATAACGGCGTTACCACGTAATTAACAAACTTTTAGAAATCAACGGCAATCGATTCCAACCACAACAACTTAAAATAATCCTCAAAAAGCCATTATATCAACTTTAAATACCCGAAAATAAATAATTTCGCTACAATGGCTCAAATCTCGTAGTAATACACATAAACGATCCCTAGCATGCATGGAGCAATAATCTAACATCAGATTAACATTCTAACGATTCAAAATGCAGTTATGAGCAAAAACATAAAAATGAGTTTTGAGATCCAGAATTTTTCTCTCACCTTTGATGTGTTTTGATGCAAGAAATGTGTAGAATGGATGCTCAACAAGTGAAATCAATCTTTAGATGAAGTGATTTGGACTTGATTTGCAAAATTTATGTGAAAAATGGTTGAAAACCTTTGAAAAATGCCTTCATCTTTCTCCTACAAGGAACCACGGTTTTGTGTGTGTTTTTGCGGTGTTTTGCTTTGTTTTTAATGTGTGTTGATGATATATCAAGCAAAGGTCAAATAAATAAAAAAAAGTCAAAGTGGAAACTAATTATTTTTAGTGTTTTCTTGTCTTTTAATTCATTTTCTTGATTACTCTTGCTCAAATTAATTATGCAACACCTAAACTATCTCAAGTAGATTATTTTTAGGTGACAAGAAGTTTTACATTCAAACAATTTTACCCGAGTCGGCTTAAAACGCGATTTTTGCAAAAGAATGTGAAAAATCATATTATTTATTTTCAAATGTCTTTTGAATGCACAATTAATCTAAAATCATTTAATACCACATATAAATACATTTATATTAATATATACTAGGTCAACAAAATTCAATGCAAGAATCGGGTTTAGAAGAAATCACTATTTGGCTCAAAAACGCTACTTTTCACCCAAAAAGTTGATTTAAATTACTATTCTGTTTTAGAATCAATTTTTATCAAACATGGGTCTATTAATAATGGAGGACTAGATTTTAAGATGTTTAAAACACACCTATAAAAATTTTAGTGGACAGGTGTTCAAAAACACTATTCACCAAAATCGACGATAAAATATTCAATGCCGTTTTTTATGAAAATTTCATAAATGCACACATAGCATGTATTAGGAATATAAATCACATATTTACCACATTCTAACTCATATAATACATAAACAGGTCAAATCACACAAATCGAGGCAAAGACACGCAAATCGAAGTAAAGACGAAAACTAGGGTTTCACATTCTCCCCTCCTTAAAATAATTGCGTCCACGTAATTCTCGAACTGACAGACAATTAAATCCTCAATTGTTTCACTTAACAATACTTCTCTTAGTTCCCATTTATCTCTTAGGATGACACCTAAACAAAGGCCTCAAAAGAACAAACTATGTCGACTCCAAGTTCATGCTCATAATTCTAAGACAATCTTCAATTCATAATTCTCTCCTACCTAATATCATATTGCATATGAAAGAAATCGTAACTCCAAAGTCTTAGCATGACACCACTAATTATCAATCATCCCCTACTACACAAAAGAGCTCTATGAACACCCTGAGGGTTTAAAAACTCATTTACGATAATATGAATTATTATTGATCAAGGAAATATCTCAAAAGTGACATTTGTCAGAATATGGCTCTTATGAAATTTACAAGGAAATATGAATATGAAAAATCATATTCGAGCCAACAATCAAGTGAACAAGAGGTCAAACAAGTTAGAGAATCAAGAGGTTAATAGTTTAATAAGGAAGCATGATAACTAAGATAAGAAATATCTCAGCATCTATCAGTTAAATAAGTACAAACAAAGGATGGTGATGAGTCAAAACAGTGCTGAGTATGTTGAACAAAAATTCCTGAACAAGTAGATATTTCAATTCTCGATGATTGTTCAAGGAACCAACAAGTAGGTTGTACTTGAGGCGAAATGAAATTAAGAAATAAGAGATGATTAATTCAATAGAAAATATGAGTGTCAAGATAATGAGTATCTCAGCACGCAACAACCATAGAAATATAAATAAGAAAGGACAATGCTGAGTATATTAAATGAGCAATTACAAGCAAAGTAATGGCTCAAGATTTAATAATGAAACAATAGGATTAACAAGGATCAACAAGAATGACAATGATGTACTTAGGTAGGGAGTATATCAAGCAAGTAGAATTCGAACAAGTAAAATGGTATACCAAAGGAAAAATTACTTTCAAATAAATAGTAATAGAATGAAATGAAATATTGAAACCAATGGCTGGAGATATAGAATGAAATATAAAAGTCTCAAACCTTAACTCCAATAAGCGACATTACTATAAGAAGCAAATATGAATGTTAAGAATAGAAGCAATGTCAAATGAGTATAGGATCCATTAATCCAATAAGCAAAACTTTCAAGAAACAATTGATATGCTAGAAAAGTGTAACTCTCTCTCAAATAATTGAGAATAGAGTAAAAGAGAATAATAAGACTGATAGAATTATGAAGTACAAGAAGGGTGTCCCACCTACACATTTAAACACCAACAAGTCAAATCCTACAATCTATCTTCCTCCAAAACAAGACACTAAGGAGATCTAGAGAACCTAAGGAGTCATAACAATCACCAAACAAGATAAATCACTCCAAAATTTTACATTCCGTACCAGACCAATCACTAAACAAGATAAATCACTGATTACCCAACAAGATTAACTAATGAAGACTCCAAAATCTGATAACACAATACAGATTCATACTAACCCATTATAACACAAGAGAATCCCCAATCAACAATTTAGAAAGTCATACCACCTAAAACTCAAAAGCTCGATGTAGGCAAGTAAATGTTCAGTCACCAAAATGCATTCTTATTTCCTCAAATAATTCTATCTCCCAACAATTACATCTTCGAATAAAGTAACTTTAGTCAGGAATCACTCCAATTGTCTCCAAGGTTTAAAGATCAAACCTTCAAAATATCCATTAATAATATAGCAATCCCAAATAGTAGAAATATTCACATGATATACCACACTTCATTCCATTCACAAATATACATCACTAATTCCTCAAATAAATTCATTCTAAAATAACCTCAATGAAGTATAGTTCGAGTTGAGACTCCAAAAGTGTCTAATCACAACCTCACGGAAACCTCAACTTTTGATCCATCTCCAAGTAATAACAAGTTAAACATGGCAACAAAAGTAATTATAATCATCAATATACATTGTTATTTCCTCGAACAACTTCATTCTTGCTAAAGGAACATCAAGATCAATCCACTAAGCCGAAACTAAAATCCATAAACATAACAATTAAAATTTCACTGATAAACTACTAGAATAATAATAATTCAAAATCATGGCCTACCTCTATTTCTGAAAATTCTTGCAGTCATCTTTACTTCACCCAAAAGAATCACACACAGTTATAGCATATATACAATTATATCTCATGAAAACAAGTACCAACATATTACAGGATTATCATATATTACAACATTATCACATAACACACAATTCAACACATAGAAAGCCAATATCACCTAAACAGGTTATAGCACGGAAGTAAGTTATAAACAATTAAAGTCACATAAGCAACAAACTTCACATAAGACAAGTTGATCACGTAACTCACATTGGTCACTTAAAGTACATTGAGCACCTAACGCACATTGTTTCACATAAGCTAGTTATAAACAATTAAAACCACATAAACAACTAACTTCACACAGACACTTCAATCACATAAAACACATTTGTCACATAATACACATTAATCACAAAATGCATATTATCTACAACACATTGAGTACGTAATACACGTTATCACATAAAACATATTGACCACATTAGTTCACTTAACACATAAAGCATATTGATCACATAGAAAGTTAGACACATAAGTAAGTTAATCACATAAACATATTAACATATGTTTCACTTTTCTTTTACTTAATACATACTTTCATGCTCAGACCACTACCCACAATCCGAGTATACCCCGGCTGACAGCTAACATGCGCTCTGATACCACTTAAATGTCACGCCCAAACTCGACCCCACCTACGATCAATCAGGACGCAATAAAATTTCGGCAGTATAACGACAGTAATTAGGACACCGGTGCTTTAAACCAATCTCTTTAGAACATCATACATCAAACTCCATAAACAATCCCAACAATCATCTCCTCAATTAAGTTAACAACATACAACACATCCATATTATACAATAATCATTCTTCAACATTCCAATCATAGTTATACGCCTCCGTTCCAACATAGTACATAGGCTATACATACATTTCAAAATAGATTATACAAAACATTATTTTACAACAACTAAGATAATCACATGGAAATGACTCCAGCACTTAAGACTCATCCACATACGGTACATTTCCCTCTTCAAGAGGCACATACCCATAGTCAAAATCAATAACACCTGCATGCATGCAATAATAGAGAGTGAGCTTATATAAAATAAGCCCAGTGAGGATCCGATAGATCTCGAGCAAGGTTTACTAAGCTCCTTGGAAATAATCCTTTGAGCAAGTAAACACACAATAACATCAATAATACTATCATCACATAACTATATCACCATTCAATAAAGGATACACTAATTGGTGTAGCTCCAAACATCATCACGATCATAACAGCCTTCTTGTGACTCCCATAAACTCACGCACCCGAGGTACCCCAATAACCTCTCCCTCCATGACACCTCCGTCATGCGAACTGGAGGCAGTCTCTGGCAGTCATGCCGTTATCAACCCGACAGCCCGATGCTGCCCGAGAGGTGGCACACGCATACCAAAGACTCAGTAATAATAATAAACATCAATCATTCACAGGAGGACAGTCTAGCAGAACTGCCTACCTCCCGGCATCAATCATCAATCAATAATCATCAATCATCAATAATCATATTATCATCATAATAACATCAATAATCAATTTAAAAACAAATAACTAAGTTAGATGACAAACTAGGCCATCCAACCGAACATGCATTAAACACACAATCAAACCCTAGTTTACCTATCAACAACTCACCATTCAATCACTCAAACCATACCCGATCAACTAAGGCTCAATTCAATAATTTAAAGAAAGATAACCTAAACTTCAAATAATCATATCTTACATTCTACTAATCCAAACAACTCCAAATCAGTTTCAAACACTCAACCATTCGATCTACTACATTAGCCCTCTCAGAAACCAATCAAGACACCTCAAAATCAAGCCCAACAACCCTAAAACCTCAAGGCACCTAGGCTGAAATTTTTGGATTTTCACCCAAACATCGTAATCGAAAATTCAGCATTATAACGGCGTTACCACGTAATTAACAAATTTTTAGAAATCAACGGCAATCGATTCCAACAACAACTCAAAATAATCCTCAAAAAGCCATTCTATCAACTTTAAATACCCAAAAATAAATAATTTCGCTACAATGGCTCAAATCTCGTAGTAATACACATAAACGATCCCTAGCATGCATGGAGCAATAATCTAACATCAGATTAACATTCTAACGGTTCAAAATGCAGTTATGAGCAAAAACATATAAAAAAATGAGTTTTGAGATCCAGAATTTTTCTCTCACCTTTGATGTGTTTTGATGCAAGAAATGTGTAGAATGGATGCCCAAAAAGTGAAATCAAGCTTTGAATGAAGTGATTTGGACTTGAATTACAAAATCTATGTGAAAAATGCTTGAAAACCTTTGAAAAATGCCTTCATCTTTCTCCTACAAGGAACCACAGTTTTGTGTATGTTTTTGGAGGTGTTTTGCTTTGTTTTTAATGTGCGTTGATGATATATTAAGCAAAGGTCAAATAAATAAAAGAAAGTCAAAGTAGAAACTAATTATTTTTAGTGTTTTCTTGTCTTTTAATTCATTTTCTTGACTGCTCTTGCTCAAATTAATTATGAAACACCTAAACTATCTCAAGTAGATTATTTTTAGGTGACAAGAAGTTTTACATTCAAACAATTTCACCCGAGTCGGCTTAAAACTCGATTTTCTGCAAAAGAATGTGAAAAGTCATATTATTTATTTTCAAATGTCTTTTGAATGCACAATTAATCTAAAATCATTTAATACCATATATAAATACATTTATATTAATATACTAGGTCAACAAAAGTCAATGCAAGAATCGGGTTTAGAAGAAATCACTATTTGACTCAAAAACGCTATTTTTCGCCCGAAAAGTCTATTTAAATTACTATTATGTTTCCGAATCAATTTTTATCAAACATGGGTCTATTAATAGTAGAGGACTGGTTTTTAAGACGTTTAAAACACCCCTGTAAAAATTTTAGCAGATAGGTGTTCAAAAACACTATTCACCAAAACCGACGATAAAATTTTCAATGCCCTTTTTTATGAAAATTTCATGAATGCACACATAGCATGTATTAGGAATATAAATAACATATTTACCACATTCTAACTCATATAACACATAAACAGGTCAAATCGCGCAAATCGAGGCAAAGACACGCAAATCGAAGTAAAGACGAAAACTGGGATTTCACAGTTGGGCTGTCGGGTTGATAACGACATGACTATCATAGACTACCCCCAGCTCGCATGGGCGGAGGTGCCATTGAGGGAGGGGCTAGTGAGGTACCTCGGGTGCATGAGTAATAGGGAGTTATAAGAAGATGGTTGAGATCATGATGGTGTTTGGAGCTACACCAACTAGAGTATCTTTATTGATTGGTTATTATTATTGTTGTGCTTATATTGTTATTGATGTTTATTATGTGTTTACTGCTCAAAGGATGATTTCCAAGGAGTCTAGTAAATACTTGTAAAAGATCTATCGAATCCTTACTGGGTTTGTTTTATATAAGCTCACTTTCATTCGTTATCTGCATTCAGGTGTTACTAAGCTAGACTTTGTGTACGTTCCTCAGGAAGCTGAGTATGTACCTTATGTGGAGGAGTCTTATGTGCCGGAGTCATATCCATGAGGTTGTCTTAGCTTTTGTAGTATGATGTTTTGTATAACTTATTTAAAGATAAAAAATTATATAACTCTAGTTTAGTAGTCTTTCATTTGAACATGATTAGGGTGCTAGACTGGTTATAATCGATTTTGCAAATATATGATATGTCCTATGGTTGATGTTGGAACGGAGGTGTATAACTTATGAATAAACTAATAAATAGATGTTTAATATATGGGAATGGTTGTGTTGTATGTTGTTGGTTTGGTTGTGGAGTTGTTGTTGATCTTTGGAGTTGGTTATATGGAATTATGGGGGTTAGTTTAGAGCCCCGATGTCTGTGTTACTGTCGTTATACTGTCGAAATTTCATTGCATCCTGACTGATCGTAAGTGGGGTCGAGTTGGGGCGTGACATTAAGTGGTATCAGAGCGCATATTTAGCTGTCAGTCGGGGTATCCTCAGAATGTGGGTAGTGGTCTTGACATGAATGCATGTACTAAGTGTAAAGAGAATTATATGTTTATATGTTTATGTGATTAATTTACTTCTGTGACTAACTTTCTAAGTGATCAATATGCTTTATATGTTAAGTGAATTAAGGTGGTCAATATGCTTTATGTGACAACGTGTCTTATGTACTCAATGTCTTGTAATTAATGTACATTATGTGATTAATGTGTATTATGTGACAAATGTGTTTTATGTGATCGAAGTGTCTTGTGTGAAGTTAGTTGTTTATGTGGTTTTAATTGTTTATAACTAGCTTATGTGAAATAACGTGCTCAATGTACTTTAAGTGACTAATGTGAGTTACGTGATCAACTTGCCTTATGTGAAGTTTGTTGCTCTTGTGACTTTAATTGCTTATAACTTGCTTACGTGATGTAACCTGCTTAGGTGATATTTGTTTCCTATGTGCTAAGTTGTGCATTATGTGATAATGTTGTATTGTATGATAATTGTGTATTACATTGTACTTGTCTTTCATATGATATAGTTGCATACCTATTTAACTCATGAGTGACGATTTAATGCCAAGGGAAGCTGCAAGAGCTTTTGGAACCAGAGGTAGGCAGTGATTTTGAGTTATTATTATTCTGATAGTTTATCATTAAGATCTTGATTATTATGCTTATGGATTTTAGTATCAGTTTAATGGATATGTTCTTGATATTCCTTTAGCGAGAATGAAGTTGTTCGAGGAAATAGCAATATATCTTGATGATTATAATTACTTTTCTTGCTATGTTTAACTTGTTATTACTTGGAGATAAATCATAAGTTGAGGTTTCCGTGAGGTTGTGATTAGACACTTTTGGAGTCTGAACTCATATTATACTTTCTTGAGGTTATTTTAGAATGAATTTATTTGAGGAATTAGTGATGTATATTTGTGAATGGAATGAAGTGTGGTATAACATGTGAATATTTCTACTATTTGGGATTGCTATATTATTAATGGATATTTTGGAGTTTTGATCTTTAAACCTTGGAGACAATTGAAGTGATTCCTGACAAAAGTCACTTTATTCGAAGATGTAATTATTGGGAGATAGAATTATTTAAGGAAATAAGATTGCATTTTGGTGACTGAACATTTACTTGCCTACATCGAGCTTTTGAGTTCTAGGTGGTATGACTTTCTAAATTATTGATTGGATATTCTCTTGTGTTATAATGGGTTTGTATGCATATGTATTGTGTTATCAGATTTTGGAGTCTTCATCAGTCAATCTTATTGGGTAATCGGTGATTTATCTTGTTTGGTGATTAGTCTGGTATAGAATGTAAATTTTGGAGTGATTATATGACTCCTCAGGTTCTCTAGATCTCCTTAGTGCCTTAGGTGGGACACCCCTTTTGTGCTTCCTATTCTATTGGTCTTATTATTCTTTTCTACTCTATTCTCCCTTATTTGAGAGAGAGTTACACTTTTCTAGCATATCAATTGTTTCTTGAAAGTTTTACTTATTGGATTAATGGATCCTATACTCATTTGATATTGTTTATATTCTTAACATTCATATTTGCTTCATATAGCACTGTCACTTATTGGAGTTAAGGTTTGAGACTTCTATATTTCAATCTATATCTCCAGCCATTGATTTCAATATTTTATTTCATCCTATTACTATTCATTTGAAAGTAATTTTTCCTTTGGTATACCATTTTACTTGTTCGAATTTCACTTGCTTGATGTACTCCCTACCTAAGTACATCATTGTCATTCTTGTTGATCGTTGTTAATCCTATTGTTTTATTATTAAATGCTGAGCTATTACTTTGCTTATAATTGCTCACTCAAAGTACTCGGTACTGTCCTATTGTTATCATTTTTTTTTCGTACTTCTTTGGTATTACGTGCTGAGATACTCTTGTCACTCATGTTTTCTATTGAACTAATCATCTCTTATTTCTTAATTTCATTTCGCCTCAAGTACAACTTACTTGTTGGTTCCTTGAACAATCATCAAGAATTGAAATGTCTACTTGTTCAGGAATTTTTGTTCAACATACTCAGCACTGTTTTGACTCATCATCATCCTTTGTTCGTACTTATTTAACTGATAGGTGTTGAGACATTTCTTATCTTAGTTATCATGCTTCCTTATTAAACTATTAGCCTTTTGATTCTCTAATCTGTTTGACCTCTTGTTCACTTGATTATTGGCTCGACTATGACTTTCCATATTCTTATTTCCTTGTAAATTTCATAAGAGCCATATTCCGACCAATATCACTTTTGAGATATTCCCTTGATCAGTAATCATTCATGTTATCGTGAATGAGTTTTTAAACCCTCGGGGTGTTCATAGAGCTCTTTTGTGGAGTAGGGGACGATTGATAAGTAGTGGTGTCATGCTAAGCCCTTGGAGTTGCAATTTATTTTATATGCAATATGATGTTAGGTGGGAGAGAATTATGAATTGAAGATTGTCTTGGAATTTATGATCATCAACTTGCAGTCAACGGAGTTTATTTCAATTGAGGTCTTTGTTTAGGTGTCATCCTAAGAGATAAATGGGAATTAGGAGAAGTATTGTTAAGTGTAACGATTGAGGATTTAATTGTCTGTCAGTTCGAGAATTGTGCAGACGTAATTTCTTTTAATAGGGGAGAATGTGAAACCTCAGATTTTACCTTTGCATAGAATTGCGTGTTTTGACTTGTTTATGTGTTCTATGAGTTAGAATGTGCTAATTCTGTGATTTATATTCCTATTAAATGTTATGTGTGCATTCATGAAATTTTTATCAAAATCAGCATCGTAAATTTTATCGTCGGTTTTTGTAAATAGTATTTTGAACGCACGTCCACTAAAATATTGACACGGGTATTTTTAGGGTTTGAAAACCTAGTCCTATGTTATTAATAGACACATGTTTGATAAAAATTGATTCTGAAATGGAATAGGAATTTAAATAGACTTTTCTGGCAAAAAGTAGCGTTTTTTAGCTAAATAGTGATTTCTACTAAACCCGATTCTTGCATTGACTTTCGTTGACCTAGTATATATTAATATAAATGTATTTATATGTGGTATTAAATGATTTTAGATTAATTGTGTATTCAAAAGATATTTGAAAACAAATAATATGACTTTTCACATTCTTTTGCAAAAATCAAGTTTTTAATCGAGTTGGGTGTTAATGTATGCAAATGAAAATTGTTATCACCTAAAATAAACTACCTAAAAATAGTCTAAGTGTTAAATGCATATTGGTAAGCAAAATAGTCAAGAAAAACAATTAAAAGACTAAAAATACTAATTAAAAGACTAGAAAATCAACTTTGACTTTTATAAATTTTGTTGACCTTGAGCATATATCATCAACACACACTAAAAGAGCACAAAAACACCTCCAAAATCACCTACATAACCGAAAATGCCAAGGGAAGCAAAGAGAAGGCATTTTTCTAAGGTTTTCAAGTGATTTTCTCATAGATTTTGCAATTCAAGTCCAAATCACTTCATTCAAAGCTTGAAATTGCTTGTTGGGCATCCATTCTACCTATTTCTAACTTTAGTTTGCATCAAAGGTGAGTGAAAAATTCTACATTTCAAAATGCTATTTTTATGTCAATTCATATAATTGAATTTTTAGCCATTGAAATGTTGAATTGATGTTACAATATTGCTCAATAGCTGCTAAGGATCATTTATATGGGTCTATAGCTGTTTTGAAAGGTTGTAGCATATATTTCTATTTTTCAGGTATTAAAATTGAGTTATTGGCTTGTTGTTGATTTAATGGAGTTATGGTGGTTGGAATTGATTACTGTTAGCTTCTAAAAGTTTGTTAAATACGTGGTAGTAATTTTGTAATGCTGAAATTTTGATTGTGATATCGTGGTGAAAGTCAGGAAATTTCAGCCATGGTGCATTGAAGTTTTAGGGTTGTTGGGCTTGTTTTGGATGGGTTGTAGGTGAGTGATAGAAACTGGTTTGGAGGTTATTAGATTAGTAGATTGTAAGTTATGATTTTTAAAAGTTTGAGTAGTCTTTCTTTAAATGTTGAAATAATGTCTTTAGTTGTTTGAGTGGTGTTTGAGAGGTTGAATCATGGGTTGTTGTTGGTTAGATTCGGGTTTGGTTGAGTGGTTTAATGCATGTTAAGTTGGATGGCCTACTTTGTCATCTAACTTAGTTGTTGAGTTGTTAATTGATTAATTGATGTTATGTTGTTGAAATGATGTTAACTGATTGATTATTGATGAAGCCGGGAGATAGGCAACCTACTTTGTTGTCCTCCTATGATATGAATGATTATTATTATTGTCATGAGTCTTGGTATGTGTGTGCCACCTCTCGGGCAGCGTTGGGCTGTCGGGTTGATAACAACATGACTATCATAGACTACCCCCAGCTTGCATGGGCGGAGATGCCATGGAGGGAGGGGCTAGTGAGGTACCTCGGGTGCATGAGTAATGGGGAGTTATAAGAAGATGGTTGAGATCGTGATGGCGTTTGGAGCTACACCAACTAGAGTATCCTTATTGATTGGTTATTATTATTGTTGTGCTTATATTGTTATTGATGTTTATTATGTGTTTACTGCTCAAAGGATGATTTCCAAGAAGTATAGTAAATACGTGTACAAGATCTATCGAATCCTCACTGGGCTTATTTTATATAAGCTCACTCTCATTCGTTATCTGTATCCAGGTGTTACTAAGCCAGACTTTGTGTACGTTCCTTAGGAAGCTGAGTATGTGCCTTCTATGGAGGAGTCTTATGTGCCAGAGTCATATCCATGAGGTTCTCTTAGCTTTTGTAGTCTGATGTATTGTATAACTTACTTAAAGATAAAGAATTATATAACTCTAGTTTAGTAGTCTTTCATTTGAACATGATTAGGTTGCTAGGCTGGTTATAATCTATTTTGCAAATGTATAATATGTCCTATGGTTGATGTTGGAACGGAGGCGTATAACTTATGAATGAACTGATGAATGGATGTTTAATATATATGAATGGTTGTGTTGTATGTTGTTGGTTTGGTTGTGGAGTGGTTGTTGATCTTTGGAGTTGGTTATATGGAATTATGAGGGTTGGTTTAGAGCCCTGTTGTCCGTGTTACTGTCGTTATACTGCCGAAATTCCGTTGTGTCCTGACTGATCGTAAGTGGGGTTGAGTTGTGGCGTGACAGGTGGAGCACATGTCTCGAGTTTCATATTCAAGTGTTGTTGGTAGTCTTATGTATGTCATGGTGTGCATTTGGCCTGGCATTTCATATGTAGTTAGTGTTGTTAGCAGGTATATGTCGTCGCCTGGAAAGGAACATTGGAATGTTGTGAAATGGATCCTCAGATATCTGCGGGGCGCTACAAATGTTGGTTTGATGTTTAGCAGGATGACTTAAGATCGTGCTAGTCTTGTTGGTTATTCTGACTCAGATTTCGTTGGTGATCTTGATAAAAGGCGATCTCTGACAGGTTACTTGTTTACTCTCTCTGGGTGTGCTATCAGTTGGAAAGCGACATTATAATCCACAGTTGCATTGTCTACTACTGAGGCAGAATATATGGCAGTTGCAGAGGTGGTGAAAAAGGCTATGTGGTTAAATGGTCTGGTTTGTGATCTTGGACTACAACAAGATTGGAGTGTTGTCTTTTGCGATAGTCCGAGTGCAATCCATCTGACTAAAAATCATATGTACCATGAGAAGACAAAACACATTGATGTCAGGTGTCATTTTATTAGAGATGTTGTGTCACAAAGTATCGTATCGATGCAGAAGATTTCAACCCATTAGAATCCAACAGATATGATGACCATGGTGATTTTCGTCACCAAGTTCAAGTATTGCTTGGACTTGGTTGGTGTTCGTAGTGCGCAGTAGTAAGCCCCAGTGGGAGCATTCTGGTAGCAAGGGAGATGTATAATGATTGGAGCAAATACGGTCCAAGGTGGAGATTTGTTGCATAATGGGCCGTATTAGTTAAATATGTTTAATGGGTGTCACGCCCCAACTCGACCTCACTTACAATTAGTCAGGACGTAACGAAATTTCGGCATTATAACATTTGTAATATGGACATCAGGGCTCTAAACCAACCCTTTATAACAATATACAACCAACTCCAAATATCATCAACAACTCCGCAACCATTCATCAACATTTAACACCATATAATAAACAACCAAATTACATACCAACAACAAGTCATATGTCGTTGTTTCAACAACATAACTCAAGCTATAACATACATTAGCAAAATAGATTATAAACTAGTTTGACAACCCAATCATATTAAAAAAGGAAGACTACTAAACCAGTATCATACAAACCGTTATCTTAAGTAAGTTATACAATACAACATAATATAATAGCTAAGACAAACTCATCGACATGACTCCGGCACATAAGACTCGTCCACATAAGGCACATTCTCAGCTTCCTGAGGCACATACCCGAAATCTAGTTCGGTAACATCTGATGACAATAAACAAATGAAGGTGAGCTTATATATAACAAAGCTCAGTGAGGATTCGAAAGATCTTTTGAAAACATTTACTTTACCCCTTGGGAAATCATCCTATGAGCAATAAACACACAATTAACATAAATAACAATACAAATATAATAATAACAGTAAAAAAACAATAAGGATACGATATACTTGTTGATGTAGCTCCATATGTCATTTCAATGTTACCCAACTTCTCCAAAATCCAATGACACAATCCTGAGGTACCTTATTCTAGACCCACACTCCATGGTACCTTCTGATCACACGAGATAGGGGTTAGCCATGATAACTGTGTCAGCGACTCGGGATGCCTCCCGAAGTGACACGGCACTATCATGAGTCACAACAACAATGACACGTGACTTTCAACAACAATGACACTTGACTTTCAACAACAATGACATTTGACTTTTAACAACAATGACACTTGAATCTCAACAATAATGACACTTGACTCTTTCCATTCCGAGAGATCAACAACGAAAGTTGCCCGACTCCCGGCACTTCAACAATCAACAATCAGTTAACAATATTTCAACAATCAATTAAACAACATTTAAACAATCAACAACTATACAATTCTAAAACAATTAAGTTAGATGACGAAGTAGGCCATCCAACTCAACATGCATTTGAACATACATTCAATCGCGAACCCAATCAACAATAATCCAAGAATCAATTACCCAAACAACCCAAGACCATATTTCATCATTTTAAAGAAAGGCTACACAAAATTCTAAAAGTCATAACTTACAATTTAGAAATCCAGTAACCTCCAAACCACTTTCTGTGACGCCCGAACTTTTGCCTTGCATTAACTTACTGTTGCATCCCTTATTTGCGCATTTAATTCTGTGCTTTATTTATTGACTTTCTTAGCTACTATTCACTTCGTTTTCAAACTGCATTCTATTGGCTAATTAGCATTTTTATTAAATCATATTAATTGTCAAAGTAATGAGAAAAATGTGCATTTGAGCTAGAAGCGTTAGGAGGGCTCGTTTAGAAAATGATTTTTGTAGTTGAATGAATAGTGTTACGTAACCAACTTGGAGTTTAATTAGCTAACATTAAAATTACGCTTAGGACTTGTTTCTAACTAGCTTGACTCACATTTTGACCATACACTTAAATTAAAACAACTCACCTAAGCTTATATACCCCTCAAACAACTCACCTTATATCATAACTAGCAAAAATCAAAACAAAAAAGTGCTGAATTTTACTGTAGCAAATCCGAGAATAGTGTAGGAGGAGAATGAGAGGATTTTGCTCATCAAATCTTCAAGCCAAGCCAAGCCAAGCTAGGAGCAAGTAGTTTAGGGTGTTTGCTAGCCTCCCGAGAGTTCCTACGCGCAATTGGTGAGGGTTTTCATGACTTTTTATGCATATCTAAAATGTTACATTTTTCTTGATTTGTTGAAAATGTTATCAAATGCTATTACAAAGCTTATCTATGCTATTATACCTTGTATATAAGTGCTAGAGAACACATTTGAGCTATTAGTTCGCATTTTAAACGGTTGGAATCGTCATTTGAATTTATGAGATGAATAGTGACGTTTTTCTAGGGTTTTATGTAATTGCACGTATTAGCTTGATTCAACACTCCTAATAGATGCCTTAGGTGCTAATGAAGGTAGTCTAATAGCCCCGTGCACTTGAATTGCTCTAGAATCGCATAAAACGTGAAATAGCCGACTTTAACAAAGGAGTTTCGGGGTTCATGCGAATCCGGGTGGATTCGGGCTTCACTTCTAGTATTCTTAGGCTACCTAGGTGCTATAGAAGCTTTGATAACCCTTGTTTGAAGCCCGGATAAGGTATGTGTAGTTTAAAGCCATAAGAGGGAATTTGGGGCTTTCGGGGTAATCGCGTGCATTTGAATGAGTTAGAGGGTTGAGAGGGTACCTTGGGGGTTAGTTAGAAGGTTGGGAGAGTTTCCTTTGAAAATGAAATCATTAACTTTGGTTTAGAAGAGAAATAGTTCGAAAAACAAAGGGGTTTAGGTGCAATTTAAGTTGTCTCACACTTCTAAACCCATGTCAGGACTTCTTGAGTGTTTATATGTGATTTTAAATTGATTTGGAGCTTTTGGAATGATTCTATGCTTATTTGGTATAAGTTCATTTGTAAACTGCTTATTAGCTTCTATATTTGCTTCTATCCTAATTGCAACGAGGTCAACCTACTTTGTTGATCCTCATATGTGTTAATGCTTATATTATTGCTATTAACTTGCCATCGTTAAGTGCATTGCATAGTGGTTGCGCAACCATAGTGTCGGGGCGGATGTGTTGAATATCGGCTGGGCGGCAGAGGGCTTGCCGGTGGATATTCAAACTCCGTGCCCTATTCCCTCATTCGCCTGGTCCGGAGATTGCCAGGGGATGTTGGGTCGTAGGATTCGGGGTACATCCGGAGTACACCCACTGGAGTGATTGGGGTTATGCCGGCTTATCGTGATCGTGCTCGTGGTTCGTGGATCGTGAATGAAGACCAGTGAAGATTGGTGTATAGGGGATTGTGTGAAATGTATCCTTTTAAATGTGTGGTTACTTATGTTATCATTGCTTCTTAAATTGTCTAAGTGATATTGTTGTATAACTGTATTATATGTTGCATTGCACGCCCCGGGACTATATCCCTCACTGGGCAACAGTGGTTGCTCATACCTCGCTAACATGTTTCAGGTGGCACAGTTGGTGGAGTTGCCTTAGCTGCTGTGTGATATTTGTCTGAGGTGGATGTGCTTTCTGGTTGCTATGTGAAGAATTTGTTGTCCTATGTATAATCTATTTTGGGGCCTTAAAGCTCATGTATGTATTTGAGTAATATGTAAGCTGGAAGTCTGATAATGTAGTAACAGTGGTAATTCTATGGCTTGTAATAACTTATATTTCTATTTCTAGTTGCTTTGCATGCTTGGGAGTGAATGGCTTAGTGTAGAATGTTTTATCTCTAAGTATGTTTTAATGTTATCCTAGAATAGCATGGTTATTAGAGCCTCCGGTCTCGTGAGGGATCGGGGTGTTACAGGTGGTATCAGAGCTTAGTTAGCTCTAAGCCGGGACAGGGTCCTCGGCCTGTCGGGTAGTAACCCTTGAGTGTGTGCTTGTTAAGTGTGTGTCTTGAAAGTGTATGCCTGCATGTGTGATTGTGTGTCTTGTATCTAATGTTTGCACCTATATGATATAATTATGTGTTACGTGCTAAATGTGTGCTAAGTGAAGTAAAGTGGCTAGTTATGCATCAAATTGACCTCGTGAATTGTTAATTGCTTGAATTGTTGCTTGTAATGTGTGTATTTGAATGTCTTGGATTGAGTTGTGTTATGATTGACTTGATTGTTGTCCTTGAATGACTTTGATGATTACACTATGTCATAAACTCTTATATAAACATGTTTGCATAATAGTTTAAAACATATATGTGTAAATGTGATATCTTGGCATTCATACATGTCCCATTGAATTGGTAAGAAAGACTTCATCCTCCCC
This sequence comes from Ehretia macrophylla, assembly GCA_037974665.1. Taxonomy (NCBI): domain Eukaryota; kingdom Viridiplantae; phylum Streptophyta; class Magnoliopsida; order Boraginales; family Ehretiaceae; genus Ehretia; species Ehretia macrophylla. Next base: position 459,314 of record CM075768.1, read on the forward strand.
CCCCCCTGAACGGAGGTGATTAGTGGCTAGCCTTTCAAGTTATATGGATTAGTAGGAACGTGAAGCGGTTGATCAGCCCTTTTATTTGGGAGTTGGTGTTGTGGGCAGAACTCAGTTATTGGGATTTCTTCCAAGGCATTTTTCTATGCTCATTAGTCAGAAATGAATGGCGTCCCTTGGGATTTCTATATGATTGTTCTCTAAGGCATTCTCTTGGTATTTTCTTATTTAGCATTCTTCTGGTATTTTCTTATTGGCATTTCTCTGAAGATTTGGTATTTGGAATTCTATTTAGCCATATTATATGGTATTATCTACGGTATTTATGCTCCAATCTTTTATTGGTATTTTCTCGCCACTATTAGTTGGGATTCTATTCTTCTATGGTATTCGTGCCAGCGGGATTCCTATTTGGATTTCGAAGTAGCATCTCTATTGGAGCCTTTATTTGGCCTTATTACGTGAGGTTCGCAGGCAATACAACTGAGATTTCTTAATGAGCTCCCCCACGAGAATTCGTGTATGGTATTCTTGCTTAGCAACTGATGACGAATAATCGGAGTTGGTTTCCAGTTGATGCAGAGTTCTCTTGTGAAGAAGAATTGCGTGGACGCAATTTGTTTAAGGGGGAGAGAATGTGACGCCCGAACTTTTGCCTTGCATTAACTTACTGTTGCATCCCTTATTTGCGCATTTAATTCTGTGCTTTATTTATTGACTTTCTTAGCTACTATTCACTTCGTTTTCAAACTGCATTCTATTGGCTAATTAGCATTTTTATTAAATCATATTAATTGTCAAAGTAATGAGAAAAATGTGCATTTGAGCTAGAAGCGTTAGGAGGGCTCGTTTAGAAAATGATTTTTGTAGTTGAATGAATAGTGTTACGTAACCAACTTGGAGTTTAATTAGCTAACATTAAAATTACGCTTAGGACTTGTTTCTAACTAGCTTGACTCACATTTTGACCATACACTTAAATTAAAACAACTCACCTAAGCTTATATACCCCTCAAACAACTCACCTTATATCATAACTAGCAAAAATCAAAACAAAAAAGTGCTGAATTTTACTGTAGCAAATCCGAGAATAGTGTAGGAGGAGAATGAGAGGATTTTGCTCATCAAATCTTCAAGCCAAGCCAAGCCAAGCTAGGAGCAAGTAGTTTAGGGTGTTTGCTAGCCTCCCGAGAGTTCCTACGCGCAATTGGTGAGGGTTTTCATGACTTTTTATGCATATCTAAAATGTTACATTTTTCTTGATTTGTTGAAAATGTTATCAAATGCTATTACAAAGCTTATCTATGCTATTATACCTTGTATATAAGTGCTAGAGAACACATTTGAGCTATTAGTTCGCATTTTAAACGGTTGGAATCGTCATTTGAATTTATGAGATGAATAGTGACGTTTTTCTAGGGTTTTATGTAATTGCACGTATTAGCTTGATTCAACACTCCTAATAGATGCCTTAGGTGCTAATGAAGGTAGTCTAATAGCCCCGTGCACTTGAATTGCTCTAGAATCGCATAAAACGTGAAATAGCCGACTTTAACAAAGGAGTTTCGGGGTTCATGCGAATCCGGGTGGATTCGGGCTTCACTTCTAGTATTCTTAGGCTACCTAGGTGCTATAGAAGCTTTGATAACCCTTGTTTGAAGCCCGGATAAGGTATGTGTAGTTTAAAGCCATAAGAGGGAATTTGGGGCTTTCGGGGTAATCGCGTGCATTTGAATGAGTTAGAGGGTTGAGAGGGTACCTTGGGGGTTAGTTAGAAGGTTGGGAGAGTTTCCTTTGAAAATGAAATCATTAACTTTGGTTTAGAAGAGAAATAGTTCGAAAAACAAAGGGGTTTAGGTGCAATTTAAGTTGTCTCACACTTCTAAACCCATGTCAGGACTTCTTGAGTGTTTATATGTGATTTTAAATTGATTTGGAGCTTTTGGAATGATTCTATGCTTATTTGGTATAAGTTCATTTGTAAACTGCTTATTAGCTTCTATATTTGCTTCTATCCTAATTGCAACGAGGTCAACCTACTTTGTTGATCCTCATATGTGTTAATGCTTATATTATTGCTATTAACTTGCCATCGTTAAGTGCATTGCATAGTGGTTGCGCAACCATAGTGTCGGGGCGGATGTGTTGAATATCGGCTGGGCGGCAGAGGGCTTGCCGGTGGATATTCAAACTCCGTGCCCTATTCCCTCATTCGCCTGGTCCGGAGATTGCCAGGGGATGTTGGGTCGTAGGATTCGGGGTACATCCGGAGTACACCCACTGGAGTGATTGGGGTTATGCCGGCTTATCGTGATCGTGCTCGTGGTTCGTGGATCGTGAATGAAGACCAGTGAAGATTGGTGTATAGGGGATTGTGTGAAATGTATCCTTTTAAATGTGTGGTTACTTATGTTATCATTGCTTCTTAAATTGTCTAAGTGATATTGTTGTATAACTGTATTATATGTTGCATTGCACGCCCCGGGACTATATCCCTCACTGGGCAACAGTGGTTGCTCATACCTCGCTAACATGTTTCAGGTGGCACAGTTGGTGGAGTTGCCTTAGCTGCTGTGTGATATTTGTCTGAGGTGGATGTGCTTTCTGGTTGCTATGTGAAGAATTTGTTGTCCTATGTATAATCTATTTTGGGGCCTTAAAGCTCATGTATGTATTTGAGTTATATGTAAGCTGGAAGTCTGATAATGTCGTGACAGTGGTAATTCTATGGCTTGTAATAACTTATATTTCTATTTCTAGTTGCTTTGCATGCTTGGGAGTGAATGGCTTAGTGTAGAATGTTTTATCTCTAAGTATGTTTTAATGTTATCCTAGAATGGCATGGTTATTAGACTATATTATAAACAAGTTACTTGCATGCTTGTGTGGTTTTGGAACTGTTGTTTGTCTTAAGGCTCGGATGGCCTTAAAGCTAAGATCTTTAGTTATAAATGAATGTCTTGTTATGTTGTGGCTTTATTGAGTGTTTACAGGTTTTCAGAATGTCCATAGTACAGGGGAAACTCTGTCCGTTTTTTTCCTAAAATTTTGTGACCGGGTTTGGTATTGGGTTGAGAATAGCATGGTTATTAGAGCCTCCGGTCTCGTGAGGGATCGGGGCGTTACACTTTCTATCACTCAACCACACATGCAACTACATTAGCCCCATCGGAAACCAAACAAAAGCCATCCAAAACAAGTCCAACAACCCTATTTTGGCAATGCACCTAGGATGAATTTTTTGGGCTTTTGCTACAACATTCTAATAAAAAATTCGGCATTACAACATTACTATCCCGCAATTAACAAACTTTTAGAAGTAATAACCAATCAATTCCAACCACTACAATAATAATTATTCAACAAACAAGCCAAATTATCAATTAAATACCCAAAAAAATACACGTTACAATCATTCAAAATGGCTATAAAATCATCAAGTTGGTCCTTATAAACTACTTAGCAATAATCTATAAGCAATTTAACAAAACAATAACTATATATGCATTAAATAAAATTTGACATGAACTTTAATTTCTAGATCTATTTTTTTCTCTCACTTTTGATCCAAAGTAATGCTAAGAGTAGGTATAATAGGTGCCTAACAAGCAATTTCAAGCTTTGAATGACTCAATTCGGCTTTAAAATGCAAAATCTATGAGGAAAATACTTTGAAAAACCTTGAAAATGTTCTTCTTCTTTCTCCTCCAAGGAGCCACGGTTTTTGATGTGTTTTTGTGGTGTTGTTTCTTATATTTGAGTATATATTTAGTTAAGTAAAAAGTCAATGCAAAAAGAATTGGTCAAAGTTGTCAAAAATTAAATTTTTAATGACTAAAGTCTAAATTAGTATTTATTTTTAATTCTAATTGAAATTTTACCTTAGTAAAATATTTAAGATGATAAAATATTTATTTACAATATATACTTGGTCAACAAAAGTCAACGCAAGAATCGGGTTTAGCAAAAATCACTATTCAGCTCAAAAATGCTACTTTTTCACCAGAAAAGTCTATTTTAAATTCATAATCTGTTTCAGAAATAATTTTTAGTAAATCACGGGTCTTTTATTAATGGATGACTAGTTTTTAAAATGTTTAAAAGATTAGTTTCAAAAATTTAAGGTTCCTTAGTACCGTTCGGGGCCCCTATAAAGGGTAAAAGGGTATTCAAATGCCATTTAACGGCACTTTAAATGAAATTTTCTCTAAAAATATTTATGAAAATTTTATGAATGCACATATATCATGTAACAGGAGTAGTATTTAAATAAACCAAGTTTGGTCAAATAATATAAAAAGTAAAAGTCAAAGGAGGCCAAAAAGTCAACATTTATAAAAAGTCAAAGATGACAAAAGTCAACATTTTCTAAAAAGTCAACATTTTTCAAAAAGTCAAAGTAAATGAAAGTCAACATTTTTCAAAAGTCAAGGTAGATGAAAAGTCAACGCAATAATCGATTTTAATAAAGTCAAAGCTAGAATCTTGGTCAAAGTTGATAACTTAAGCTATTTTAGTTGTTTTTGCCAAAAATAGTAATATTAATACTATCCAACTTAAATACTATTTTTAGTAGACTATGTTTGGGGACAATATTTATTCATAAGCATTTAATTACATATAGACTAGTTATATTACACAAATTTACAAAAGAAAATGAAAAGTCACATTATTTGTTTTTCAAATGTCTTTTAAATGCACATTTAATGCAAGATCATTTAATAACCCACATATAAACATATATACTAATTCTAATTGCATTTAAATAGGTGAAAATACGTAATTGCAAATAGGGCAAATTCCTGGGTCTCACAAGAGGCCTGAAGGTCTAAAACATAATAGAGACATGATTGCCTATAAATATATCTCTTATCTTTTGTATTATGTGTGGCAAATATTGAGTGCATACACGAGAGGATTGGTGAGGCATTGTAAGAAGGGTTCTCTTGTACTACTTTCATCATAGTAAAATTATTATCCTGCTGCCTGTGGACGTAGGCTTAGGCCGAACCACCTAAATTCCTGTGTCCGTTAAATTTCTTATTTCTATGCGTTATTACCCTAAACTATCATAACAACTAATTCACAGACGTTGTTACTTGGAGATTCAGTGAACGAGGCCCTTGATGAGCTTGAAAACCTCTTTAGTGATCAGATAAAACACTTAAATTACGGTAATGATTGATCTTCCAGTACTGATATATTTATCTATCAATTATCCTGTCGAATTAATTATATGACTTTCAATGGATTTTCATTGTTATATATATATATAGTGGAGGGAAAAATCTACTTGTATATTCTTCTTATTTAAGTCTCAATGCTTGAACTTGCATATATGTTAATTATGTGGAGGCAATAATACTCCATGATTTGGATATATTTTCCTTTTTGGGGGTTGTAAGTCATTAATTTTCTTGAAATTAAATATAGAATGAAAGTTGGTATGTTAGAGAATTTTAATCGCACCAACTACCTCAAACTTTCTGCTTGCTATGAGGATATTTTGGAAGTGGATCCTACATGTGAGCACTCATTGACGAGGCTTATCATTATGTATCAGAGAGGTACCAGCTTTTGATCACCTAATTACACAATTTGTATTTCTTGCATAATCTGAATGATTTGTGTCTTCTCTGATATATATATATTATGATCTAGTTGATGTTGTTAATCAAAATCAAGAATATGCCAACTGACTCCTAGCTAGTCCATTCTAGATCTAATCAGTAATTACTGCTACTAGTTTCGCTTATCTATTTAATTTGCAGGGGATTATAACACGGAAAAGCTAGTGAAGATGATAGGTTTACATTTAGATGCTACATATGACGTTGAATGCAACATCTGGAAAGAATTGGCTTCTTGTCTCATAAAACTATCTTGATGTGCTTGTCAATTTGTTTGAACGCTGGGGAAGATGGAAGCAGTTATCCAAGATATTCAGCTCATGATGTTAATCAGAATATTCCATAATTATTTACCTCTGATAAAAATGATTGGAGGTTACGTTGCGGATGGTGGCTAAACCGCCATTTTAGCCTCCGCATACTTGCATCAGAGGTTGCAGCAGGTACCAATCACCATTTTCATGTTTACCTACATTTAGTCTTTCTAATAATTAGTTTATCTATACGGGTGGAATATATATACTGGATTATATCTATTCTGTTTGTTACCAAAAGTTAATATATGATGATACAAACTGATCAATTGTTTCCATTTTCATTGTGACAACAGGGGATTTACAACTCCTTACATGGAAAGATGCTACTGCCACATTTCTTTACGGAATAGACTTTAGATATGTTATCAAGGTTGTTGATTTACTAAAGAAAAAAGATATGGATATGTATTCTAGTTTACGGATGCACATACATAATTATGTTGGATTTTATCATGTAAAATACAACATGAATATTTGATCCAAAAAAAAAAGAAGATTGAGTTAAAATTTTATTTGGATTATGTGTCAAGTAGATTATACAATTAATCCACCTGCGATGAGACATGATCTACTACCGCGCCTCTCACTTGTTTCATAGACAAGCACCTATCCAAGCGAAGAAAACAAAATCTACCAAAAGTTACTGGCATAAAAAGCTATTCTACGTAATTAATAAATACATGTATATGGAAAGTTATTAATAGTAGAGTTTTGTTCTTTTCTACATATTGACGTTGTTATATATGAATAGGCATCTTCGGTATGAGAAAAGAGGTTGTAATCAAATTGTAAAATACACAACATTTTGTATCACACCACTCAAGAAAATTATTCTATTGTGCATATAACTATCTCTACTACTACTGTTCCTTTGTTTCTGGTATCATTGCCTGTAAATGATACTGTGGACTCTCCTATAAATTACATATTATAAGTTTTCTTTGTTTATGGTATTTGTTATTGTATCTATATTCTATTTCTTTACTATCTTTTAAAAATCCCATATGGTTGTTGTTGTTACCTTGGATAGGTGTTTGTCTAGGCATTTTGAGAACTGGTTTTAGACATCTGTAACAAAAGCAAAATGCCCTTAATCATTGTAGGTGCCTAAAACATTTTGTAGGGATTGAAATATTGATCCTTCATTCACTTTGACTCTATTCTTACACTCCAAACTCTTTTGTAGGGAAACAAATACCTCAAAATAATTGTAGCACCCTGGCCCCTCGCGAGACCGGGAATTTTATTAATCAAACTAATCTCAACCCGATACCAAACCTAGGCATAATTTTTAGGAAAAACGGACAGAGTTTCTCCTGTTTCTAGACAAACCAAAACCTACAAATAGAATATAAATGGACCAGTACCGTGTCCAACCATTCACAACTCTTCAAGGCCATCCAAACCTTGGTTCTGAACAAGTATATCCAACAAATCATACAATACTAAATTCCAAGACTATCCTATCCCTTTCCTTTAAGCAATTACATACATGCATTGAAGTTAAACTATACTATCTTAATACATAAACTAGCTTATCATACCACTCTAATGACCTAGTTAAATCAAATTACATTTCTTTATTCATTGAATACAAACAACTCAAAAATAACATCTTTACAACCCACGCCACATAGCACATTGACTTCCAAGCAAAGGGCAATCAACATACACGAACTTCCTTGCTAACAAGGCATTACCTGAAATGTGGTGGTGAGAAGTGAGTACACAAAACACGTATACTCAGTGAGGGTGGAACAGATATCGAGGTAGAAAGAGAAGAAGATCGTGCAATGCAAATAGGAATAGTTAGGCAGTATAACCAATAAGGGAAGCAATCAATGTAAACATCAATACCATAAACAATCATGGAAAGCATTAACATAACCAATCAAAGCTATACCACACTTTTAAGGTTACGGTTCGCTCATACGAGCAATATACCAATTCACAAGCAATACATCAATCTCGAGCTTGATGTTGACAACGATGACAATAAGCTCGCATCCACCTTATAACTTCGACTGGGTATACTCCGGATGTACTCCGACACATCTACGACCCAAATATCCCAGTGCGGCATCCCTAGCAAGAATGGGAATAGGACACGGAGCTAAAGCAATCCAACCTTGGCAGCCCCGAGACTACCCAGAGAGGCCCATCACTCACGGGTCTGACACAATGCAATGCAATAGGATAAACACAATGATAAACGAGCAAGGGCACCAAAGTGCATATTAGTAGCAATAGTTGACATTCAAGCCTTTAAAATCAATGATAACAATAAGAACATTAACCAAACAAGCAATGCCAATTCAATACACAAAATCTACAAGTAACAATATTCAATCTCTAATTTTCAAAGGCAATCGCGAGCAAACGAGCTACCGGATTGGGAAACCGTCGGCGCCCACCTTCGTTCAATGGTGAGCCCAATGACGAAAAAGATGAAAATTGGTTGTAATGAATAGAAAAGATATTTGAAGGATTACAATGCTCTGAGGAAGAAAAAGTGACCTTTGCAGTCTACCAGCTCGAATAAGACACAAAGGTTTGGTGGGACCGTACCCGAAGGATGTGGGACGAGTTGTAGACGACTATAGTTTGGAGGAACTTTGTTAAGGTATTTCGAAAGAGTTACATTACGGAGTTAGCTAGGGAAATACATGAAGAAGAATTTATTCACTTGACTTAAGGAGATATGACAGTGGCTAAGTATGAAGCTAAGTTCACGCACTTGGCTCTATTTGCACCATACATGGTGGCACCACGAAAAGGAGAATCAGGAAGTTTTTTGCGGGGACTACGTCAAGATATTCAGTTTGCTTTGGCATCGCAGGATTATCCTACGTACGACCACGTAGTTCAGGCTGCAATGAGAATTGAGAAACGAAAGGCGGAGGTTACGGAAGTTCAGAATGCCAAATAGTCGAACACTGTATCGACTTCTCGAGGACCAGCTAAGGTTGCACCTGCTAACATGCCTACACTTGGTTCCCAGAATCAATGCCAGGTGGAAGCAAGTCCAAACCCGCCTAGGCCGGGAAATAACCGACCTCCTCAAAATATGACTTGTGACTTCTGTAAGAAACGAGGTCACATTGGCGACTAGTGCTGGAAGAAGAGTGAGAAGTGTTTGATGTGTGGTAGTGATTGGTACCGGGTAGTGGATTTCCCTAAGGGTAGGAATCGTGTGCCACCTGCGAGGCCTGTCGAGAACACTGCTCCGCAAGCGAAATCCAGGGTCTTTGTGGTCGAGCAAGAAGAAATTCCTAAAGAAGCCGCCATTATCAAAGGTAACTTCCTGATCTCTGGCTACCCTGTTAAAGTGTTAATTGACTCAGGAGCAACTCATTCGTTTATTACTCCTGAATGTGTGTAACGTGTTAGACTAGAGCTTGTTTCTACTCTGTGTGAACTGGAAGTTAGCACCCTTGTGGGCACGAAAACTATAACTGATCTAGTTTGTAGAGATTGCCCAATTGAAGTAAACGTCAGGTTATTAAAAGCTAACCTGGTAGTGCTACCCTTTAGAGAATATTAAGTTATCTTGGGAATGGACTGGTTGGCTAAGTACTATGTTCAGTTGGATTATAGCATGAAGATTGTAAGGTTTTGCATGCCAGGCCAGCCAGTGGTAGAAGTGCAATGACATGGGAAAGGATCGGGAAAGTCATTGATTTCAGCAACGAAAACTATTAAACTGATCCGAAAGGGTTGTAAGGGATATTTGGCTTACCTGATTAATAAACTAGCAAACAAACTCAAACTAGAGGAGGTGTCGGCAGTAAACCAGGACCCAGAGGTATTTCCTGAGCAATTACCAGGGCTGCCCCTTGAAAGAGAAATAGAGTTTACCATAGAATTAATCATCAGGGCACAGCCCGTGTCAAGAGTACCCTATAGGATGGCTACAATCGAGTTGCATGAGTTAAAGAAACAGCTACAAGAGCTGATGGTTAAAGGTTTTGTCCAGCCTAGTATTTCACCTTGGGAAGCACCCATTCTATTTGTTAAAAAGAAAGATGGAACCATGAGAATGTGCATTGACTATCGAGCGCTGAATCAGCTAACTATCAAGAATAAGTAATGTCACGCCCCAACTCGACCCCTCTTACAATCAGTCAGGACGCAACGGAATTTCGGCAGCATAACGACAGTAACATGAACATCAGGGCTCTAAACCAACCCTTAATAACAACATACATCAAACTCCACAAATCACGAACCAACTCCACAATCAAATTAACAACGTACAACGCAACCATTTCATACATTAAACATTCTTTCATCAACTCATTCATAGTTATGCGCCTCCGTTCCAACATAATACATAGGCTATACATTCATTTCAAAATAGATTATACAAAACATTATTTTACAACAACTAAGATAATCTCATGGCAATGACTCCTGCATCTAAGACTCATCCACATACGACACATTTTCCACATTCTCCTCTTCAGGAGGCACGTACCCGTAATCCTGCGAAAGTACACCTGTATGCATGCAATAATAGAGAGTGAGCTTATATACATAAGCCCAGTGAGGATCCGATAGATCTCGAGCAAGGTCTACTAAACTCCTTGGAATAATCCTTTGAGTCAGTAAACACACAATAACATCAATAATACTATCATCACATAACTATATGACCATTCAATAAAGGATACTCTCTCTAGTTGGTGTAGCTCCAAACGCCATCACGATCTCAACCATTCTTCTTATAACTCCCCATTACTCACGCACCCGAGGTACCTCACTAGCCCCTCCCTCCATGACACCTCCGTCATGCGAGCTGGGGGTAGCCTATGGCAGTCATGCCGTTATCAACCCGACAGCCCGACGCTGCCCGAGAGGTGGCACACACATACCAAGACTCCATAATCATCAATCATCAATCAATCATCAATCAATCAATCAATTGGGAGATCAGCAACAAAAGTGCCCGATTCCCGCATTCAATAATAATCAATCAATAACATCAATATTAAATTAAACAACAAACAACATAGTTAGATGACAAAGTAGGCCATCTAACCGGACATGCATAATATACACAATTAAACCCTAAATTATTCATCAACAACTCACCATTCATCACTCGAACACTACCCAACCATCTAAAGGTATCGTTCAAGAAATTAAAGAATGACAACCTAAACTTCTAAAATTCATAACTTACAATCTACTAATCCAAACATTGCCAAATTAGTTCCTATCACTCACCCATTCAACCTACTACATTAGCCCTCACGGAAATCCACCATAACACCTCCAAATCATGCCCGATAACCCTAAAACCCTAGGATGTGATGGCTGGATTTTCCGATTTTTCACACGAACAATGTAATCGAAAATTCGGCATTACAACAGCGCTAACACGTAATTATCAAGTATTTAGAAATCGACGGCAATCGATTTCAATCAACACAACTCATTTAATTCAACTTTGAACATTTTAATCAAAATTAAATACCCGGAAAATAAAAATTATGCTACATCCGACAGAAATTCGTAGTATTAGTATATAACGATCCCTAGCATGCAAGGAGCAATAATCTATCATCAGATTTCAATTCTAACGGTTAAATTTTCATTTATGAGCAAAAATATAAAAATGACATTTTGAGATCTAGAATTTTTCTCTCACCTTTGATCCGAAGTAAAGCTAGGAATGCGTGCAACAGGTGCCCAACAAGCGGAATCTAGCTCGGTTTGAAAAGATTCGGACTTTAAATGAGTTTTCTAAGGCAAAATTACTTTGAAAATAAGTTGAATAAAATCTCTTTTTTTCCCTAAGCTTTCACGGCTGCAAGGTGTGTGAAAATGTGGTGTTTTGCTTTGTTTCATTGTGTGTTGGTGATATATGCATGAAAGTCAACAAGTCAAATGAAAGTCAAAGTTGAAACTTTAGTATTTTTAGTGTTTTCTTGACTTTAAATGCATTTTATTGATCACCAAAGTTCAAAACAATTATTCAACACTCAAGATAGCTCAAGTAAATTATTTTTAGGTGATAAGAAGTTTTACAATCAAACAATTTCACCCGAGTCGGCTTAAAACTCGATTTTCGCAAAAGTCGGTGTAAAATCCCTAATAAATTCTTAAGCCGATTTTAAAACCGTTTTAATCAAACACAGGTCTATTAAAGTCCGTGGTCTAGGTCTAGAAGGGTTAAAAAGACTAGTTTCAAAATTTTAGCGGACGTGTTTCGAAAATACTATTCACTAAAAATCGACGATAAAATTTCTGACTCCGTTTTTGATGAAAATTTCATGAATGCACATTTAGCACGTATTAGGAGTATTGACATCAAAATTATAACATTCTAGGTCATATAGCACATAAATAGGTCAAATGCACGCAAAACGAGATAAAACACGTAAATCGAGTTAAAGAAGAAAAGTGGGGTTTCACATTCTCCCCTCCTTAAAACAATTGCGTCCGCGCAATTCTCGAACTGACAGACAGTTAAATCCTCAATCGTTACACTTAACAATACTTCTCTTAGTTCCCATTTATCTCTTAGGATGACAACTAACCAAAGACCTCAAAAGAACAATCGCTGTTGACTGCAAGTTGATGATCATAATTCCAAGACAATCTTCAATTCATAATTCTCTCCTACCTAATATCATATTGCATATGAAAGAAATCGAAACTCCAAAGTCTTAGCATGACACCACTAATTATCAATCATTCCCTACTACACAAAAGAGTTATATGAACACCCCGAGGGTTTAAAAACTCATTTACGATAACATGAATGATTACTGATCAAGGGAATATCTCAAAAGTGACATTTGTCAGAATATGGTTCTTATGAAATTTACAAGGAAATACGAATATGAAAAATCATATTCGAGCCAAGAATCAAGTGAACAAGAGGTTAAACAAGTTAGAGAATCAACAGGTTAATAGTTTAATAAGGAAGCATAATAACTAAGATAAGAAATGTCTCAGCACCTATCAGTTAATTAAGTATGAACAAAGGATGATGACGAGTCAAAACAGTGCTGAGTATGTTGAACAGAAATTCCTGAACAAGTAGACATTTCAATTCTCGATGATTGTTCAAGGAACCAACAAGTAAGTTGTACTTGAGGTGAAATGAAATTAAGAGATAAGAGATTATTAATTCAATAGAAAACATGAGTGGCAAGAGTATCTCAGCACGCAATACAAAAGAAGTACGAATAAGAAATGATAACAATAAGACAGTGCCGAGTACTTCGAGTGAGCAATTACAAGAAAAGTAATGGCTCAGCATTTAATAATAAAACAATAGGATTAACAATGATCAACAAGAATGACAATGATGTACTTAGGTAGGGAGTACATCAAACAAGTTAAATCGAATAAGTAAAATGGTATACCAAAGGTGAAATTACTTCCAAATAAATAGTAATAGAATGAAATGAAATATTGAAACCAATGGCTGGAGACATAAAATGAAAGATAGAAGTCTCAAACCTTAACTCCAAGAAGCGACATTGCTATAAGAAGCAAATATGAATGTTAAGAATAGAAGCAATAAATGAGTATAGGATCCATTAATCCAATAAGCAAAACTTTCAAGAAACAATTGATATGCTAGAAAAGTGTAACTCTCTCTCAAATAAATGAGAATAGAGTAGAAAAGAGTAATAAGACCGATAGAATTATGAAGCACAAAGGGGGTGTCCCACCTATACACTTAAACACCAACAAGTCAAATCCTACAATCTATCTTCCTCCAAAACAAGACACTAAGGAGATCTAGAGAATCTAAGGAGTCATAACAATCACCAAACAAGATAAATCACTCCAAAATTTTACATTCCGTACCAGACCAATCACTAAACGAGATAAATCACCGATTACCCAACAAGATTAACTAATGAAGACTCCAAAATCTTATAACACAATACATATTCATATTAACCCATTATAACACTAGTGAATCCTCAATCAACAATTTAGAAAGTCATACCACCTAGAACTCAAAAGCTTGATATAGGCAAGTAAATGTTCAGCCATCGAAATGCATTCTTATTTCCTCAAATAATTCTATCTCCCAACAATTACATCTTCAAATAAAGTAACTTTAGTCAGGAATCACTCCAATTGTTTCCAAGGTTTAAAGATCAAAACTCCAAAATACCCTTTAATAATATAGCAATCCCAAATAGTAGACATATTCACATGTTATACCACAGTTCATTCCATTCACAAATATACATCACTAATTCCTCAAATAAATTCATTCTAAAATAACCTCAAGGAAGTATAGTCTGAGTTGAGACTCCAAAAGTGTCTAATGATAACCTCACGTAAACCTCAACTTATGATTCATCTCCAAGTAATAACAAGTTAAACATGGCAACAAAAGTAATTATAATCATCAAGATACATTGCTATTTCCTCGAACAACTTCATTCTTGCTAAAGGAACATCAAGATCAATCCATTAAGCCGAAACTAAAATCCATAAACATAACAATTAAAATCTAACTGATAAACTACTAGAATAATAATAATTCAAAATCATGGCCTATCTCTATTTTCGAAAGCTCTTACAACCACCCTAGAGATTAAAAGGTCACTCACGAGTTAAAACATGTATGCAACTATATCAAATGAAAGACAAGTACAACGTAATACGCACTTATCATATAATGCAACATTATCACATAACACACAATTCAACTTATAAGAAGCCAACATCACATAAACAGGTTATATCACAGAAGTAAGTTATAAACAATTAAAATCACATAAGCAACAAACTTCACATAAAGCACTTTGATCACATAAAACACAATTGTCACATAATACACATTAATCACATAATGCACATTAATCACATAATGCACATTAATCACATAATGCACAGAAATTACAACACATTGAGTACGTATAGCACGTTATCACATAAAACATATTGACCACATTAGTTCACTTAACACACAAGGCATACTGGTCACATAGAAAGTTAAACACATAAGTAAATTAATCACATAAACATATTAACATATGTTTCACTTTTCTTTCACTTAATACATACTTGCATGCTTAGACCACTACCCACATTCCGAGGATACCCCGGCTGACAGCTAATCAAGCTCTGATACCACTTAAATGTCACGCCCAACTCGACCCCTCTTACAATCAGTCAGGACGCAACGGAATTTCGGCAGCATAACGACAGTAACATGAACATCAGGGCTCTAAACCAACCCTTAATAACAACATACATCAAACTCCACAAATCACGAACCAACTCCACAATCAAAATAACAACGTATAACGCAACCATTTCATACATTAAACATTCTTTCATCAACTCATTCATAGTTATGCGCCTCCGTTCCAACATAATACATAGGCTATACATTCATTTCAAAATAGATTATACAAAACATTATTTTACAACAACTAAGATAATCTCATGGCAATGACTCCTGCATCTAAGACTCATCCACATACGACACATTTTCCACATTCTCCTCTTCAGGAGGCACGTACCCGTAATCCTGTGAAAGTACACCTATATGCATGCAATAATAGAGAGTGAGCTTATATACATAAGCCCAGTGAGGATCCGATAGATCTCGAGCAAGGTCTACTAAACTCCTTGGAATAATCCTTTGAGTCAGTAAACACACAATAACATCAATAATACTATCATCACATAACTATATGACCATTCAATAAAGGATACTCTCTCTAGTTGGTGTAGCTCCAAACGCCATCACGATCTCAACCATTCTTCTTATAACTCCCCATTACTCACGCACCCGAGGTACCTCACTAGCCCCTCCCTCCATGACACCTCCGTCATGCGAGCTGGGGGTAGCCTATGGCAGTCATGCCGTTATCAACCCGACAGCCCGACGCTGCCCGAGAGGTGGCACACACATACCAAGACTCCATAATCATCAATCATCAATCAATCATCAATCAATCAATCAATTGGGAGATCAGCAACAAAAGTGCCCGATTCCCGCATTCAATAATAATCAATCAATAACATCAATATTAAATTAAACAACAAACAACGAAGTTAGATGACAAAGTAGGCCATCTAACCGGACATGCCTAATATAAACAATTAAACCCTAAATTACTCATCAACAACTCACCATTCATCACTCGAACACTACCCAACCATATAAAGGTATCGTTCAAGAAATTAAAGAATGACAACATAAACTTCTAAAATTCATAACTTACAATCTACTAATCCAAACATTGCCAAATTAGTTCCTATCACTCACCCATTCAACCTACTACATTAGCCCTCTCGGAAATCCACCATAACACCTCCAAATCATGCCCGATAACCCTAAAACCCTAGGATGTCATGGCTGGATTTTCCGGATTTTCACACGAACAATGTAATCGAAAATTCGGCATTACAACAGCGCTAACATGTAATTATCAAGTATTTAGAAATCGACGGCAATCGATTTCAATCAACACAACTCATTTAATTCAACTTTGAACATTTTAATCAAAATTAAATACCCGAAAAATAAAAATTATGCTACATCCGACAGAAATTCGTAGTATTAGTATATAACGATCCCTAGCATGCAAGGAGCAATAATCTATCATCAGATTTCAATTCTAACGGTTAAATTTTCATTTATGAGCAAAAATATAAAAATGACATTTTGAGATCTAGAATTTTTCTCTCACCTTTGATCCGAAGTAAAGCTAGGAATGCGTGCAACAGGTGCCCAACAAGCGGAATCTAGCTCGGTTTGAAAAGATTCGGACTTTAAATGAGTTTTCTAAGGCCAAATTACTTTGAAAATAAGTTGAATCAAATCTCTTTTTTTCCCTAAGCTTTCACGGCTGCAAGGTGTGTGAAAATGTGGTGTTTTGCTTTGTTTCATTGTGTGTTGGTGATATATGCATGAAAGTCAACAAGTCAAATGAAAGTCAAAGTTGAAACTTTAGTATTTTTAGTGTTTTCTTGACTTTAAATGCATTTTATTGATCACCAAAGTTCAAAACAATTATTCAACACTCAAGCTAGCTCAAGTAAATTATTTTTAGGTGATAAGAAGTTTTACAATCAAACAATTTCACCCGAGTCGGATTAAAACTCGATTTTCGCAAAAGTCGGTGGAAAATCCCTAATAAAATCTTAAGCCGATTTTAAAACCGTTTTAATCAAACACAGGTCTATTAAAGTCCGTAGTCTAGGTCTAGAAGGGTTAAAAAGACCAGTTTCAAACTTTTAGCGGACGTGTTTCGAAAATACTATTCACTAAAAATCGACGATAAAATTTCTGACTCCGTTTTTTATGAAAATTTCATGAATGCACATTTAGCACGTATTAGGAGTATTGACATCAAAATTATAACATTCTAGGTCATATAGCACATAAATAGGTCAAATGCACGCAAAACGAGATAAAGCACGTAAATCAAGTTAAAGCAGAAAAGTGGGGTTTCACAAGTAACCCTTACCATTGATAGATGAACTGTTTGATCAATTAAGTGAGGCCAAGGTATTCTATAAGTTTGATCTACGATAGGGATATTACCAATTGAGGATTAAAGCAGAAGACATACCAAAAGCCGACTTCCGAACTCGATACCGACATTATGAGTTCGTGGTAATGCCCTTTGGATTAACAAATGCACCGGCAGCATTTATGGATTTGATGCACCGGGTGTTCCGACCTTATTTGGATCAGTTTGTGGTTATCTTTGTAAATGATACTTTGGTATACTCGAGGTCTAAGGAGGAACATGAACAATACTTACATATGGTATTACAAAAGTTGCGTGAGCATCAGTTGTACGCAAAGTTTAGTAAGTGAATTCTGGTTATCTCAAGTGGCATTCTTGGGGCACATTGTTACCCATAAGGGAATAGCAGTAGATCCAGCAAAGATTGAGGCAGTCATGTCCTGGAAGAAGCCAGTGATTGTTCCAAAATTCGTGGTTTTCTAGGATTGGTTGGATATTACAGGAGATTTGTGCATGATTTCTCAAAAATAGCAAACCCATTGACGAAGCTCACACAGAAGAAGGTTCCTTTTATTTGGGACGATAAGTGTGAGAAGAGTTTTCAAAAGTTGAAAAAGAGGTTAACTACAACTCTTATCTTGGTATTACCTCAAGGAAGTTAGTGGTATGAAGTGTATAGTGACGCATCTAAAGAATGATTAGGTTGTGTTCTAATGTAGAACAACAAGGTCGTTGCATATGCGTCTAGGAAGTTGAAACCATACGAGGTAAATTACCCCACTTATGATTTAGAATTGGCAGTTGTGGTCTTTGCACTTAAAATGTAGAGACATTATCTGTAACACCCCGACCCAACCCCATGCTAATGGTTAAGTTTGGACCCGATAAACAGATAGAGTCTCCTCTGTACCGCGGACATTTTGGAAACCTGTAAATACTCAAAATAGCCACAATATATTAAGATAAACTTTTATAATTAAAGTTTAAAAGTTCTAGGCCATCCGAGCCTTTAAACATAAAACAGCTCCGAACCACACAAGCATGCACCCAACTTAACTTTTCATTAAACTTTTTTAACATGCCATTCTATGATAACATTAGAGCAATCTTAGAAGTTGAAATCACACATACCTCTAAACATACACCCCAAGCATGCAAGAACTAAAAGAAGAAATTAAAAGTTATTACAAGCCATAGAATTACTACACTTAGTACAACCAACTATCTTTAACTTGCAACTACAAAGCATATACATAACCCTAAGGCCACAAAATAGATCATAGTATAATAATACAAGTACGCCATAAAGCAACAAGAAAGCACATCCACCTCAGGCAACAAACACACAGCTACTAGGGCAAAGGCTCAGCCTGCACTTCTTCTTCTTCCACTACAACCTCAATTAACTGGGGATCACCCTCAGCACTTCCTGAAACATGATATCGAGGTATGAGCAACACTGTTGCCCAGTGAGGGATAAGGTCTCCCGGGGCGTGCAATGCAACAAATAATACAATTAAGCATTAATAGCACTGAAAACCATTTAAGAAGGACAAAAGATTGAATACCACACATTAAAAAGGATACATTCGCATAACCCCTATACTCCAATCTTCACTTGGTCTTCATTCATGATCCACGAACCACGATCACGATCACGATAAGCCGGCATAACCCCAAACACTCCAGTGGGTGTACTCCGGATGTACCCCGATAATCCTACGACCCAACACCCCCTGGCAATCTCTGGACTAGGCAAGTGAGGGAATAGGGTACGGTGTTTGAATATCTATTGGCAAGCCCACTGCCGCCCAGCCGATATTCAACACATCCGCCCTTGACACTATGGTTGCGCAACCACTATGCAATGCACTTAACAAAGGCATGATATCAATAACAATATAAGCAATAACACGTAAGAGGATCAACAAAGTAGGTTGACCTCAAAACAAATAGATTAGAAGTAGTTCAATACAAGCAATTAAGAGGTTTACAAAGGAAAATATCCAAGGTACACATAGAACTATACTAAAAGCTTCAAAACAGCTTGAAACCACATTTAAACACATTTGGAGACATGCCAAGGTCTTAGATGCGAGTGACAATCAAATTTACCCTTAAACCCCTTTGTTTTTCCATCCATTTTCCTTCCAGACTCATATCAATAATTCAAATTCAAGGGGAAGCTATATCAATCTTCTAATTAACCCTTAAGGTACCCTTCCAACCCACGATTACATTCGATTACCCGCAATTACCCTGAAAGTCCCAATTTTCCTCTTATAGCTTTGAACTACACCTACCATAACAGGGCTTCAAACAAGAGTTGGAAAAGGTTCTATAGCACCTAGGTAGCCTAAGAACACTAAAAGTGAAGCCCGAATCCACCCGGATTCTCATTAACCCCGAAATCCCTTTGTTAAAGTCGGCTAATTCACGTTCTATGCAAATTTAGAGTAATTCAAATGCACGGGGCTACTAGACTACCTTTATTAGCACCTAACTCATCTATTAGAAGCATTGGATCAAGCTAATACGTGCAATTACACAAAACCCTAGAAATCCCATCACTATTCACCTCATAAGTCAAAATAGCGATTCCAACGGTTTAAAATGCGAACCAATGGCTTAAATACGTTCTCTAGCACTTATGTACAAGGTATAATAGCATAAATGAGCATTAGAGTATCATTTATAACAAATCAAGAAAATAGCAACAATTTTAAAATGCGCAAAAAGTCATGAAATCCCTCACCAATGTACGTAGGAACACCTAGGAGGCTTGCACACACCCTAATCCACTTGCTCTAGGCTTGGGAAGGCTTGAATTGAAGAGTTGAAGAGTAAAATCTTTTTTCTCCTCTTTCCTAGCTATTCTCGGCTCTGCTACAGGATTTCAGCACAATTGTTTTTTTTGTTTTGTGTTTTATGAGCTTAGGTGTGTTATAAGGTGACTAAGTTAAGGTGGGGTCATGTTTGGGTGTTTAAAAGGTCCACTAGAATGCGCGTAGTTAGCTTAAAACGAGCCTAAAGTGTAAAGTGTAGACTAGCTAATTAAATTACTAAGTTAAACCACGTAACACTATTCCTAGTTTGCTAAAAATATTTTCTAAACCAATGCTCCTATCGCTTCTAGCTCAATTGTACATTTTTCCCATTCCTTTAACAATTAAAATGATTTAATAAAAATGCTAATTCACTAATATAATGCAGTTTGAAAATGGAGTGAATAGTGGCTAAAGAAGACAGTTAATAAAGCACAGAAGGAAATGCGCAAATAATGGGTGCAACAGTAAGTTAATGTAAGGCAAAAAGCTCGGGCGTCACATCCTTTCCTGCTTAAAGTAATTGCGTCTACGCAATTCTTACATGATTCGGCGAATAACTCTGGATATCGATCTCGCATCTGATCCTTTCTTTCTCAGGTAGCATCCTCCAACCCATGATGATCCCATAGAACTTTAACCATCGGAATGCTTTTAGTCCTCAGCTCTTGAACTTTCTGATCAACAATTCGAAGAGGTTTCTCTGTGTAGGTCAAAGTTTTACTGATCTCTAAAGGCTCGGGCTCAAGAATATGAGAGGGATCTGGCTGATACTTCCGAAGCATAGAAACATGGAAGACATCATGAATTCTGCCCAGGCTAGGAGGCAAAGGTAGTTGATAAGCCAAATCACCAATGGTTTCAGTTACTTCAAATGATCCCACGTAACGAGGACTGAGTTTACCTCCCTTGCCATGCTGAATCAAGCCCTTGCGAGGAGAAATTTTCAGAAATACTCGATCCCTAACGGCAAATTTCAGATCACGACAGCGTCTATCTGCATAACTCTTTTGCCGACTCTGTGATGTAAGCATTCTTTTTCTGATAAGTTGAACATTATCAATCATTCTGTTTATGAACATTATCAATCATTCTATTAATCTCTGGCATTAAAGTAGGATCAATAGATTTCAACTCTCCAACTTCATCCCAATATAAAGGAGATCTACATTTTTGCCTATACAAAGCTTCATATGGTGCCATACCGATAGTAGCTTGATAACTGTTGTTATAAGCAAATTCTGGAAGAGGTAAGTATTTCTCCCAACTCTTACCGAAGTCCAGAATGCATGCTCGAAGCATATCCTCTAATATCAAGATAGTTCTTTCAGATTGTCCATCAGTTTGAGGATGATGAGAGGTACTGAAGCTCAATGTCATGCCCAAAGCTTTCTGAATCTTCTGCCAGAACTGAGATGTGAATCTGGGATCTCTGTCTGACACAATACTCTTGGGAATTCCATGAAGTCTGACAATATTCTCAACATAAATTTCAGCCAACTTGTCAAGAGATTCAGTTTTCTTTGTAGCAATAAAATGAGAGGTTTTGGTCAATCTATCCACAACAACCCAGACTGAATCATGACCTCTCGAAGACCGCGGTAAATCTGACACGAAATCCATGGTAATGTGGTCCCATTTCCAAATAGGAATGGCCAATGACTGCAACAACCCTGTCGGTCTCTGATGTTCAGCTTTAACTTTTTGACACGTAAGACATTTAGCAACATAGTCAGCAATCTTTCTCTTCATGTTGTTCCACCAGTAGTTCTGCTTCAAATCCCTGTACATCTTAGTACTGCCCGGATGGATAGTATACTTAGAATTATGAGCCTCTACAAGAATTTCTTTCTTTAAAGCTGGCTCAGAAGGAATACAAATTCTGCCTTTGAACTTAAGAAGTCCATCATCATGTAATTTGAAATCCGACTCTCCCCCTTTCGACTTTTATAAGATTTTCATCAATTGCAAATCAGCTTGTTGAGCCTCTCTAATCCTGGATAATAAAAGAGACTGAATATGCAAACTTGCAAATTGAATACCAGAATCTGAAGTGTTGGGCCTCTATAAACATAATTTCTCCATGAACTCCCAACTTTTGATGATTAGACTGGCAACTGTAGCCTTTCGGCTTAAAGCATCGGCGACAATATTCACCTTACCTGGCAGATAATTGATAGTACAATTATAATCCTCAAGCAACTCCAACCAACGCCTCTGCCTCATATTCAACTCTTTCTGAGAAAAGAGATATTTCAGACTCTTGTGATCAGTAAAGATTTCAAATTTATTACCCCAAAGATAGTGACACCATTTCTTTAATGCAAAGATGATAGCTGTAAGCTCGAGATCATGCGTCGGGTAATTAAGTTCATAAGGTTTTAGTTTTCTGGAAGCATAAGCAATAACTCTCCCATTCTGCATCAATACACAGCCCAAATACAGTCAAATACAGTCTTCTTCCAAGTGAGTTGAGTCAAAGGTCCACAAATTTTAGAGAAATCCTTGACAAACCTTCTGTAATAACCCACTAAACCCAGAAAACTGTGAATTTCTGTAACAGTCTCCGGCCGTTTCCATGCCATGACAACCTCAATCTTTGCTGGATCAACAGAAATTCCATCATGAGAAATAATGTGGCCCAGAAAAGTGACTTGCCTTAACCAGAACTCACATTTGCTAAACTTTGCAAATAACCGATGCTCCTGAAGAGTATGCAACACAATTCTAAGATGTTGTTCATGTTCTGCCTCAGATTTAGAATAGACAAGAATATCATCAATGAAAATAACCACAAACTGATCCAGATATCGGCGGAATACTCTCTGCAACTTGATGTTAAACTTCAGAAGATCAAGGATCAGATCACGGGTGATCAGTCTGACTTCAAACTGCATGAGGACGGTATTCTTCGGTTTTGGAACAGAGTTTGTGTTCCCGATGAGCCAAGTTTGAGGCGAGGTATTCTGGAGGAAGCTCATAATTCTAATATACTATTCATCCCGGTGGAACCAAGATGTATCGGGATTTGAAGCAACATTACTGGTGGAACAACATGAAGAGAGAGGTTGCTCAGTTTATATCTAGATGTTTGACTTGTCAGAGAGTGAAAGCTGAGCATCAACGACCTGCAGGTTTGCTTCAGCCATTGGCTATACCAGAGTGGAAATGGGAGCATATTACGATGGACTTCGTCACAGGGTTGCCTAGATCACCGAGGGGTAATGATGCAGTTTGGGTTGTCGTGGATCGTTTGACGAAGATAGCTCATTTTATTTCCATGAGGTTAGGAGATGAGGTTACAAAGCTGACGGATCTCTATCTGGATCAGATTGTTAGACTTCACGGTATTCCATCTAGTATTGTCTCCGATCGAGATCCTCGATTTACTTCTCGTTTGTGGGAGAAACTTTAGGAGACTTTGGGTACTCAGTTGAACTTCAGTACAGCGTATCATCCACAGACCGACGGTCAGTCTGAGCGGACTATTCAGATTCTGGAAGATATGCTTAGGGCTTGTGTTCTGGACTTCGGGAAGAACTGGGAGAAACATCTACCACTTGCCGAGTTTGCCTATAACAATAGTTATCAAGCTACTATTGGAATGGCACCTTTCACAGCTCTTTACGGTCGTAAGTGCCGTTCACCTTTATATTGGGACGAGGTAGGAGAGATAAAGACTGTTGATCCGACTATTATGCTAGAACTTCTTGAGAAGATTGAGAATGTTCAGTTGATCAGGCAGAGAATGCTTACGGCGCAGAGTAGATTCAAGAGTTATGCTGATAAGCGTCGTCGAGACTTAGAGTTTGCAGTCGGAGATCGGGTTTTCTTGAGATTGTCTCCTCGAAAGGGGTTTGTTCGTTATGGTAAAGGTGGTAAGCTGAGTCCGAGATTTTTTGGGCTGTTTGAGATTACTGGCAGGGTTGGTAAGTTGGCATATCAGTTGGCTTTACCGGAGAACTTCTCTAATGTCCACGATGTATTTCACGTGTCTAATTTGCGGAAATATAATCCGGATCCTTCTTATATTCTTGAGCCATAACCGTTACAGCTTCGAGAGAATTTGACTTATGACGAACGTCCGATTCGTATTCTAGATCAGATGGACCGAGAGTTGAGGTCGAAGAGGATTCCGATGGTTAAGGTGTTGTGGAAGCATCACGGCATTGAGAAAGCTACGTGGGAGAGACGAGATCAGATGCAGCAGCAATACCCAGATCTAATTCCGTACATCAAGTAAGAATTTTGAGGACAAAATTTCTATAAGAGGGGAAGAATGTGAAACCCCACTTTCCTACTTATCTCGTTTTACGTGCATATGATCTGTTTATGTGCTATAGGACCTAGGAAGTTATAATTTTGATGTCAATACTCCTAATACGTGCTAAATGTGCATTCATGAAATTTTCATAAAAAACGGAGTCAGAAATTTTATCGTCGATTTTTAGTGAATAGTATTTTTGAAACACGTCCGCTAAAATTTTGAAACTGGTCTTTTTAACCCTTCTAGACCTAGTCCACGGACTTTAATAGACCTGTGTTTGATGAAAACGGTTTTAAAATCGGCTTAAGAATTTATTAGGGTTTTTACACCGACTTTTGCGAAAATCGAGTTTTAAGCCGACTCGGGTGAAATTGTTTGATTGTAAAACTTCTTGTCACCTAAAATAATTTACTTGAGCTAGCTTGGGTGTTGAATAAATGTTTTGAACTTTGGTAATCAAGAAAATGCAATTAAAGTCAAGAAAACACAAAAATATTAACTTAAACTACTTTGACTTTGCAATTTTTTTATTTGACCAAGCTTTTAAATACTTCTTGTCATCAACACACACTCACACAACACAAAACACACTCCACAAACACACACAAGGCCGAGAGAAAGATGGAGAAAAAGCCAAAGAGATTTTCAAGCTTTTCAATCCAATTTTTCAAAGAAAAACCTAGTTTTGTTCCGTAGAACTTCGCACCGACTTGGATTCTGCTTGTTGGGCACGCATAGCACACATTCCTAGGCTTATATCGCATCAAAGGTGAGAGAAAAATTCTAGATCTCAAAATGTCATTTTTATACTTTTGCTCATAAATGAAAATTTAACCGTTAGAATTGTAATCTGATGTTAGATTATTACTCCTTGCATGCTAGGGATCGTTATATACTGATACTACGAATTTCTGTCGGATGTAGCATAATTTTTATTTTCCGGGTATTTAATTTTGATTAAAATGTTCAAAGTTGAATTAAATGAGTTGTGTTGATCGAAATCGATTGCCGTCGATTTCTAAATACTTGATAATTACGTGTTAGCGCTGTTGTAATGCCGAATTTTCGATTACATTGTTCGTGTGAAAATCCGGAAAATCCAGCCAAGACATCCTAGGGTTTTAGGGTTATCGGGCATGATTTGGAGGTGTTATGGTGGATTTCCGAGAGGGCTAATGTAGTAGGTTGAATGGGTGAGTGATAGGAATTGATTTGGCAATGTTTGGATTAGTAGATTGTAAGTTATGAATTTTAGAAGTTTAGGTTGTCATTCTTTTATTTCCTGAACGATGCCTTTAGATGATTGGGTTATGTTTGAGTGTTGAATTGTGAGTTGTTGATGAGTAATTTAGAGTTTAATTATGTATATGATGCATGTCCGGTTAGATGGCCTACTTTGTCATCTAACTAAGTTAATTGATTGATTGATTATTATTGAGTTCGGGAATCGGGCACTTTCGTTGCTAATCTCCCAATTGATTGATTGATTATTATTGAATTCGGGAATCGGGCACTTTCGTTGCTGATCTCCCAATTGATTGATTGATTGATGATTGATGATGATTATGGAGTCTTGGTATGTGTGTGCCACCTCTCGGGCAGCGTCGGGCTGTCGGGTTGATAACGGCATGACTGCCATAGGCTACCCCCAGCTCGCATGACGGAGGTGTCATGGAGGGAGGGGCTAGTGAGGTACCTCGGGTGCGTGAGTAATGGGGAGTTATAAGAAGAACGGTTGAGATCGTGATGGCATTTGGAGCTACACCAAATAGAGTATCCTTTATTGATTGGTTATATAGCTATGTGATGATAGTATTATTTGTGTTATTGTGTGTTTACTGACTCAAAGGATTATTCCAAGGAGTTTAGTAGACCTTGCTCGAGATCTATCGGATCCTCACTGGGCTTATGTATATAAGCTCACTCTCTATTAATGCATGCTTACAGGTGTTGCAGAGCTGGATTACGGGTACGTGCCTCCTGAAGAGGAGAATGTGGAAAATGTGCTTTACGTGGATGAGTCATATGTTCCTGAGTCTTATCCATGATTTTATGTTGTTTAATGTCTTGTATATTAGCTTAATAGACTTTTATATGCTTTATGGTTCTTATTGTAATAGATGTTGAAAGATGATGATCCAAATGATGTTAACTTAGTGGTTTTCTTTTGTCTATGGTTAAGTTGTAAATGTGTCTCAACTTATTTTTGAAATGTATGATAAGGTTGAGGTATTGTATGTTATGTTGGAACGGAGGCGTATAACGAGGATGGTTTATTGTATAATATGATTGTGTTGTATGTTGTAAATTTGATTTGAGGAGTTGCTGGATGTATGATGTTTTATGAGGTTGGTTTGGAACCTCGGTGTCCTATTTACTGTCGTTATACTGCCGAAATTCCGTTGCGTCCTGACTGATCGTAGGAGGGGTCGTGTTGGGGCGTGACAGTTTAAGTGGTATCAGAGCGCATGTTAGTTGTCAGCCGGGGTATTCTCAAAATGTGGGTAAAGGTCTGAGCATGAAATATGTATGAAAAGAAAGAAAAGTGAAAGATGTATGGGAATGATTAAATGGTTTAGTGATTAAGTGATTTAAGGGCTTATTTGATTATGTGATCTATTTGCTTATGTGATTGAAAGTTATGTGATCTATGTGTTTTATATGAGTTTGTTGTTTATGTGTGAAAAGTTGTATATAACCTGTTTACGTGCTATAACCTGTGCTAACTCTTTGATTAGTACGATGGCCGGTAGACCGAGGACTCGTGGTAGGCCCGAGATTATAGATGAGGTCCTTGGTAATGTGGCACAGGGCAGTGATAGGGGTGATGGCAGGTTAGGGGCAGCAATGGATCGGATTGCAGATTTGATGGATGGGCAGGCCCAGTTGTTAGCAGGTCAGGCTGTTCAGACTCAGGCGTTGCAGGCTCAGATACAGAATGTACATGGTGGTAATCACGGTCGAGGTACTATGAAGGAGTTTCTGGGGTACTATCCTCCTAGATTTCAGGGAGAGCCTGATGATAGGAAGGCCGAGTCGTGGATTAGTAAGTTAGAGAAAATATTTGATTCTCTCGGGTACACTGATGAGAGGAAGGTGACTTGTGCTGTCTATTTGCTTGATGATGAGGCAGAGGAATTGTGGCGCACTGTGAGAGCTAGTTGGGAGATCCGGGGTGTTCCGTATGTTTGGGATACCTTTCTGACTGCTTTTAGGGATAAGTATGTCCCGAGGGTTGCACGGGAGAGGAGAGAGGCTGAGTTCTTGTCTTTGGTACAAGGGGATTCTACTGTGGCTCAGTATGAGGCTACATTCACTAGGTTGTCCCGGTATGCACCGGAGTTTGTAGCTGTGGAGGAGAGGAAGACCCGTAGATTTATGTTGGGATTGAGGCCCGAGATTCAGGATGCAATGGCTCTGAATCGCTATGATATCCTTACTGAGGCTTTTGATGCAGCTTCTAGGTTAGAGAAGAGGAAAGGGGATCAGATTGTCTCCAGTCAGCCTAGTAAGAGGCCGTATCAGCCACAGGGCCAGCAGGTTATATATAGGCCTCCAGTACAGCAGGTTGTCTACAGGCCACCAGCCCAGCAGGGTTCTTATAGGCCACAGGGTCAGCAGAGTTACTATCGGCCTCAGTTTCAGCAGAGGCCCTATCAGGTTCAGACTCAGTATAGGCCAGCGCAGTCTCAGGGTCAGTACAGGCCTAGTGTGGTGAGACCTCAGCAGCAGGCTGTATCAGCTGCTTCTTCAGCTTCTGGTTCTTCTAGGGGCAGTGTTAGTGCCACATCATCGCAGTGTAATTACTGCAAGCGCCCAGGGCATGTGGAGTCCGACTGCAGGGTAAAGGCAGGGACATGTTTGGGTTGTGGTAGCATCGATCATAGGGCGAAGGATTGCCCTAGGTATGCGAGGACTGAGGGTCGGGCAGCGACTCAGGGTTACCAGGGTAGGCCTACAGGCAGTGTACCACAGCAGCAGCGGGTTCAGGCTCGGGCTTATGCAGTTGATATGGAGGAGATGCCTGAGGAGACTGCAGTGGTGGAAGGTAACTTCCTTATACTTGATCAACTTGTTAAAGTGTTGATTGATTCTGGTGCTACGCATTCTTTCATTACTCCTGCTTGTGTGCAACGTGTTAAATTGCAACCTGAAAGATTGCCTTATGTGGTTGAAATTAGTACCTCTTTGACTGATAAGTATGTTACTGGCTTAGTATGTAAGGATTGTATAATACATGTTAAGGGGCATAATTTTCCTTCAGACCTTATTTTATTTCCTATCCGGGGGTATGATGTTATTCTGGGTATGGATTGGCTTTCTAAGTATGATGCCCAGTTGAACTATAGTACCAAAGTAGTACAGTTTCGCTTGCCGGATCAGCCAGTAGTAGAGGTAGCGGGTAACCAGGGTGCTAAGACGAGTTTTGTTATCTCAGCAACTAAAGCCGTTAAGTTGGTGAGTAAGGGGTGTTCGGGTTATCTAGCTTATTTGATCAACAAGCCATCTGATAAGCTACAGCTAGAGGAAGTCCCTATTATCCGGGAATATCCTAATGTATTTCCCGAGGAGTTGCTAGGATTGCCGCCAGAGAGGGATATAGAGTTTGTGATTAATCTTGTTCCCGGTACTCAACCTATTTCTAAATCGGCGTACCGGATGGCACCAGCTGAGTTGAAGGAGTTGAAGACTCAGTTACAGGAGTTATTGAAGAAAGGATTCATTCAGCAGAGTTCTTCACCTTGGGGAGCTCCTGTTTTATTTGTGAAGAAGAAGGATGGTACTTTGAGATTGTGTATTGATTACCGTGGTTTGAATCAGGTGACCATCAAGAATAAATATCCTTTGCCACTGATTGATGAGTTGTTTGATCAACTTCAGGGAGCCAAAGTCTATTCTAAATTTGATTTGAGGCAGGGGTATTATCAGCTTCGGATTCGTACGGAGGATGTTCCGAAGTCTGCCTTCAGGACTCGGTACGGGCATTATGAGTTTGTTGTTATGCCCTTTGGTTTGACTAATGCACCGGCATCATTCATGGATTTGATGCATCGAGTCTTCCAGCCGTACTTGGACCAGTTCGTGGTGATTTTTATTGATGATATCTTGGTCTATTCTAAATCTGAATCGGAGCATGAGCAACATCTACGACTTGTTTTGGAGAAGTTGCAGGAGCATCAGTTGTTTGCCAAGTTCAGCAAATGTGAATTTTGGCTCCAACGGATTTCTTTTCTTGGCCATGTTATTACACAGAGCGGTATTTCTGTAGATCCCACTAAGATTGAATCGGTGATGTCTTGGAAGCGGCCAGAGAGTGTTACTGATGTCCGTAGTTTTCTTGGCTTGGCGGGTTATTACCGTAGGTTTGTCAAGGACTTCTCGAAGATTGCGGGGCCACTATCTAAGTTGACTCAGAAACGGACTATCTTTAATTGGGATGAGAAGTGTGAGAGTGGATTTCAGGAGTTGAAAAAGAGGTTGACTACCGCTCCAGTACTTGCTCTACCAGAGGGGACCGATAATATGGTCATTTACAGCGATGCATCCAAGGAGGGCTTGGGATGTGTTCTTATGCAGGATGGCCGAGTTATTGCTTATGCTTCTCGAAAGTTGAAGCCTTATGAAGAAAATTATCCAACTCATGATCTTGAGTTGGCAGCAGTTGTCTTTGCACTCAAGAAGTGGCGTCATTATCTGTGGGGAAGTAAGTTTGAAATTTTCACTGATCATAAGAGTCTGAAGTACTTGTTCTCACAGAAGGAGTTGAATATGCGCCAGCGGAGGTGGATGGAGCTTTTTGGAGATTATAATTGTTCTATCAATTATCTACCAGGAAAGGAAAATGTTGTAGCAGATGCTCTCAGCCGGAAGGCGAGTATTACTTGTTTGGCTGTCAAGAAATGGGAGGTTCTTGAGGAGTTTAGTTATTGGAGATCGGAGTTGACTCAGGTTGGGGTGATGTGTTCACATCTCCGTATTCAGCCTTTATTATTGTCTCAGATCAGACAAGCTCAGCAACTTGATGTTAAACTTCAGAATATCAAGGATCAGATCACAGATGATCAGTCTTACTTTAAACTGCATGAGGATGGTATTCTTCGGTTTTGGAACAGGGTTTGTGTTCCCGATGAGCCGAGTTTGAGGTGAGGTATTCTAGAGGAAGCTCATAATTCTAAATATACTATTCATCCCGGTGGAACCAAGATGTATCGGGATTTGAAGCAACATTACTGGTAGAACAACATGAAGAGAGAGGTTGCTCAGTTTGTATCTAGATGTTTGACTTGTCAGAGAGTGAAAGTCGAGCATCAACGACCTGCAGGTTTGCTTCAGCCATTGGCTATACCAGAGTGGAAATGGGAGCATATTACGATGGACTTCGTCACAGGGTTGCCTAGATCACCGAGGGGTAATGATGCAGTTTTGGTTGTCGTGGATCGTTTGACGAAGACAGCTCATTTTATTTCCATGAGGTTAGGAGATGAGGTTACAAAGCTGACGGATCTCTATTTGGATCAGATTGTTAGACTTCACGGGATTCCATCTAGTATTGTCTCCGATCGAGATCCTCGATTTATTTCTCGTTTGTGGGAGAAACTTCAAGAGACTTTGGGTACTCAGCTTAACTTCAGTACATCGTATCATCCACAGACCGACGGTCAGTCTGAGCAGACTATTCAGATTCTGGAAGATATGCTTAGAGCTTGTGTTATGGACTTCGGGAAGAACTGGGAGAAACATCTACCACTTGCCGAGTTTGCCTATAACAATAGTTATCAAGCTACTATTGGAATGGCACCTTTCGCAGCTCTTTACGGTCGTAAGTGCCGTTCACCTTTATATTGGGACGAGGTAGGAGAGATGAAGACTGTTGATCCGACTATTATGCCATAACTTCTTGGGAAGATTGAGAATGTTCAGTTGATCAGGCAGAGAATGCTTACAGCGCAAAGTAGATTCAAGAGTTATGTTGATAAGCGTCGTCGAGACTTAGAGTTTGCAGTTGGAGATCGGGTTTTCTTGAGATTGTCTCCTCGAAAGGGGTTTGTTCGTTATGGTAAAGGTGTTAAGCTGAGTCCGAGATTTGTTGGGCCGTTTGAGATTACTGGCAGGGTTGGTAAGTTGGCATATCGGTTGGCTTTACCGGAGAACTTCTCTAATGTCCACGATGTATTTCACGTGTCTAATTTGCGGAAATATAATCCGGATCCTTCTCATATTCTTGAGCCAGAGCCGTTACAGCTTCGAGAGAATTTGACTTATGATGACCGTCCGATTCGTATTCTAGATCAGATGGACCGAGAGTTGAGGTCGAAGAGGATTCCGATGGTTAAGGTGTTGTGGAAGCATCACGGCATTGAGGAAGCTACGTGGGAGAGACGAGATCAGATGCAGCAGCAATACCCAGATCTATTCCGTACATCAAGTAAGAATTTCGAGGACGAAATTTCTAAAAAGGGGGGAGAATGTGAAACCCCACTTTCCTGCTTATCTCGTTTTACGTGCTATACCTCGTTTTACGTGTATATGATATGTTTATGTGCTATAGGACCTAGAAAGTTATAATTTTGATGTCAATACTCCTAATACGTGCTAAATGTGCATTCATAAAATTTTCATCAAAAACGGAGTCAAAAATTTTATCGTCGATTTTTAATGAATAGTATTTTTGAAACACATCCGCTAAAATTTTGAAACTGGTCTTTTTAACCCTTCTAGACCTAGTCTACGGACTTTAATAGACCTGTGTTTGATGAAAACGGTTTTAAAATCGGCTTAAGAATTTATTAGGGTTTTTACACCGACTTTTGCGAAAATCGAGTTTTAAGCCGACTCGGGTGAAATTGTTTGATTGTAAAACTTCTTGTCACCTAAAAATAATTTACTTGAGCTAGCTTGGGTGTTGAATAAATGTTTTGAACTTTGGTAATCAAGAAAATGCAATTAAAGTCAAGAAAACACAAAAATATTAACTTAAACTACTTTGACTTTGCAATTTTTTTATTTGACCAAGCTTTTAAATACTTCTTGTCATCAACACACACTCACACAACACAAAACACACTCCACAAACACACACAAGGCCGAGAGAAAGAAGGAGAAAAAGCCAAAGAGATTTTCAAGCTTTTCAATCCAATTTTTCAAAGAAAACCCTAGTTTTTGTCCGTAGAACTTCGCTCCGGCTTGGATTCTGCTTGTTGGGCACGCATAGCACGCATTCCTAGGCTTATATCGCATCAAAGGTGAGAGAAAAATTCTAGATCTCAAAATGTCATTTTTATACTTTTGCTCATAAATGGAAATTTAACCGTTAGAATTGTAATCTGATGTTAGATTATTGCTCCTTGCATGCTAGGGATCATTATATACTAATACTACGAATTTCTGTCGGATGTAGCATAATTTTTATTTTCCGGGTATTTAATTTTGATTAAAATGTTCAAAGTTGAATTAAATGAGTTGTGTTGATCGAAATCGATTGCCGTCGATTTCTAAATACTTGATAATTACGTGTTAGCCCTATTGTAATGCCGAATTTTCGATTACATTGTTCGTGTGAAAATCCGGAAAATCCAGCCAAGACATCCTAGGGTTTTAGGGTTACCGCGCATGAGTTGGAGGTGTTATGGTGGATTCCCGAGGGGGCTGATGTAGTAGGATGAATGGGTGAGTGATAGGAACTGATTTGGCAATGCTTGGATTAGTAGATTGTAAGTTATGAATTTTAGAAGTTTAGGTTGTCATTCTTTTATTTCCTGAACGATGCCTTTAGATGATTGGGTTATGTTTGAGTGTTGAATTGTGAGTTGTTGATGAGTAATTTAGAGTTTAATTATGTATATGATGCATGTCCGGTTAGATGGCCTACTTTGTCATCTAACTAAGTTAATTGATTGATTGATTATTATTGAGTTCGGGAATCGGGCACTTTCGTTGCTAATCTCCCAATTGATTGATTGATTATTATTGAATTCGGGAATTGGGCACTTTCGTTGCTGATCTCCCAATTGATTGATTGATTGATGATTGATGATGATTATGGAGTCTTGGTATGTGTGTGCCACCTCTCGGGCAGCGTCGGGTTGTCGGGTTGATAACGGCATGACTGCCATAGGCTACCCCCAGCTCGCATGACGGAGGTGTCATGGAGGGAGGGGCTAGTGAGGTACCTCGGGTGCGTGAGTAATGGGGAGTTATAAGAAGAACGGTTGAGATCGTGATGGCGTTTGGAGCTACACCAAATAGAGTATCCTTTATTGATTGGTTATATAGCTATGTGATTATAGTATTATTTGTGTTATTGTGTGTTTACTGACTCAAAGGATTAATCCAAGGAGTTTAGTAGACCTTGCTCGAGATCTATTGGATCCTCACTGGGCTTATGTATATAAGCTCACTCTCTATTAATGCATGCTTCCAGGTGTTGCAGAGCCGGATTACGGGTACGTGCCTCCTGAAGAGGAGAATGTGGAAAATGTGCTTTACGTGGACGAGTCATATGTTCCTGAGTCTTATC
This sequence comes from Ehretia macrophylla, assembly GCA_037974665.1. Taxonomy (NCBI): domain Eukaryota; kingdom Viridiplantae; phylum Streptophyta; class Magnoliopsida; order Boraginales; family Ehretiaceae; genus Ehretia; species Ehretia macrophylla. The sequence goes on from CM075768.1 coordinate 493,341, forward strand.
CATGATTTTATGTTGTTTAATGTCTTGTATATTAGCTTAATAGACTTTTATATGCTTTATGGTTCTTATTGTAATAGATGTTGAAAGATGATGATCCAAATGATGTTAACTTAGTGGTTTTCTTTTGTCTATGGTTAAGTTGTAAATGTGTCTCAACTTATTTTTGAAATGTATGATAAGGTTGAGGTATTGTATGTTATGTTGGAACGGAGGCGTTTAACGAGGATGGTTTATTGTATAATATGATTGTGTTGTATGTTGTAAATTTGTGTTGAGGAGTTGCTGGATGTATGATGTTTTATGAGGTTGGTTTGGAACCTCGGTGTCCTATTTACTGTCGTTATACTGCCGAAATTCCGTTGCGTCCTGACTGATCGTAGGAGGGGTCGTGTTGGGGCGTGACAAACCCTGCAACTGAATTTTCAATTCTCGCAACTAAGGTGGAGCCATTCTGTACGAAGTCCTAGAGATAGGCGTAGCCCCTGGTAATAAGTCGATCATAAACTCTATCTCTCTATCAGGTGGTTAACCCGGTAACTCCTCAGGAAACACCCCCGGAAACTCTCTCACGATAGGTACATCATTCAGTTTCAATTGGTCACCAGGTTGATTAATCAAATAAGCAAAGTAAGCCTCACAACCTTTATTTAACATTTTTTATGCTTTAATAGAAGATATGATAGGAGTTCCCGTAGATTTTCTACTACAAACTATTTCAAGTACGGGCTGGTCGGGCATTTCTAGTTTCACAATCTTCTTTCTACAATCAAGTTGGGCATAATATTACCTAACCAGTCCATCCCCAATATAATTTCAAAGTCGCGGAAAGGTAGAATAATTAAATCGGCAAGAAAAACATGACCTTGAATAAAAATATTACATGCCTTGCAGATAGATTTGGTGACAAACTTCGGCCCCATAGGTGTATAAGCCATAATATCATGCTTCAACTTAGCATTTTGTGCACATATAGGTGTAACAAATGAATGCGAAGCCCCGGAATCAATTAAAACTTTAACTGATTGATCATTAAGAAGAAAAGTACATTCTACTATAGCGGTCGTATCTGGAAGCTCCTCTGCATCTAAGGCAAATACTCGGGCCTGACCCCGCGATACTGGTGTTGCTACTGAACCCCTGGTCTGATTGCCTTGACCAGATGTCTGACCCCTTGTATTCTTGAATTTATGGCAGTTTCTAACCCTGTGTTAATCACTACCGCATCCGGTACATCGGCCCAATCTCTTCCAACAATTCTCCTCAGTATGACCCTGGCGTTGAAAGAAGCTGCACTGTTGGTGACGTCTTGCAACAGTGCCTCCCGAAGGAGCTCTGTAAGTAGAAGTAGCTGAACTACCTTACTGAGAACAAACTATTGTTGGTCGGGTCTGCCCCTGACTGTGACTCTGGGCTGGTCGCGAATGAGTTTGAACAGGCCCTGTATAATTATGTGTCTGCCTCGGCCATGGACTCTGCCCCACTGGAATTGTCTGCCTCTGGTACCCCTGACTCTGAGACTAGAATTGACGCTTACTCAATTGACTAGTCTCTGCCAACACGTCTACCTTGCGTTTTTCATACCTCGAGGAGGCTCTGACCACTGCAGCATAGTTAGGGTAATCATTCGCAGACAGATTAAGCATAATATCATTCCTCAATCCCATAATGAATCTCTGCATCTTCATGTCCTCTGGTTGTACCAAAGCCAGCACATAACGGGAAAGCCTAGTAAAAGCAGCCTCATATTGATCTACTGTCATATTTCCCTGTTTCAAAGCTATGAACTCTGCCTGACGTCTCTCACGGGCAACTACTGATATATATTTATCTCGAAACTCTCGAACGAAGTCAGCCCACGAATGTTGAACCGTCTCAGCTTCCCATTTCTCATTAATAGTACACCACCACTCCTCGGCGTCACCCTTCAGAAGAAATGTAGCATAAGTAATTTTTCTCTCATCACTGCACTCAAGAATTGCAGCCACCCTTTCAAACTCCCTCAACCACAATTCAGCCTTCATATCATCAGGTTCCCCAAAGAAGTTGTAGGCCCCGTGATGTAAAAATCTGTCATACAAATTAACTCCAGTAGCACCACTACCCTCGGCTCTGGCAGCCTAATTACCCCTGGCAACCCCTGTTTGACCCTGCTGAGTTACGAACTGGGCAATGGTATTCATAGCAGTAGCCATAGTAGCCAGAATCTGTGTAGTGTTGGGTTCTGGTCCCTGTGGTGGTGCATTCTCTGCTACACCTTCACCCTCTCCCGGTACACCCTGCCAAGGAGCTTCTTCCAGCTCTCTCCCCGATCTACCCCTTCTCCTCATCTCAAACCGCTAGAATACAAATTATTATGATAGGCATGTACATAAATTGCAGGTAAAGCACATAGGAAAAAGTTCAAATAAATCCACATAAATCACATATTACACTAGAAAAATGTTCACATACAAGAGATTCATAGTCACTTAATCATGCTTGACATTCTAGACTTTTCACTTTCAAACATTAACACTTAGAGACCTTTCGCATTCCATTGTCATACAAGCACGTTCATTCCCAATTCAAATTTTACTTAGGCAAATTAAAGAACTACAGTTTTATACCATAACAAAATCACATAGCAGACCCCTACCCACAGACCGAGAAATTTAACTCGGCTTCATGCAATTTATAGCTCTGATACCACTTAAAATGTAACGCCCCGACCCAACCCCACGCTAATGGTTAAGTCTGGACCCGATAAACGGACAGAGTCTCCTCTGTACCGTGGACATTTTGGAAACCTGTAAATACTCAAAATAGCCACAAAATATTAAGATAAACTTTTATAATTAAAGTTTAAAAGTTCCAGGCCATCCGAGCCTTGAAACATACAACAGCTCCGAACCACACAAGCATGTACCCAACTTAACTTTTCATTAAACCTTTTTAACATGCCATTCTATGACAACATTAGAGCAATCTTAGAAGTTGAAATCACACATACCTCTAAACATACACCCCGAGCATGCAAGAACTAAAAGAAGAAATTAAAAGTTATTACAAGCCATTGACTTACTACACTTACTACAGCCAACTATCTTTAACTTGCAACTACAAAGCATATACATAACCCTAAGGCCACAAAATAGATCATAATATAATAATACAAGTATGCCATAAAGCAACAAGAAAGCACATCCACCTCAGACAACAAACACAAAGCTACTAGGGCAAGGGCTCAGCCTGTACTTCTTCTTCTTCCACTACCACCTCAACTAGCTGAGGATCACCCTCAGCACTTCCTGAAACATGATATCGAGGTATGACCAACACTATTGCCCAGTGAGGTATAAGGTCTCCCGGGGCGTGCAATGCAACAAATAATACAATTAAGCATTAATAGCACTAAAAACCATTTAAGAAGGACAAAAGATTGAATACCACACATTAAAAAGGATACATTCACATAACCCCTATACTCCAATCTTCACTTGGTCTTCATTCACGATCACGATCATGATAAGCCGGCATAATCCCAAACACTCCAGTAGGTGTACTCCGGATGTACTCCGATAATCCTACGACCCAACATCCCCTGGCAATCTCCAGACTAGGCGAAAGAGGGACTAGGGCACGGAGTTTGAATATCCACTGGCAAGCCTTCTACCGCCCAGCCGATATTCAACACATCCGCCCCTAACACTATGGTTGCGCAACCACTATGCAATGCACTTAACAATGGCATAATATCGATAACAATATAAGCAATAACACGTAGGAAGATCAATGTCACGCCTCAACTCGACCCCACCTACGATCAGTCAGGATGCAACGGAATTTCAGCAGTATAACGACAGTAATTAGGACACCGAGGCTCTAAACCAACCTCTTTAGAACATCATACATCAAACTCCATAAACGATCCCAACAATCAATTCCTCAATTAAGTAAACAACATACAACACAACCATATTATACAACAATCATTCTTCAACAATTCATTCATAGTTATACGCCTCCATTCCAACATAATACATTAATTGAACATACATTTCAAAATAGATTATAAACTAACTTAGTAACCTATCGTAGTCAAAAGAAAGACCACTAAGTGAGCATCACTTAGTTGATTATCTTTACTACAGCTTATACATCATAAACTACAAAGTAAATAAAAGACAACTAGTTTAATATACAAGATAATAGAGTATACAACAACTCAAACATCAAGGACAAGACTCTGGCACATAGGACTCATCCATATACGGCACATTATCCCCTTCTAGAGGCACGTACCTGTAATCTTGTCCAAGGACACCTGCATGCATGCAACAATTGAGAGTGAGCTTATATAAAACAAGCCTAGTGAGGATCCGATAGATCTCTGACAGTATTTACTATACTCCTTGGAAATGATCCTTTGAGCATTAAACACACAATAAAACATCAATAACAATATAAACACATAACTATAATGACCCATCAATAAAGGATACTCTAGTTGGTGTAGCTCCAAACGCCATCATCATCTCAACCATTCTTCTTGTAACTCCCCATTACTCACGCACCCGAGGTATCTCATTAGTCTCGCCCTCCCTGACACCTCTGTCATGCGAGTTGGAGGTAGTCTCTGGTAGTCATGCCGTTATCAACCCGACAGCCCGACGCTGCCCGAGAGGTGGCACACATATACCAAGACTCAGTAATAATAATAAACATCATTCACAGGAGGACAATCTAGAAGAATTGCCTAGCTCCCGGTTCATCAATCATAAATCAATAATCATCAATAATCATCAATATATCATCGAGTAATCAATTAAACAACAAACAACTAAGTTAGATGAAAAAGTAGGCCATTCAACTTAACATGCATTAAACATGTAATCTAACCCTAGTCTAACCATCATCAAATCACAATTCAATCACTCAAATACCATCCAATCAACTAAGACTCAATTCAACAATTTAAAGAAAGACAACCTAAACTCCAAATAATCATATCTTACATTCTACTAATCCAAACAACTCCAAATCAGTTTCTAACACTCACCCATTCAATCAACTACATTAGCCCTCTCGGAAACAAACTAAGACACATCAAAATCAAGCCCCACAATCCTAAAACCTCAATGCACCTAGGCTGAAATTTCTGGATTTTCACCCAAATATCGCAATTGAAAATTCGGCATTATAACGACGTTACCACGTAATTAACAAACTTTTAGAAATCGACGGCAATCGATTCCAACCACAACAACTCAAGATATTCATCAAATGGCCAATCTATCAACTTTAAATACCCGAAAATAAATAATTTCGCTACAATGGTTTATTTCTCGTACTAATACACATAAACAATCCCTAACATGCACTGAGCAATAATATAACTTCAAATTAACATTCTAAAGGTTCAAAATGCAATTATAAGCAAAAATATAAAAAATGACTTTTGAGATCTAAAATTTTTTTCTCACCTTTGATGCGATACAAGCCTAGATATGCGTGCAATGTGTGCCCAACAAGCGGAATCCAACTCGGTACAAAAAACTACGGACAAAAACTAGGTTTTTCTATGAAATTTTGCTTTGAAAACTTGAAGAAAAAGTTTGGTTTTTCTCTCTATGGCTCTCGGCCATGTAGGTGAAATTTGAGTGTGTTTTGTGTTGTGTTTTGTGTGTGTTGATGCATATAAGCTAAGGTCAACATATTAAAAATAGTCAAAGTTGATTTTATTAGTCTTTTAATTCTATTCTCTAGTCTTTTAATTCATTTAATCACTATTTCTTGCTCAACTATTAATTTAACACTTAAACTAATTCTAGACAATATATTTTAGGTGACAAAGAGTGTTACATTAAAACAGTTTCACCCGAGTCGGTTCAAAACTCGTTTTCTTGCAAAAGAAAGTATAAAAATCTTTAAAATTCCAAAACCGATTCCAAATCCGTTTTAATCAAACAAGGGTCTATTAATACCCGAGGACTAGGTTTTAAAACATTTAAAACACCCCCATAAAAATTTTAGCAGACAGGTGTTCAAAAATACTATTTACCAAAACTGACGATAAAATTTCTGATTCCGTTTTTGATGAAAATTTAATGAATGCACACTTAGCATGTATTAGGAGTATTAATCACCTATTTAGCACATTCTAAGTCATATAGCACATAAATAGGTTAATTCACACAAAATGAGATAAAATACGCAAATCGAGATAAAACAAAATATGGGGTCTTACATTCTCCCTCCCCCCCCCCTTAAAGAAATTTCATCCCCGAAATTCTTACTTGCTGAACGGAAAAGATTTGGATACTGCTGCTGCATCTGATCTCGCCTTTCCCAAGTAACTTCTTCGATACCGTGATGCTTCCACAATGCTTTAACTATCAGAATCTTCTTCGACCTCAACTCTCGTTCCATCTGATCAAGAATACAAATCGGCCGCTCATCATAAGTCAATTTCTCACGAAGCTCTAGCGGCTCTGGCTCAAGAATATGAGAAGGATCCGGATTATATTTCCACAAATTAGACACGTGAAATACATCGTGGACATTAGAGAAATTCTCTGCTAAAGCCAACCGATATGCTAACTTACCAACTCTGCCAGTAATCTCAAACGGCCCCACAAACCTCGGACTCAGCTTACCACCTTACCACCTTTACCATAACGAGCAAACCCCTTTCGAGGAGATAATCTCAAGAAAACCCGATCTCCGACTGCAAACTCCAAGTCCCGACGACGCTTATCAGCATAACTCTTGAATCTACTTTGCGCCGTAAGCATTCTCTGCATGATCAACTGAACATTCTCAATCTTCTCTAGAAGCTCTGGCATAATAGTCGGATCAATCGTCTTCATCTCCCCTACTTCATCCCAATACAAAGGTGAACGACACTTACGACCGTAAAGAGTTACAAAAGGTGCCATCCCAATAGTAGCTTGATAACTATTGTTATAGGCAAACTCGGCAAGTGGTAGATGTTTCTCCCAGTTCTTCCCGAAGTCCAGAACACAAGGCCTAAGCATATCTTCTAGAATTTGAATAGTCCTCTCAGACTGACTGTCGGTCTGTGGATGATACGCTATACTGAAGTTAAGCTGAGTACCTAAAGTCTCCTGAAGTTTCTCCCACAAACGAGAAGTAAATCGAGGATCTCGATCCGAGACAATACTAGATGGAATCCTGTGAAGTCTAACAATCTGATCCAAATAAAGAGCCATCAACTTTGCAACTTCATCTCCCATCCGCATCGAAATAAAGTGAGTTGTCTTCGTCAAATGGTCCACGACAACCCAAACTGCATTATTAGCTCTCGGTGTTCTAGGCAACCCAGTGGCGAAGTCCATCGTAATATGCTCCCATTTCCACTGTGGTATAGCCAACGGCTGAAGCAAACCTACAGGTCGTTGATGCTCGGCTTTCACTTGTTGACAAGTCAAACATCTAGACATGAACTGAGCAACTTCTCTCTTCATATTATTCCACCAGTAATGTTGCTTCAAGTCCCGATACATCTTGTTTCCACCAGGATGAATGGTGTACTTAGAATTATGAGCCTCCTCTAGAATATCTCGCCTCAAACCCGGTTCATCGGGAACACAAACCCTATTCCGGAACTGAAGAATACCATCCTCGTGGACTTTGAAATCAGACTGATCATCCGTGATCTGGTTCTTGATCTTCTGAAGTTTAACATCAAGTTGCTGAGCTTCTCTGATCTGAGACAACAATAAAGGTTGAATACGGAGATATGAACACATCACCTCAACCTGAGTCAACTCCAGTCTCCAATAATTGAATTCCTCAAGAACCTCCCACTTCTTGACAGCCAAACAAGAAACACTCGCCTTACAGCTAAGAGCGTCTGCCACAACATTTGCCTTCCCAGGCAGATAGCCGATAGAACAATTATAATTTCCAAGAAGTTCCATCCACCTCCGCTGACGCATATTCAACTCCTTCTGTGAGAATAAATACTTAAGACTCTTATGATTAGTGAAAATTTCAAACTTACTGCCCCACAATTAATGACGCCACTTTTTTAGTGAGAAAACAACAGCTGCTAACTCAAGATCATGAGTCGGATAGTTCACCTCATAAGGCTTCAACTTTCTAGAAGCATAGGCAATGACCCGGCCATTCTGCATAAGAACACATCCCAAACCCTCCTTGGATGCATCGTTGTAGATAACCATATTATCGGTCCCCTCTGGTAGAGCAAGTACCGGAGCAGTAGTCAACCTCCTTTTCAACTCCTAAAACCCACTCTCACACTTCTCATCCCAAACAAAACTAGTCTGTTTCTGAGTTAACTTAGAAAGTGGCCCTGCAATCTTAGAAAAGTCCTTGACAAACCTACGATAATAACCTGCCAAGCCAAGAAAGCTACGAACCTCTGAAACATTCTCCGGACGTTACCAAGACATCACCGATTCAATCTTAGTGGGATCTACAGATATACCGCTCTGTGTGATAACATAACCAAGAAAAGATATACGTTGCAACCAAAATTCACATTTGCTGAATTTCGCAAACAATTGATGCTCCTGTAGCTTCTGTAAGACAAGCCGTAGATGTTGCTCGTGCTCCAATTCAGACTTAGAATAAACCAAGACATCATCAATAAAGATAACCACGAATTGGTCCAAGTACAGCTGAAAAACCCGGTACATAAGGTCCATGAATGCAGCCGGTGTATTAGTTAATCCAAAAGTCATAACTACAAACTCATAATGCAAGTACCGAGTCTTGAAGGCAGACTTCAGAACATCCTCCGTGCGAATCCGAAGTTGATAATACCCCTGCCTCAAGTCAAACTTTGAGTAGACTTTGGCTCCCTGAAGTTGATCAAACAACTCGTCAATCAGTGAGGATACTTATTCTTGATGGTCACCTAATTCAAACCACGATAGTCAATGCATAACCTCAAGGTACCATCTTTCTTCTTCACAAATAAAACAGGAGCTCCCCAAGGTGAAGAACTCTGCTGAATGAAACCCTTCTCTATTAACTCATGTAACTGAGTTTTCAACTCCTTTAACTCAGCTGGTGCCATCCAGTACGCTGATTTAGAAATAGGTTGAGTACTAGGAACAAGATTGATCACAAACTCCACATCTCTCTCTAGCGGTAACCCTAGCAACTCCTCGGGAAATACATTAGAATATTCTCGAATAATAGGAACTTCCTCCAGCTGTAGCTTATCAGATGGTTTGTCGATCAAATAAGCTAGATAACCCGAATACCCTTTACTCACCAACTAAACAGCTTTAGTTGCTAAGATAACAAAACTCGTCTTAGCACCCCAGTTCCCTACTACCTCAACTACTGGCTGATCTGGCAAACAAAACTGTACTACCTTTGTTCTACAGTTTAACTGGGCATCATACTTAGATAGCCAATCCATACCCAAGATAACATCGTACCCCCGGATAGGAAATAAGATAAGGTCCGAAGGAAAATTATACCCCTTAACATGAATTATATAATCCTTACAAACTAGGCTAGTAATATACTTATCAGTCAAAGAGGTACTAATCTCAACCACATAAGGCAGTCTTTCAGGTTGCACCTTAACACGTTATACACAAGCTGGAGTAATGAAAGAATCCGTAGCACCAGAATCAATCAACACTTTAACAAGTTGATCAAGTATAAGGAAGTTACCTTCCACCACTGCAGTCTCCTCAGGCATCTTCTCCAAATCAACTGCGTAGGCCCGAGCCTAAACCTGCTGCTGTTGAGGTGCACCACCAGTAGGTCGCCCCTGGTAACCCTGAGTCGCTGCTCGACCCTCAGTCCTCTGATATCTAGGGCAATCCCTCGCCCTATGCTTATTGCTACCGCAACCCAAACAAGCCCCTGACTTCACACTGCAGTCGGCCTCCACATGGCCCTGGCGCTTGTAGTAAGTACATTGCGGTGATGATGCACTGACACTGCCCCTAGAAGAACCAGAAGTTGAGAAAGCAGCTGTACCAGGCTACTGCTGAGGTCTAACAACACTAGGCCTGTATTGACCCTGAGACTGGGCTGGCCTGTACTGGGGCTGAACCTGATAAGACCCCTACTGAAACTGCAGCCGATAATAACTCTGCTGACCTTGCGGTCTGTAAGAGCTCTGCTGTGCTAGCGGCCTGTACACAACCTGCTGTACTGAAGGCCTATGCACTCCTTGCTGACCCTATGGCTAGAAAGGCCTCTTGCTAGGCTGACTAGACACAATCTGTTCCCCCTTTCTCTTCTCCAGTCTAGAAGTTGCATCAAAGGCCTCAGTAAGTATATCATATCGATTCAAGGCCATCGCATCCTGAATCTCGGGCCTCAACCCCAACATGAACCTACGAGTCTTACGTTCCTCGTCAGCCACATACTCTGATGCATACCGGGACAACCTAGTGAAAGTGGCCTCATACTGAGCCACTAAAGCATCTCCATGCACTAAGGCTAGAAACTCTGCCTCTCTCCACTTCCTCGCGATGCTCGGGACATACTTTGCCCAGAAAGCTAACAGAAAGGTATCCCAAACATACGGAATACCCTGAGTCTCCAGCTAGTTTTCACCGTGCGCCACCATTCCTCTGCCTCATCATCCAGCAAGTACACGGCAAAAGTGACCTTCCGCTCATCAGTATAATAAAGAGGGTCAAAAATCTTCTCCACCTTGCTAATCCGAGCCTCAGCTTTCCTATCGTCTGGCTTCCCCTGAAATCGCGGTGGATAATACCCTAAAAACTCTTTCAGTGTACCACGACCGTGGTAGCCACTTTGTGCATTCAATAATTGATTCTGCAATGCCTGATTTTGGGCAGCCTGCCCTGCCAGTAACTGTGCCTGCCCGGCCATGATCTCGTTCATCCTATAAAAAATTGCACCTATATGATCCTCACCTCTAACTTGGCCTGGTGCCACATTTCTCGGAACCTCATCAGTCACCTCAGGCCTACCTCTGGTCCTTGATTTTCCAGTCATTCTACTTATCAAAGAGTTAGCACAGGTTATAGCACATAAGCAAACTATGAACAACATTTAACACCTAAGCAACAAACTCATATAAAGCACATAAATCACTTAAATATAAATCACATAAACAAATTGATCACATAATCACATAAGCACTAAATCACATAATCACTTAATCACATAACCATATTAACACTTAGTTCACTTTTCTTTCACTTAATACATACTATCATGCTAAGACCATTACCCACATTCCGAGAATACCCCAGCTGACAGCTAACATGTGCTATGATACCACTTAAATGTCATGCCCCAACTCGATCCCACCTACGATCAGTCAGGATGCAACGTAATTTTAGAAGTATAACGACAGTAATTAGGACACCGAGACTCTAAACCAACCTCTTTAGAACATCACACATCAAACTCCATAAACAATCCCAACAATCAACACCTCAATTAAGTTAACAACATACAACACAACCAAATTATAGAATAATTATTCTTCAACAATCCATTCATAGTTATACGCCTCCGTTCCAACATAATACAATAATTGAACATACATTTCAAAATAGATTATAAACTAACTTAGTAACCTATCATAGTCAAAAGAAAGCCCACTAAGTTAGCATCATTTAGTTCATTATCTTTACTACAGCTTATACATCATAAACTACAAAGTAAATAAAAGACAAATAGTTTAATATACAAGATAATAGAGTATACAACATCTCAAACATCAAGGACAAGACTCTGGCACATAGGACTCGTCCACATACGGCACATTATCCCCTTCTGGGGGCACGTACCCGTAATCTTGGTCAATAACACCTGTATGCATGCAATAATAGAGAGTGAGCTTATATAAACAAGTTCAGTGAGGATCTGATAGATCTCTAACAATATTTACTATACTCATTGGAAATGATCCTTTGAGCAATAAACATGCAATAAAACATCAATAACAATATAAACACATAACTATAATGACCAATCAATAAAGGATACTCTAATTGGTGTAGCGCCAAATGACATCACGATCTCAACCATTCTTTTTGCAACTCCCCATTACTCACGCACCCGAGTTACCTCACTAACCTCGCCCTCCACGATACCTCCGTCATGCGAGCTGGAGGTAGTCTCTGGTAGTCATGCCGTTATCAACCCGACAGCCCGATGCTGCCCGAGAGGTGGCATACATATACCAAGACTCAACAATAATAATAAACATCATTCACAGGAGGACAATCTATAATAATTGCCTAGCTCCCGGTTCATCAATCATCAATCAATAATCATCAATACATCATCGAGTAATCAATTAAACAACAAACAACTAAGTTAGATAACAAAGTAGGCCATCCAACTTAACTTGCATTAAACACGTAATCTAACCCTAGTCTAACCATCATCAAATCACAATTGAATCACTCAAATACCACCCAATCAACTAAGGCTCATTTCAACAATTTAAAGAAAGACAAACCTAAACTTCAAATGATCATATCTTACATTCTACTAATCCAAACAACTCCAAATCAGTTTCACACACTCACCCATTCAATCAACTACATTAGCCTTCTCGGAAACCAACCAAGACACATCAAAATCAAGCCCAACAACCCTAAAACCTCAATGCACCTAGGCTGAAATTTCCCGATTTTCACCCAAACATCGTAACTAAAAATTCGGCATTATAACGGCGTTACCACGTAATTAACAAACTTTTAAAAATCAACGGCAATCGATTCCAACAACAACAACTCAAGATAATCCTCAAATAGCCATTCTATCAACTTTAAATACCTGAAAATATTTAATTTCGCTACAATGGTTCAAATCTCGTAGTAATACACATAAACGATCCCTAGTATGTACTGAGCATTAATATAACTTCAAATTAACATTCTAACTGTTCAAAATGCAATTATGAGCAAAAACATAAAAAATGACTTTTGAGATCTAGAATTTTTCTCTCACATTTGATGCAATACAAGCCTAGATATGCGTGCAATGCGTGCCCAACAAGCGGAATCCAACTCGGAACAAAAATCTATGAACAAAAATTAGGTTTTTCTATGAAAAATTGCTTTAAAAACTTGAAGAAAAATCTTGGGTTTTCTCTCTATGGCTCTCGGCCATGTAGGTGAAATTTGAGTGTGTTTTGTGTTGTGTTTTGTGTGTGTTGATGCATATAAGCTAAGGTCAACATATTAAAAATAGTCAAAGTTGATTTTATTAGTCTTTTAATTCTATTTTCTAGTCTTTTAATTCATTTAATCACTATTTCTTGCTCAACTATTAATTTAACACTTAAACTAATTCTAGACAATATATTTTAGGTGACAAAGAGTGTTACATTAAAACAGTTTCACCCGAGTCGGTTCAAAACTCGTTTTCTTGCAAAAGAAAGTGTAAAAATCTTTAAAATTCCAAAACCGATTCCAAATCCATTTTAATCAAACACGGGTCTATTAATACCCGAGGACTAGGTTTTAAAACGTTTAAAACACCCCTGTAAAAATTTTAGCGAACAGGTGTTCAAAAATACTATTTACCAAAATCGACGATAAAATTTCTAACTCCGTTTTTTATGAAAATTTAATGAATGCACACTTAGCATGTATTATGAGTATTAATCACTTATTTAGCACATTCTAAGTCATATAGCACATAGACAGGCTAATTCATGCAAAACGAGATAAAGCACGCAAATCGAGATAAAGCAAAATATGGGGTCTCACAATCAATAAAGTAGGTTGACCTCGAAACAGATAGATTAGAAGCAGTTCAATACAAGCAATTAAGAGGTTTACAAAGGAAAATATCCAAGGTACACATAGAACTATACTAAAAGCTTCAAAATAACTTGAAACCGCATTTAAACACATTTTGAGACATGCCAAGGTCTTAGATGCGAGTAACAAACGAATTTACCCTTAAACCCCTTAGTAATGCCATTCGTTTTTCTTCCAAACTCACATTAATGATTCAAATTCGAGAGGAAGCTATATCAATCTTCAATTTAACCCTTAAGGTACACTTACAATCCACGATTACGTTCGATTACCCGCAATTACCCCGAAAGCCCCAATTTTTCTCTTATAGTTTTGAACTACACTTACCTTAACAAGGCTTCAAACAAGAGTTGGCAAAGGTCTATAGCACCTAGGTAGCCTAATAATACTAGAAGTGAAGCCCGATTCCACCCGAATTTGCTTTAACACCGAAATCCCTTTGTTAAAGTCGGCTAATTCACGTTTTATGCGAATTTAGAGCAATTCAAATGCACAGGCTATTAGACTACCTTCATTAGCACCTAAGACATCTATTAAAAGCATTGAATCAATCTAATACGCGCAATTACACAAAACCCTAGAAATTCTGTCACTATTCACCTCATAAATCAAAATAGCGATTCCAACCGTTTAAAATGTGAACCAATGGCTTAAATACGTTCTCTATCACTTATATACAAGGTATAATAGCATAAATGAGCATTAGAGTATCATTTGATTGCATTTATAAAAAATAAAGAAAATAGCAACAATTTTAAAATGCGCAAAAAGTCATGAAATCCCTCACCAATGCGCATAGGAACACCTAGAAGGCTTGCACACACCCTAATCCACTTGCTCTAGGCTTGGAAGGCTTGAATTGAAGAGTTGAAGAGCAAAATCTCTTTTCTCCTCCTTCCTAGCTACTCTCGACTCTGCTACAGGGATTTCAGCACAATTTCTTTTGTTTTGTTTTGTGTTTTATGGGCTTAGGTGTGTTATAAGGTGACTAAGTTAAGGTGGGGTCATGTTTAGGTGTTTAAAAGGTCCACTAGAATGCGCGTAGTTAGCTTAAAACAAGCCTAAAGTGTAAAGTGTAAGCTAACTAATTAAACCACTAAGTTAAACCACGTAACACTATTCCTAGTTTGCTAAAAATATTTTCTAAACGAGTGCACCTATCGTTTCTAGCTCAATTGTACATTTTTTCCATTCCTTTAACAATTAATATGATTTAATAAAAATGCTAATTCACTAATATAATGCAGTTTGAAAATGGAGTGAATAGTGGTTAAAGAAGACAGTTAATAAAGCACAGAAAGAAATGCGCAAATAATGGGTGCAACAGTAAGTTAATGTATGGCAAAAAGCTCGGGCGTCACATTATCTTTGGGGAAATACCTTTCAGATCCACACGGATCATAAGAGTTTGAAGTATCTGTTCTCTCAAAATGAGTTGAATATGAGAGAACGAAAGTGTTATGGAGCCAATGTGACCCAGGGGACGTGACTTGGGAATATAGGAAACGCATGGAAACCGAGTATTCGATGTTGTTTCAATAAATTTCGAGGACACAATTTTTGTAAAGGGGAAATGATGTAAAGCCCCATATCGTGACCAAGTAAAACTTTTCAGCTGCTTACAAGAGTATAGGTGATTTCCTTTAACTTTTTGTGCCATTTCGGTTTTTTTCTCGATTTTAGGGGTTTTTGGTCCGGAAAAAGGGTTTCATTTCGGGGTCAATTATAGGAAAATCGGGACCCCATTGCGAAAAAAGGGCATATGCCATTGGGTTTCCTTTAACTTGTACTACTTAATGGCGAAGTTTGGCAAAATTGCTTCCCGGTTCAAAAATATGAAAATCGAGGGCACCTGCGCGCGAAATGGGCAAAAACCGAAACGTTGGTGCCACTCCCAGGGAGTGACATGTGTCTCAGGACATGTGGCATGCATGCATGGATGTGCCATGCATACGTGACACGTGGAGGGACACGTGTCCTCCACGTGGCCGACCAATCACGAGGAAGGGACACGTGTTCCCCTCTATGTCAGCCTTGAGGGCCTATATAAGGGGGTCACTTGACCCCCTGAAATCAAACTTGCAGACAATTTTTCTCTGGCCCGATTCCACTAAATTATATCGATTTAGTTTAGTTAACGTTCTGAAAGTTTCAAAATCGATCCGAGTCTTCTCCAATTTTTGACATTTTGAGGCAAGGGTTTTATTGCTTTACTTATTTATGGTATCTACATGTTGTTAGTATATCCCTGTTATGTTTAAATTTGTCCAGTTAATTGCTGATATATACTGCCCCGATTTATCTAGTAGTTTTAGCATAAGGTAAGCAGAGATGCAGCTCAAATATTTCTAGAAATGTTATACATGTTGTTTGCATGCCGTCATAATGCCCAATTTATACTTGGAAATTGCTTTATTATAGCCGTTACTCTGTCGAAATACCGCAGAACATGTGTTATTGGTTGTCTAGATCCTATGTATTGTTATTGTGAACGTCGTTAAGCCGTTATACTATCCAACGTGGGTTGCATGTTACTTGCATGTGTGTATACGAGTTGCAACTCTGACAAGAGGCAGTGGTTCTACCAATATGGCTCGTACCATGACGTAGTGCGCACCTACTGTCCTGGAAAGTGAGTCACCAGTATGTACTGCATCTTGTAATTGTGATTGTATTATGCAACGTAAGCCTGACAAGCTCTCAGTAGTTGCAGTGATATTAGTTAGAGTAGCCCTCCGCATTCACCCCTTGACTGATTGTTGTCCCAAAAGATGCGCGAAGCATCAGCTTGTACTTGCTTACCTATACTTGTCCTGAGCCTAACTGTTTGTTGCGCTCACTTGTATACTTGTATCGCGCTTGTTTCGTACTACTTGTACTACCCGTATCCTGCTGGTATCCCTATTGCGTGTATAATGCTATCTTGTACTCCTGATCTGTTCCAGCATGTACCATCCCCTTCCCGTTCCTTGCTGGGTTATAGACTCACCCTGCGTGCTTGTCTTGTGTTTGTATCATGTTTACATCACGACAGGTCATCAAGTGTAAAGAGGGCACATGCATATTTTGTATATTGTTTGAGATAGATCAGTATTTCGCACCTGAGATGGATATACTGGGAATACGCCACTACAGGCAGGACAATCTTCTACCGTCTCCGGCATCGCCTGTTCCTATCCTACGTAAACTTCGATACGAGATGATCGTAGATCAGTAGCCTATTGTCTTAAGCGTCCGACCTACGATCCTAGTACATGTTTACTTCCGGGGCTATTAGGATCGGGAATTGATAGTGTTGGAGAGGTAGTAGTAGTTGTGTGGGTTGTGTTGTAGGTCCCCTTGTGAGCACAGTTGTTCATGTAACAAGTGCTGTGCAATTTCGTTGGTGGTGTCTGTACAAATTTACTTTTGTAAAATAACAGAAGTGCTGATCTAGTTTTATTACTTACCTTATCAGATTAACCTTACTGTTTTCGTAAACACTTTTATTGTTCTTTTAAAACGCTTCCGCGAATGGTTTTCAAAAGTGTTGAACACTCGGTCCCGGCGCGGTACCGAGCAGCTTGCTTGACTTGGGCCGTTACATGTGTAGGTTATTTGGGCTCATTTAAATGCAAGACTAGTAATTCAAGGCCCAAAAGTCCATTTAAAAACTAACTTTCCCAAATTCATTGTTTTTACTATTTACTCAGTACAAAAAATATTTTCCTAACGCACTCACTCGACATGCAATGCACAAAGTAACAATGAACGTATACCATATATACATTAATGAACATAGGAAAAATGTAGAATCACGAAAATAAAATAATAAAAATTCAACTTTGGGCTCGGGTTTTACACCCTCTCCCCCTTAAACTAATTGCGTCCTCGCAATTCTTACATGAATAGGCAAAAAACTCTGGATATCGGTCCTTCATCTGGTCATCTCTTCCCCATGTGGCATCCTCGATGCTATGATGATCCCACATAATCTTTACCATCAGAATGCTTTTAGTACGAAGCTTTTGAACCTTTCTATCCACAACCCGGATTGGCTTCTCAGTATATGACAAAGTTTTACTAATCTCCAAGGGTTCTGGCTAGAGGATGTGTGAAGGATCTGACTTATATTTTATAATCATTGAAACATGAAACATATCGTGAAGTCTGGCCAAACTCGGTGGCAAAGCTAATATGTATGCCAAAGCTCCAACTTTCTCTGTAATCTCAAATGGTCCCATAAATCTAGGACTCAGTTTTGCCGCTTTTCCATTCCGAATCAAACCTTTACGTGGAGAGATTTTTAGAAACACCTGATCACCCACAACAAACTCTAGATCACGTTGTCGTCTATTAGCATAACTCTTTTGTCGACTCTGAGCTGTAAGCATTTTTTTTCGAATAAGTTACACATTATCTATCATTTTAACCATTTCTGGCAACACAGTCAGATCAACCATTTTCATCTCTCCAACCTCATCCCAATACAGAGAAGATCTACATTTATACCCATATAGTGCCTCATAAGGTGCCATGCCAATAGTAGCTTGATAACTATTGTTATAGGCAAACTCTGCAAGAGGCAAATATCTCTCCCTGCTTTTACCAAAGTCTATAATGCAAGCTCGCAACATATCTTCTAGTATCCCGATAGTTTTTTTAGACTGACCATCTGTTTGAGGATGATACGCTGTGCTAAAACTTAGTTTAGTGCTCTGTGCTTTCTGTATCTTCTGCTAGAATTGAGATGTGAACCTGGGATCTCTATTTGACACAATGCTTGCTGGAGTCCCACGAAGTCGGACAATGTTCTCAATGTAAAGCTCAACTAACTTGTTGAGGCTATCTTGAACTTTTATGTCAATGAAGTGATATGTTTTCGTCAATCTGTCTACTACAACCCAAACAGAATCATTACCCCTCGAAGTTCCCGGCAAGTTAGTCACGAAATCCATAGTAATATGATCTCATTTCCACTCAGGAATAGACAATGATTGCAATAACCCAGCTGGTCTCTAATGTTCAGCCTTAACTTTCTGACATGTCAAACATTTAGCCACATAGTCTGCAATTTCTCTTTTCATATTGTTCCACCAGAAGTTTTACCTCAAATCACTATACATCTTAGTACTACCTGGGTGGATAGTATACTTAGAACTATGTGCCTCTGCAAGGATTTCATTCTTTAATACTGAGTCACCAGTAATACATATTCAATTCTTGTACCTGAAAATGCCATCATCATATAATCTGAATCTCCCCCTTTTGACTTTTCTTAGATTTTCAATATCTAAGGATCTGTCTACTATGCTTCTCGGATTCTAGACAACAACAAGGATTGAATCTGTAAACTTACAAATCGTATACCTATTTCAAAAGTTTCTAGTTTCCACAAGCGCACATCTCTTCCATGGACTTCCAATTCTTTATAACCAAACTGGCAATTGTAGCCTCTCGACTTAATGGATCTGCAACAATATTACCCTTACCTGACAGATAGCTAATAGTTCAATTATAATCATCCAACAGTTCTAACCAGCGCATCTACCTCATATTCAAGTCTTTTTGTGAAACAAATATTTCAAACTTTTGTGATCTGTGACAATCTCAAACTTATTGTCCCACAAGTAATGTCGCTACTTCTTTAAAGCAAAACAATAGCTATAATAGCCCAGACCCAGCATATAACATACAATACATAGTTGCATATATTTATCTGTTACTTTAAAAGTTTATTTATAATTATGTGAATAACTTAATTCAATTTATTCATTAATTGCACAATTTATTATACTTTTGAAATACATGCAAATAGAGTTTAGTAAAAATTAAATAAGGTGACTATTTTAATATTATAATTATTGGAAATTATTCTTTTGTATTTAAGTGCTAGATCCCATTATTTTTCATTAATTGTTTAAATAACCCAAACTTGAAGACTAAAATTTTTTGTTTTTTTTTTTCTAAATTACTTATTTTTCCTATATTCCATATCATTTATATAATCGTTTGATCATCGTGTTATATGCATAGCATATCAAAAGTGTTAGATAAAGTATTGTTTTGAGTGTCCCCGAGTGAATAATATTTTCAGCTTTTAGTTGAATTAAAATTGTTTTATTCATGTTTAGCCTAATTTATTTGATCCAAGACCAAGTGTTTTGCCTTTTAACTTGGACCTTGACCTTGCCATTTGACAATTTGACCAGTTGACCCTTATGTCTTCCTTATAAGCCAAAGCAAGCAAGAAAAACAAAACAAAGAGAAAAAAATGGCTCATTGTCGTGGGAATAAAGGAAGAGAAAAAAAAATTCAATCTTTGCTCATCCCATCTTCTCCAGGCTTGATTCTAGCATCCTTGAGAATCCAAGAGTCTTCCTCAAGCCTTTTCAACTATTATTGTGAGGGATTTCATCTTGTATTTGCATTTTCAATAAGTTTTTGTATTATGTTCAATTCTTAGATTTGTGATATATTGCTATTACATGCCTATCTATGCTTGAATTAGTTTCTATTATGATCGTAGAACATACTTTTGTGATTAGATAGCAATGTTAATGGCTAGTTTGATTGTTGTATTTAAAGAAGATGATGAATAGTAGAAATTAAGGCTTTGCAAATTTATGTGATTTAGCTTAATTAATTGAAATCTAAGCTTGTTCTAGGAGTGAATAAACCTAGATTGGTGTCATTGATGGCTTGGAATTGCTAGAGTTACATGGAAATTAATTTAAAGTAAGTTACAGGCACTATTCACTCAGGACCATCAAATTAGGACCCGATACTCGATTTGATAGTTTAAATGGACTTTAGGGATGCTAAAACGTTTACTCGATAAAATTTATTGAATTCCGATAACGTTGAATTTTGAGGTCTTAATTGCATAATAAATAGTGGCTTGTTAAGGTTGTGAATCGGAGTGAGATTAAAGGTGCTAATTAGTCTTATATATATAGGATAAAGCCTAGAATATCTTTATGGCATTGAATTAATCAACGGTTTTGGTAGTTGTAGTTCAAAGTGACTAAGGGCAATTGAGGCTTTTGTAGTAAATGTAATTAAAAGTGGGTTTTCATAATTTGTAGTAGTGTCATAAAGTGTAATTAGAGGAATAGAATGATTGGATTAGAGCTAGCTTAGGTCTCACTTAGTATGAGCTTGTATCAGACTAAAGGGACTAGTTATGAACCATAGTAATAATTGTAGATAATTGACTTTTAATTAATTAGATAAAAGTTTAATTGCATTTGTATGGCTTGTGTAACCTACTAGTGAAGTTCATGAATTGAGTGGCTTGATTACTTTGTTGGATATGACTATTTCTTGTGTACATTGTTATATAGCTTATTGAGACTTCTTATGTGTTAACAAGTTGAGCTAAGTTTGGGCTAGCTTCGTGATAACTATATGTGTGTAATTTTATAATTTGTAAGATTATTATTGTCACGCCCCGACCCAACCCCCAACCGAAAGGTTAAGTCCGGACCCGACACACGGACAGAGTCTCCCCTGTACCGTGGACATTCTAAAAACCTGTAAACACTTAAACAAAGTCCCAACAATACAATACAAGCTTTTCTTAAATAAACAACAAAGTTCTAAGGCCATCCGAGCCTCATGGTACACAATAGTTCCAAAACACACAAGCATGCGAGAACTTATTATCAACATAGTTTTATAATCATGACATTCTAGGAAATCAATTAAACATAATTGGAAGACCAAACATTTCTACTTTAAGTCATTCATTCCCAAGCAAGCAAAGCGAATAGAAGTAGATCATAAGTTATTACAGTTCATAGGCTTCCAAAGCTACAACACAACCAACTAGTCTTCAACTTATACAACGAGCATATACATAGCCCTTGGGCTACAAAATAGTACATAAAGTAATCAGATGAATCTTCCACATAGCAGCAATTCATTAACCACCTCAAGCTATCAGGCACAGCAACTAAGGTAAAGGCTCAATCTAAACTTCTTCTTCCTCAACTAAATCAACAAGCTGGGGATCACCCTCAGCGTCTCCTGAAACAGATATCGAGGTATGAGCAACCACTGTTGCCCAGTGAGGGATATAGTCCCGGGGCGTGCAATGCAACAGATAATACAGTTATACAGCAATTTCACTTAGACAATTTAAGAAACAATGATGACTTAAGTAATCCACACATTAAAAAGGATACATTTCACACAATCCCCTATACACCAATCTTCACTGGTCTTCATTCACGATCCACGAACCACGAGCACGATCACGATAAGCCGGCATAATCCCCAAACACTCCAGTGGGTGTACTCCGGATGTACCCCGAATCCTACGACCCAACATCCCCTGGCAATCTCCGGACCAGGCGAATGAGGGAATAGGGCACGGAGTTTGAATATCCACCGGCAAGCCCTCTGCCGCCCAGCCGATATTCAACACATCCGCCCCTGACACTATGGTTGCGCAACCACTATGCAATGCACTTAACGATGGCAAGTTAATAGCAATAATATAAGCATTAACACATATGAGGATCAACAAAGTAGGTTGACCTCGATGCAATGAGAATAGAACAATTATATAAGCAAATATGCAGTTTTGCAAAGAGACATTACAAAATAACCATATAATTATACCAAAAGTTCCAAATCAACTTAATATCACATATAAATACTCAAGAAGACATGCCGTGGGTTTAGAAATGTGAGACAACCGAAATTGCACTTAAACCCCTTTATTTTACAACCTATTTCTCTTCCAAACCAAAGTTAATGATTTCATTTTCAAAGAGAACTCTCCCAACCTTCTAACTAACCCTCAAAGTACCCTCTCAACCCTCTAACTCATTCAAATGCCCGCGATTACCCCGAAAGCTCCAAATTTCCTCTTATGGCTTTAAACTACGTGTACATTGTCCGGGCTTCAAACAAGGGATATCAAGGCATCTATAGCACCTAGGTAGCCTAAGATACTAGAATTGAAGCCCGAATTCACCCGGATTCGCATTAACCCCGAAAGTCCCAAATGAAAGTCGGCTATTTTCCATTTTTAGGCGATTTAAGGGCAATGCAAGTGCACGGGGCTATTAGGTTATCTTCAATAGCACCTAAGGCGTCTATTAGAAGCATTAAATCAAGCTAATTCGAGCAATTACGCAAAACCCTAGAAAAACGTCACTATTCACCCAAAATTTCAAATTAACGATTCTAACCGTTTAAAAAGCGAAACAACGGCTCAAATGTGTTCTCTAGCATTCATATAGATGGTATATTAGCATAGATAACAATTACAATGGCATTTAATCATATTTTCAACAAATCAAGAAATGAGCAACTATTTAAAAATGCAAAAACAAGCCGTGAAATCTCTCACCAAAGCGTGTAGGAGCACCTAGGAACCTTGCAAACACCCTACACTAGTTGCTCAATGCTTGGAGTGGCTTGAAATGAAGGATTGATGAAGCAAAAATCCTCAAGGAACAAGAGAAGGGCTGTCGGGTTTCCTGGCACTGTTCACTGCTGAATTTTTTTGTTTTTGTGCTCAAATGTGTTTATATTATGTCTTAATAAGTGAGTCTTGAGGTGGGGTCAAGTTTGGGTACTTAAGGTGGCTTTTACAATGCGCGTAAGAAGCTTAAAACGAGCCTAAGGTGATACGTGTGTGCTAGTTAATTAAATCTCTAAGTTAGTTA
Organism: Ehretia macrophylla; assembly: GCA_037974665.1. Lineage (NCBI taxonomy): Eukaryota > Viridiplantae > Streptophyta > Magnoliopsida > Boraginales > Ehretiaceae > Ehretia > Ehretia macrophylla. The sequence continues at coordinate 516,757 of CM075768.1, forward strand.
CGTAATACTATTCATTCAACTACAAAAGTCATTTTCTAAATGAGCTCTCCTATCGCCTCTAGCTCAAAAGCACATTTTCCCACTACTTTTACAATTACTATGATTTAATAAAAATGCTAATTAACTAATAAAATGCAGTTTAGAAATGGAGTGAATAGTAATCATAAAAGTCAGTTAGTAAGGCACAGAAATAAATGCGCAAACAAGAGATGTAACAGTAATTAAATGCATGTCTAAATCTCGAGCATCACATCCTCTCCCCCTTAAACTAATTGCGTCCACGCAATTCTTACATGATTCGGCGAATAACTATGGATACCGATCCCGCATCTGATCCTCTCTTTCCCATGTCGCATCCTCTACTCCGTGATGATCCCACAGAACTTTAACCATCGGAATGCTTTTAGTCCTCAGCTCCTGAACTTTTTGATCAACAATTCGAAGAGGTTTCTCTGTGTAGGTCAAAGTTTCACTGATCTCTAGCGGTTCCGGCTCAAGTATGTGAGAGGGATCTGGCTGATACTTCCGAAGCATGGAAACATGGAATACGTCATGAATTCTGCCCAGACTGGGAGGTAAAGCCAAACGGTAAGCCAAATCACCAACAGTTTCAGTTATCTCAAATGGTCCCACATATCGAGGACTGAGTTTACCTCCTTTACCATGCCGAATCAAACCTTTGCGAGGAGAAATTTTCAGAAATACTCGATCCCCCACGACAAATTTCAGATCACGACGGCGTCTATCTGCATAACTCTTTTGCCGGCTCTGTGCTGTAAGCATTCTTTTTCTGATAAGCTGCACATGATCAATCATTTTGTTCATTTCAGGTAAGAGAGTAGGGTCGATAGTCTTCATCTCACCAACATCATCCCAGTAGAGAGGAGACCGGCATTTACGCCCATAAAGTGCCTCATAAGGTGCCATACCAATAGTAGCTTGATAACTATTGTTGTAGGCGAACTTTGCTAGTGGCAAATACTTCTCCCAACTCTTACCGAAGTCCAGAATGCAAGCCCGTAACATATCCTCAAGAATCAAGATAGTTCTCTCAGATTGACCATCTGTCTGGGGATGATAAGCTGTACTGAAATTCAAATTCGTGCCCAAAGCTTTCTGAATCTTCTGCCAGAACTGAGATGTGAATCTGGGATCTCTATCTGACACGATACTCTTTGGAATTCCATGAAGTCGGACAACATTCTCAATATACAACTCTACCAGTTTATCAAGAGAATCAAACTTCTTTTTAGCAATAAAATGAGAAGTCTTGGTCAGTCTATCCACAATAACCCAAACTGAGTCATTACCCTTCGAAGACCTCGGTAAATCTGATACGAAATCCATAGTAATATGATCCCATTTCCAAATAGGAATAGCCAAAGGCTGCAACAACCCTGTAGGTCTCTGATGTTCTGCTTTAACCTTATGACAAGTAAGACATCGGGCAACATAGTCAGCAATTTCTCTCTTCATATTATTCTACCAGAAATTCTGCTTAAAATCTTTATACATTTTCGTACTGCCTTGATGGATAGTATATCTGGAACTGTGTGCCTCAGCAAGAATATCCTTCTTTAGAGTTGGATCATTCGGAATACAGATTCTACCCTTGAATTTGAGAATACCATCGTCGTGCAATTTGAAATCCGACTCTCCCCCTTTAGAATTCTCTATGACTTTCAATAATTGAAGATCAGCCTGTTGAGCTTCTCGAATCCTGGATAATAACAGAGATTGAATCTGCAAACTTGCGAATTGAATACCAGAATTTGAAGTACTAGGCTTCCATAAGCACAATTCTTCCATGAATTCCCAATTCTTGATAATCAAGCTAGCAACAGTAGCCTTTCGGCTCAAAGCATCGGCAACAATATTAGCCTTACCTGGAAGATAGTTAATAGTGCAGTTATAGTCCTCAAGTAATTCCAGCCAACGCCTCTGCCTCATGTTCAACTCTTTCTGTGAAAACAGATATTTCAAGCTCTTATGATCTGTAAAGATTTCAAACTTGTTGCCTCAGAGATAATGACGCCATTTCTTTAATGCAAGAATGATAGCTGCAAGCTCAAGATCATGAGTCGGATAGTTGAGTTCATAAGGCTTCAGTTTCTTGGAAACATAAGCAATAACTCGGCTATTCTGCATCAATACACAACCCATACATTCCTTCGAAGCATCACTATAGATCACCAGATTATCATAACCCTTAGGTAAAGCAAGAATAGGAGCTGTAGTCAATCTCTTCTTCAATTCCTGGAAGCTGGCCTCGCATTTATCATTCTAGTCAAATACGGTTTTCTTCTGAGTAAGTTGAGTTAAAGGCCCTGCAATCTTAGAGAAATCCTTTACAAACCTCCGATAATACCCAGCTAAACCAAGGAAGCTACGAATTTCTGTTACAGTTTCAGGTCGTTTCCAAGATAACACAACTTCAATCTTCGCTGGATCAACAGAAATACCATCCTGCGAGATAATATGGCCCAGAAAAGCAACTTGCTTAAGCCAGAATTCACACTTGCTAAACTTTGCAAATAACTGATGCTCCTGAAGAGTCTGCAACACAATTCTAAGATGTTGTTCATGCTCTGCTTCAGATTTAGAATAGACAAGAATATCATCAATGAATATGACCACAAATTGGTCCAGATAAGGACGGAATACCCTCTGCATTAAATCCCTGAATGCGGCGGGAGCATTAGTAAGACCAAACGGCAAGACAACAAACTCATAATGGCCATATCGAGTTCTGAAAGCAGTTTTAGGAACATCATCTTTCTTAATCCTCAGCTGATAATAACCCTGCCTCAGATCAAATTTAGAGAATACCCTGGCGCCTTGCAACTAATCAAATAACTCTTCGATTAAAGGCAAAGGATATTTATTTTTGATGGTTACCTGATTAAGACCTCAATAATCAATGCATAGGCGAAGAGATCCGTCTTTCTTTTTAACAAATAGGACTGGCGCACCCCACGGTGAAGAACTCGGCTGAATGAATCCCTTCTCAAGCAAGCCCTGCAATTGAACTTTCAATTCCTGCAACTCAGGTGGAGCCATTCTGTACGGAGTCCTAGAGATAGGTGAAGTCCCCGGCAATAAATCAATCATGAACTCTATCTCTCTATCAGGCGGTAACCCAGGTAATTCCTCAGGAAAGACCCCCGGAAACTCTCTCACGATAGGTACATCATTCAATTTCAATTGATCCCCAGGTTGATTAATCAAATATGCAAGATAAGCCTCACAACCCTTGCTCAATAATTTAGATGCCCTAATAGAAGAAATAATAGGAGTTCCCGTAGATTTTCTACTACCAACTATTTTAAGTACAGGCTGGTCAGGCATTTCTAGATACACGATCTTCTTTCTACAATCAAGCTGGGCATAATATTTACTTAACCAGTCCATCCCCAATATAATTTCAAAGTCATTGAAGGGTAGGATAATCAAATCAGCAGGAAAAACACGACCCTCAATATATATACTACATGCTCTGCAAATAGATCTAGTAACAAACTTCGGACCCATAGGAGTATAAACCACAATCTCATGCAACAGTTTATCATGTTTCAATTTAGCATTTTGTGCACAAGTAGGAGTAATAAAAGAATGCGAAGCCCCGAAATCAATTAAAACCTTAACTGATTGATCATTAAGAAGAAAAATACCTTCTACCACAGCGGTAGTATCCGGAAGCTCCTCAGCATCCAAAGAAAATACACGGGCCTGGCCTCGTGGTGGTGGTGCTGCAGCTGGGGCCCTGGTCTGAGAGTTCTGAGCTGATGTCTGACCCCTAGGGTTCTTAAATTTCTGACAGTCTTTAACCCTGTGCTGATCACTGCCGCAACCTATACACTTGTTATGTTTCTTCCAACAAACATCCTCAGTGTAGCCCTGACGCTGACAGAAGCTGCACTGCTGGTGACGTCTTGCAACAGTGCCTCCCGAAGGAGCTCTGTAAGTAGAGGTAGCTGAACTACCCTGCTGCGAACGGGAAACTGCTGGACGGAACTGACTCTGAGTCTGACTCTAGACTGGTCGTACCTGAGTCTGAGTAGGCCCTGTGTAACTCTCACTCTGCCTCGGCTGCGAACTCTCCCGATCTAATACAGCCTGCCCCTGGTACCCTTGACTCTGAGACTGAAACCGTTTACTCGATTGACTGGTCTCGGCTAACACATCGGCCTTCCGTTTCTCATATCTCGAGGCAGCTCGGACTACTGCAGCATAGTTGGGAAAATCATTTGAAGACAAGTTCAGCATAATATCTCTCCTCAAACCCAGCATGAACCTCTGGATCTTCATGTCCTCCGGCTGATTTAAAGTTGGTGCATAACGGGAAAGCCGGGTAAAAGTAGCCTCGTATTGATCTACCGTCATACTTCCTTGCTTCAAGTTTATGAACTCAGTTTGTCGCCTCTCGCGGGCAACTACCGATATATACTTGTCTCGAAATTCTCGGACAAAGTCGGCCCACGTATGATGAACTCCCTCAGCTCCCCATTTCTTACTGATGGTATTCCACCAATCTTCAGCATCACCCTCGAGAAAGAAAGTAGCATAAGTAATCTTCCTGTCATCATGGCACTCCAGTATCGCTGCCACTCTCTCGAACTTCCTTAGCCACATCTCAGCTTTCATATCGCCTGGCTCCCCAAAGAAAGTATAGGCCCCATGATGTATAAACCGATCATACAGATTCCCTCTGGTAGGGCCACTACCTCCGGCTCTCGCAGCCTGATTACCTCCAACGACCCCTGGCTGACCCTGTTGTGTAACAAACTGGGCGATAGTGTTCATAGCACTGGCCATCGTGGCCAAGATCTGTGTAGTGCTCGGTTCTTGAACTTGCGGTGCATTTTCGGCCACCTCAGCTTCTTGCCCATGAACCCCCTCAGGTGCTCCACCAATATTCGGATTATCAGCACGACGGCGAGGCCCCATCTCGAATAGCTAGAATGCAAAGTATTATGACAGGTATATATACGTATATATGCAATTTATAAGTAAACACATAAAGAAAAGTCCAATTAGATTCACATAAAGTCAAGTACATAGAAGTTCAAATAAATATTCCACATTCTTGAAGTACACATAAGTCATTAGATCATACTTGGCATTCTAGTCTCTTGATATTCTATTTCCATGCTAGCATGTTCATTTCTAATTCAAATTTCACTTAGGCAAATCAAAATATAAGACTCATGTATTCACAAAGTCACATAACAAATCTCTACCCACAGACCGAGAAATTTAACCCGGCTTCATGCAATCTATAGCTCTGATACCACTTAAATGTCACGCCCCGACCCAACCCCCAAGCTAAAGGTTAAGTCCGGACCCGACACACGGACAGAGTCTCCCCTGTACCGTGGACATTCTAAAAACCTGTAAACACTTAAACAAAGTCCCAACAATACAATACAAGCTTTTCTTAAATAAACAACAAAGTTCTAAGGCCATCCGAGCCTTATGGTACACAATAGTTCCAAAACACACAAGCATGCGAGAACTTATTATCAACATAGTTTTATAATCATGACATTCTAGGAAATCAATTAAACATAATTGGAAGACCAAACATTTCTACTTTAAGTCATTCACTCCCAAGCAAGCAAAGCGAATAGAAGTAGATCATAAGTTATTACAGTTCATAGGCTTTCAAAGCTACAACACAACCAACTAGTCTTCAACTTATATAACAAGCATATACATAGCCCTTGGGCTACAAAATAGTACATAAAGTAATCAGATGAATCTTCCACATAGCAGCAATTCATTAACCACCTCAAGCTATCAGGCACAGCAACTAAGGTAAAGGCTCAATCTGAACTTCTTCTTCCTCAACTAAATCAACAAGCTGGGGATCACCCTCAGCGTCTCCTAAAACAGATATCGAGGTATGAGCAACCACTGTTGCCCAGTGAGGAATATAGTCCCGGGGCGTGCAATTTAACATATAATACAATTATACAGCAATTTCACTTAGACAATTTAAGAAACAATGATGACTTAAGTAATCCACACATTAAAAAGGATACATTTCACACAATCCCCTATACACCAATCTTCACTGGTCTTCATTCACGATCCACGAACCACGAGCACGATCACGATAAGCCGGCATAATCCCCAAACACTCTAGTGGGGGTACTCCGGATATACCCAGAATCCTACGACCCAATATCCCCTGGCAATCTCCGGACCAGGCGAATGAGGGAATAGGGCACGGAGTTTGAATATCCACCGGCAAGCCCTCTCCCGCCCAGCCGATATTCAACACATCCGCCCCTGACACTATGGTTGCGCAACCACTATGCAATGCACTTAACGATGGAAAGTTAATAGCAATAATATAAGCATTAACACATATGAGGATCAACAAAGTAGGTTGACCTCGATGCAATGAGAATAGAATAATTATATAAGCAAATATGCAGTTTTGCAAAGAGACATTACAAAATAACCATAGAATTATACCAAAAGTTCCAAATCAACTTAATATCACATATAAACACTCAAGAAGACATGCCGTGGGTTTAGAAATGTGAGACAACCGAAATTGCACTTAAACCCCTTTATTTTACAAACTATTTCTCTTCCAAACCAAAGTTAATGATTTCATTTTCAAAGAGAACTCTCCCAACCTTCTAACTAACCCTCAAGGTACCTTCTCAACCCTCTAACTCATTCAAATGCCCGCGATTACCCCGAAAGCCACAAATTTCCTCTTATGGCTTTAAACTACGCGTACACTGTCCGGGCTTCAAACAAGGGATATCAAGGCATCTATAGCACCTAGGTAGCCTAAGGATACTAGAATTGAAGCCCGAATCCACCCAGATTCGCATTAACCCCAAAAGCCCCAAGTTAAAGTCGGCTATTTTCCATTTTAGGCGGTTTAAAGACAATGCAAGTACACGGGGCTATTAGGTTACCTTCACTAGCACCTAAGGCGTCTATTAGAAGCATTAAATCAAGCTAATTCGAGCAATTACGCAAAACCCTAGAAAAACGTCACTATTCACCCAAAATTTCAAATTAACGATTCTAACCGTTTAAAAAGCGAAACAACGGCTCAAATGTGTTCTCTAGCATTCATATAGATGGTATATTAGCATAGATAACAATTACAATGGCATTTAATCATATTTTCAACAAATCAAGAAATGAGCAACTATTTAAAAATGCAAAAACAAGCCGTGAAATCTCTCACCAAAGCGTGTAGGAGCACCTAGGAACCTTGCAAACACCCTACACTAGTTGCTCAATGCTTGGAGTGGCTTGAAATGAAGGATTGATGAAGCAAAAATCCTCAAGGAACAAGAGAAGGGCTGTCGGGTTTCCTGGCACTGTTCACTGCTGAATTTTTTTGTTTTTGTGCTCAAATGTGTTTATATTATGTCTTAATAAGTGAGTCTTGAGGTGGGGTCAAGTTTGGGTACTTAAGGTGGCTTTTACAATGCGCGTAAGAAGCTTAAAACGAGCCTAAGGTGATACGTGTGTGCTAGTTAATTAAATCTCTAAGTTAGTTACGTAACACTATTCATTCAACTACAAAAGTCATTTTCTAAACGAGCTCTCCTATCGCCTCTAGCTCAAATGCACATTTTTCTCATTACTTTAATAATTAATATGATTTAATAAAAATGCTAATTAACTAATAAAATGCATTTTAAAAATGGAGTGAATAGTAGTCACAAAAGTCAGTTAGTAAGGCACAGAAATAAATGCGCAAACAAGAGATGCAAAAGTAATTAAATGCATGGCTAAATCTCGGGCGTCACAATTATGTTACTTAGTAAGTTAGCTGAAGGAATGGTTATAGTTGTCTTGACCTTAGCTGTCAATTTCTAAGTGAAATACTTCTAGTTTGAATGGCCAATTAACTAAAGCCTAAATAGATTTAGAAGTAACTAACCTTGGCTTATTAGTTGAATGCTCTCTTATTGTGTTGTTAATAGGTTAAAAGATAGAAGTATTAACTAAGTTTAATATCCATTTGGCTATTAACCTCTAAATAAAATGATTTTAGCTTAAAGATCAAGTTAATAATATTGGAAACATTAGTTAGCTAGTTAACTTACTTTATTGTTCTCCTCCCTTTAGTGCAATATAATGTATTTATATGTTATTATGGTGCTTTATGTGTTGGCTAAACATCATAGTTATAGTTAACTTACACTTGGCCTAATTTCTTAAAGGTTATACTTATATGAATAGCAAGGGTTTGTTCAATTCAAGGAGGATGGAGTGAATCTAATCTTTTCTCTTGCATATTTAGCCTAATCGAGAGGTGAGGGAGTTTTCATCCATTTGCGCATCTTAGTTTTTTATTGTTCTTAAATTGTATGATTTAATATAATTGCTTGAATTTATGTGTGCTTAATGATTTCCATATTGTGTGTGAGGGCAACCTACTTTGTTGTCCCTCGATTATGTGATTATTGGTTTATCTTATCTGTTATCATCCTGAGTGCTTTGCATCGTGGTTGGCAACCATTTGGGCATGGTAGTGTAGGGGAAGTCGGGCGACGTCGGGCTTGTCGGTATACCTCAGCTACCATGGTTGCCCAGTCCCTCTCTCACTAGGGATGCCGCCCTGGGAGAGTTGAGTCATAGGATATTCAGGGTACATCCGGAGTATACCCAATTTGGAGTTATAAGGGGTATGTCGGCTTATCGTTATCAGTGTCATTATTATATCCGGATTTCTGTTCGTGATTCGTGGTTCGTGGGACGAGTTCAAGGTCAACTAGTATTTCTTATTGTGTAATTCTCGTTTGGACCCTAAGTCCTTGGAGAGTTAGCTTATATCCTTTTTATATGTACCTCTCGCTTGGGCCCTAAGTCCTTGGAGAGTTACATATGAGTGTATTTTTATTTCTGTGTTAATAAATTCATGAAATTGATTGGTTCTCTTGTGATTATGTGATACTCATATTATTGCCTTGCTTGTCCTTAATTGTTTTTATGTTGTAATTGTCTGTGTTTAGCTAATTAAATGTGTTACGTGGCCCTACTGTTTGAATGAGTAATTAATTTGTTATTTGATTTTAAGATTTATATGCATTTCACGGAAATCCTTTGCGAAAACTCCCCATATGCTTGTTTCCTTCCTTCACTGAGTATACATGTATTATATGCTCACCCTTCTTCCTAACATTTTCAAGTTTAGTATGAAGCAATTGCAGTGCCTACAAGTTGTTTGGCCACCTGAGCAATGAAGTGTTGCTTGCTCGTGATAGTATAATTTGTAAAGCAAAAGTCTTGTGTGTATTTGAATTATGTTGTGAAGAATTGTAATAGATAGTTTAATGTTTAATTGATGTGTTAATTGTAGTGGTATGTAATAAGTTAAAGCTTACTTTATTGGTTAGTAGGTTGCATGCTTGTTTGGTTGTTTGGAAGTTGGGTAGCCGACTTAAATTATAAGAAAAGTAAATAGATAATGTTAGAGTTGTATGATAAGTGAAAATTGTAAACATAGTTTTTCAATAGCTTAAGTCATGCATGCTTGTGTGTTTATCTTGCCTTAGTTAAGGCTCGGATGGCCTTACAGATGGAAGGAGGGTATGGTTTTGAAGGATAGGGTTTGTGATGAATGTTGGTTTATTATTTTGTGGCTCTTTCTTCTGTATACAGGCATGCAATTAGTCCTAGAAACATGGGAAACTATGTCTGTTTTTCCTCATTTTTCGTGACCTTGGGTTTTAGATCGGGACTCCGGTCTTGTAAAGGATCGGGGTGTTACAAAAGCAGCTAGTTCAAGATCATGTGTAGGGTAATTAAGTTCATAGAGCTTCAATTTTCTTGAGGCATATGCAATCACTTTACCATTCTGTATGAGTACACAGCCTAAGCCCTATTTAGATACATCACTGTAGATCACAAAGTTATCAGTTCTCTTAGGTAAAACAAGGATAGGAGTAGTAGTTAATCTTTTCTTCAATTCTTGAAAACTAGCCTCACACTTGTCATCCTAATTAAACACAGTCTTTTTCTGAGTTAATGGCCCTGCAATCTTAGAAAAATCTTTAACAAATCTTCTGTAATACCCGGCTAACCCCAGAAAACTCCAGATTTCTGTAACAGTTGCAGGTCGTTGTCACGCCCCAACTCGACCCCTCTTACAATCAGTCAGGACGCAACGGAATTTCGGCAGCATAACGACAGTAACATGAACATCAGGGCTCTAAACCAACCCTTAATAACAACATACATCAAACTCCACAAATCACCAACCAACTCCACAATCAAATTAACAACATACAACGCAACCATTTCATACATTAAACATTCTTTCATCAACTCATTCATAGTTATGCGCCTCCGTTCCAACATAATACATTAACCCTTAATATACAATACAAAAACATATTGAGCCAATCTAGCAACCTAATCATAAACAAAAGAGAAGCTACTAAGACAACATCAACTAATTCATTAACTTATCAACATCTTATACATTATAAACTATAAAGCAGATAAAAGTCTACTAAGTTAATTTACAAGATAATAAAACATGTACGACATCATGGATAAGACTCTGGAACATAGGACTCATCCACGTAAGACACGTTTTCCACATTCTCCTCTTCAGGAGGCACGTACCCGTAATCCTGTAAAAGTACACCTGTATGCATGCAATAATAGAGAGTGAGCTTATATAAATAAGCCCAGTGAGGATCCGATAGATCTCGAGCAAGGTCTACTAAACTCCTTGGAATAATCCTTTGAGTCAGTAAACACACAATAACATCAATAATACTATCATCACATAACTATATGACCATTCAATAAAGGATACTCTCTCTAGTTGGTATAGCTCCAAACGCCATCATGATCTCAACCAATCTTCTTGTAACTCCCCATTATTCACGCACCCAGGGTACCCTCAATAACCTCTCCCTCCATGACACCTCCGTCATGCGAGCTGGAGGCAGTCTCTGATAGTCATGCCGTTATCAACCCGACAGCCCGATGCTGCCCGAGAGGTGGCACACACATACCAGAGACTCAGCAATAAATATAAACATCAATCATCAATATTCCGAGAGATCAGCAACGAAAGTGCCCGATTCCCGTACTCAATAATCAATCAATATTCTGAGAGATCAGCAACGAAAGTGCCCGATTCCCATACTCAATAATCAATCAATAATCATCAATCATCATATTATCATCATCAATAATCATATCAATAATCAATTTAACAACAATTAACTAAGTTAGATGACAAAGTAGGCCATCCAACCGGACATGCATTAAACACACAATCAAACCCTAGTTTACCCATCAACAACTCACAATTCAATCACTCAAACCACACCCGATCAACTAAGGCTCAATTCAATAATTTAAAGAAAGATAACCTAAACTTCAAATAATCATATCTTACATTCTACTAATCCAAACAACCCCAAATCAGTTTCAAACACTCACCCATTCAACCAACTACATTAGCCCTCTCGGAAATCCACCATAACACCTCCAAATCATGCCCGATAACCCTATTACCCTAGGATATCTTGGCTGGATTTTCCGGACTTTCACATGAACAATGTAATCGAAAATTCGGCATTACAACAGCGCTAACACGTAATTATCAAGTATTTAGAAATCGACGGCAATCGATTTCGATCATCACAACTCAATTAATTCAACATTGAACAATTTAATCAAAATTTAATACCCGAAAAATAAAAATTATGCTACATCCAACAAAAACTCGTAGTAATACCACTAAACGATCCCTAGCATGCAAGGAGCAACAATCTATCATCAGATTTCAATTCTAACGGTTAAATTTTCATTTATGAGCAAAAGTATAAAAATGACATTTTGAGATCTAGAATTTTTCTCTCACCTTTGATGTGTTTTGATGCAAGAAATGTGTAGAATGGATGCCAAACAATCAATTTCAAGCTTTGAATCACTCAATTCGGCTTTGAAACGCAAAATCTGTGAGAAAAATGCTTTGAAAATGCCTTTATCTTTCTCCTCCAAGGAGCCACGGTTTTGTGTGTGTTTTTGGTGGTGTTTTTCTTTGTTTTTAATGTGTGTTGATCATATATTAAGCAAAGGTCAAATAAATAAAAGAAAGTCAAAGTTGAAACTAATTATTTTTAGTGTTTTCTTGACTTTAAATGCATTTTATTGATCACCAAAATTCAAAACAATTATTCAACACCCAAGATAGCTCAAGTAAATTATTTTTAGGTGACAAGAAGTTTTACAATCAAACAATTTCACCCGAGTCGGTTTAAAACTCGATTTTCACAAAAGTCGGTGTAAAAACCCTAATAAATTCTTAAGCCGATTTTAAAATCGTTTTAATCAAACACGGGTCTATTAAAGTCCGTGGTCTAGGTCTAGAAGGGTTAAAAAGACCAGTTTCAAAATTTTAGCAGACGTGTTTCAAAAATACTATTCACTAAAAATCGACGATAAAATTTCTGATCCCGTTTTTGATAAAAATTTCATGAATGCACATTTAGCACGTATTAGGAGTATTGATATCAAAATTATAACATTTTAGGTCATATAGCATATAAATAGGTCAAATGCACGCAAAACGAGATAAAACACGTAAATCGAGTTAAAGCAGAAAAGTGGGGTTTCACATTCTCCCCTCCTTAAAACAATTGCGTCTGCGCAATTCTCGAACTGACAGACAATTAAATCATCAATCGTTACACTTAACAATACTTCTCTTAGTTCTCATTTATCTCTTAGGATGACACCTAACCAAAGACCTCAAAAGAACAAACTCTGTTGACTGCAAATTGATGATCATAATTCCCAAGACAATCTTCAATTCATAATTCTCTCCTACCTCATATTATATTGCAGATGAAAGAAATTGCAACTCCAAGTTTTAGCATGACACCACTAATTATGAATCATCCCCTACTACACAAAAGAGTTCTATGAACACCCCGAGGGTTTAAAAACTCATTTACGATAACTTGAATGATTACTGATCAAGGGAATATCTCAAAAGTGACATTTGTCAGAATATGGCCCTTATGAAATTTACAAGGAAATACGAATATGAAAAATCATATTCGAGCCAACAATCAAGTGAACAGGAGGTCAAACAGGTTAGAGAATCAAGAGGTTAATAGTTTAATAAGGAAGCATGATAACTAAGATAAGGAATGTCTTAGCACCTATCAGTTAAATAAGTACGAACAAAGGATGATGACGGATCAAAACAGTGCTGAGTATGTTGAACAAAATTCCTGAACAAGTAGACATTTCAATTCTCGATGATTGTTCGAGGAATCCAACAAGTAAGTTGTACTTGAGGCGAAATGAAATTAAGAAATAAGAGATGATTAATTCAATAGAAAATATGAGTGTCAAGATAATGAGTATCTCAGCACGCAATAACCAAAGAAGTATAAATAAGAAAGGACAATGCTGAGTATATTAAATGAGCAATTACAAACAAAGTAATGGCAAGGATTTAATAATAAAACAATAGGATTAACAAGGATCAACAAGAATGACAATGATGTACTTAGGTAGGGAGTACATCAAGCAAGTAGAATTCGAACAAGTAAAATGGTATACCAAAGGAAAAATTACTTTCAAATGAATAGTAATAGGATGAAATAAAATATTGAAACCAATGGCTGGAGACATAGAATGAAATATAGAAGTCTCAAACCTTAACTCCAATAAGTGACATTGCTATAAGAAGCAAATATGAATGTTAAGAATAGAAACAATGTCAAATGAGTATAGGATCCATTAATCCAATAAGCAAACTTTCAAGAAACAATTGATAGGCTAGAAAAGTGTAACCCTCTCTCAAATAAGTGAGAATAGAGTAGAAAAGAATAATAAGACCGATAGAATTATGAAGCACAAGAAGGGTGTCCCACCTACACACTTAAACACCAACAAGTCAAATCCTACAATTTATCTCCTACCAAGACAAGACACTAAGGAGATTTAGAGAACCTAAGGAGTCATAACAATCACCAAACAAGATAAATCACTCCAAAATTTTACATTCCGTACCAGACCAATCACTAAACAAGATAAATCACTGATTATCCAACAAGATTAACTAATGAAGACTCCAAAATCTGATAACACAATACAGATTCATATTAACCCATTATAACAGAAGAGAATCCTCAATCAACAATTTAGAAAGTCATACCACCTAGAACTCAAAAGCTTGATGTAGGTAAGTAAATGTTCAGCCACCAAAATGCATTCTTATTTCCTCAAATAATTCTATCTCCCAACAATTACATCTTCGAATAAAGTAACTTTAGTCAGGAATCACTCCAATTGTCTCCAAGGTTTAAAGATCAAAACTCCAAAATATCCATTAATAATATAGCAATCCCAAATAGTAGAAATACTCACATGTTATACTACACTTCATTCCATTCACAAATATACATCACTAATTCCTCAAATAAATTCATTCTAAAATAACCTCAAGGAAGTATAGTATGAGTTGAGACTCCAAAAGTATCTAATGATAACCTCACGGAAACCTCAACTTATAATTCATCTCCAAGTAATAACAAGTTAAACATGGCAACAAAAGTAATTATAATCATCAAGATACATTGCTATTTCCTCGAACAACTTCATTCTCGCTAAAGGAACATCAAGATCAATCCACTAAGCCGAAACTAAAATCCATAAATATAACAATTAAAATCTAACTGATAAACTTCTAGGATAATAATAATTCAAAATCATGGCCTACCTCTATTTCCGAAAACTCTTACAGTCATCCCTACTTCACCTAAAAGAATCACCCACAGTTATAGAATATATATAATTACATCACATGAAAACAAGTACAACGTAATGCATGATTATCATATAATATAACATTATCACATAACACACAATTCAGCATATAAAAACCCAACATCACATAAACAGGTTATATCACAGAAGTAAGTTATAAACAATTAAAGTCACATAAGCAACAAACTTCACATAAAGCACTTTGATCACATAAAACACAATTGTCACATAATACACATTAATCACATAATGCACATTAATCACATAATGCACATTAATCACAACACATTGAGTACGTATAGCACGTTATCACATAAAACATATTGACCACATTAGTTCACTTAACACACAAGGCATACTGGTCACATAGAAAGTTAGACACATAAGTAAATTAATCACATAAACATATTAACTTATGTTTCACTTTTCTTTCACTTAATACATACTTGCATGCTTAGACCACTACACATATTCCGAGGATACCCCGGCTGACAGCTAACCTGGCTCTGATACCACTTAAATGTCACGCCCCAACTCGACCCCTCCTACAATCAGTCAGGATGCAACGGAATTTCGGCAGCATAACGACAGTAACATGAACATCAGGGCTCTAAACCAACCCTTAATAACAACATACATCAAACTCCACAAATCACCAACCAACTCCACAATCAAATTAACAACATACAACGCAACCATTTCATACATTAAACATTCTTTCATCAACTCATTCATAGTTATGCGCCTCCGTTCCAACATAATACATTAACCCTTAATATACAATACAAAAACATATTGAGCCAATCTAGCAACCTAATCATAAACAAAAGAGAAGCTACTAAGACAACATCAACTAATTCATTAACTTATCAACATCTTACACATTATAAACTCTAAAGCAGATAAACGTCTACTAAGTTAATTTACAAGATAATAAAACATGTACGACATCATGGATAAGACTCTGGAACATAGGACTCATCCACGTAAGACACGTTTTCCACATTCTCCTCTTCAGGAGGCACGTACCCGTAATCCTGTAAAAGTACACCTGTATGCATGCAATAATAGAGAGTGAGCTTATATAAGTAAGCCCAGTGAGGATCCGATAGATCTCGAGCAAGGTCTACTAAACTCCTTGGAATAATCCTTTGAGTCAATAAACACACAATAACATCAATAATACTATCATCACATAACTATATGACCATTCAATAAAGGATACTATCTCTAGTTGGTGTAGCTCCAAACGCCATCACGATATCAACCATTCTTCTTATAACTCCCCATTATTCACGCACCCAGGGTACCCTCAATAACCTCTCCCTCCATGACACCTCCGTCATGCGAGCTGGAGGCAGTCTGATAGTCATGCCGTTATCAACCCGACAGCCCGATGCTGCCCGAGAGGTGGCACACACATACCAGAGACTCAGCAATAAATATAAACATCAATCATCAATATTCCGAGAGATCAGCAACGAAAGTGCCCGATTCCCGTACTCAATAATCAATCAATATTCTGAGAGATCAGCAACGAAAGTGCCCGATTCCCATACTCAATAATCAATCAATAATCATCAATCATCATATTATCATCATCAATAATCATATCAATAATCAATTTAACAACAATTAACTAAGTTAGATGACAAAGTAGGCCATCCAACCGGACATGCATTAAACACACAATCAAACCCTAGTTTACCCATCAACAACTCACAATTCAATCACTCAAACCACACCCGATCAACTAAGGCTCAATTCAATAATTTAAAGAAAGATAATCTAAACTTCAAATAATCATATCTTACATTCTACTAATCCAAACAACCCCAAATCAGTTTCAAACACTCACCCATTCAACCAACTACATTAGCCCTCTCGAAAATCCACCATAACACCTTCAAATCATGCCCGATAACCCTAAAACCCTAGGATATCTTGGTTGGATTTTCCGAATTTTCACACGAACAATGTAATCGAAAATTCGGCATTACAACAGCGCTAACACGTAATTATCAAGTATTTAGAAATCGACGGCAATCGATTTCGATCATCACAACTCAATTAATTCAACATTGAACAATTTAATCAAAATTTAATACCCGAAAAATAAAAATTATGCTACATCCGACAGAAACTCGTAGTATTACCACTAAACGATCCCTAGCATGCAAGGAGCAATAATCTAACATCAGATTTCAATTCTAACGGTTAAATTTTCATTTATGAGCAAAAGTATAAAAATGACATTTTGAGATCTAGAATTTTTCTCTCACCTTTGATGTGTTTTGATGCAAGAAATGTGTAGAATGGATGCCAAACAATCAATTTCAAGCTTTGAATCACTCAATTCGGCTTTGAAACGCAAAATCTGTGAGAAAAATGCTTTGAAAATGCCTTTATCTTTCTCCTCCAAGGAGCCACGGTTTTGTGTGTGTTTTTGGTGGTGTTTTTCTTTGTTTTTAATGTGTGTTGATCATATATTAAGCAAAGGTCAAATAAATAAAAGAAAGTCAAAGTGGAAACTAATTATTTTTAGTGTTTTCTTGACTTTAAATGCATTTTATTGATCACCAAAGTTCAAAACAATTATTCAACACCCAAGATAGCTCAAGTAAATTATTTTTAGGTGACAAGAAGTTTTACAATCAAACAATTTCACCCGAGTCGGCTTAAAACTCAATTTTTGCAAAAGTCGGTGTAAAAACCCTAATAAATTCTTAAGCCGATTTTAAAACCGTTTTAATCAAACACAGGTCTATTAAAGTCCGTGGTCTAGGTCTAGAAGGGTTAAAAAGACCAGTTTCAAAATTTTAGCGGACGTGTTTCGAAAACACTATTTACTAAAAATCGACGATAAAATTTCTGATGCCGTTTTTTATGAAAATTTCATGAATGCACATTTAGCACGTATTAGGAGTATTGACATCAAAATTATAACATTCTAGGTCATATAGCATATAAATAGGTCCAATGCACGCAAAACGAGATAAAACACGTAAATCGAGTTAAAGCATAAAAGTGGGGTTTCACAGTCGTTTCCATGACAACACCACTTCTATCTTTGTCGGATCAACAGATATTCCCTCCTGAGAGATTATATGACCCAAGAAAACAACTTTCCTCAACCGGAACTCACATTTACTGACATCAATAAAGATTAGAACAAATTGATCTAGGTACGGTTGAAATACTTTTTGCATCAAATCCATAAAAGCGGCGGGAGCATTAGTTAACCCAAACAGTAACACAAGAAATTCATAATGACCGTACCTGGTTCTGAAGGTTGTTTTTGGCATATCTTCTTTTCTAATTCTCAGCTGATAGTAGCCTTACCTCAAATCAAACTTGGAATTCACTTTAGTACCCTGTAGCTGATCAAACAGTTCTTCAATCAAAGGTATGATATATTTATTCCTTATGATTACCTGATTAAGACCCCTGTAGTCAATGCACAAATTGAGAGATCCGTCTTTCTTTTTCACAAACAAAACCGAAGCACCCCAAGGTGAAGAACTAGGCTGTATGAACCCTTTATCAAGCAAACCCTGCAGTTGTACTTTCAATTCTTGCAATTTAGGGGGAGCCGTTCTATATGGAGTTCTAGATATAGGAGATGTTCCCGGCAACAAATCAATTACAAATTCTCTCTCTCTATCGAGTGGCAAACCTGACAACTCCTCAGGAAACACTTCTGTAAACTCTTTTACTATAGACACCTAATTAAATTTTAATTTGTCCCCAGGTTGATTAATCAAATAAGCTAAATATGCTTCACAACCTTTACCCAACAGCTTAGATGCTTTAATAGAAGAAATTATAGGGGTTCTACTACATTTATGGCTTCCAACTATTTCAATTACAGGTTGGTCAGACATTTGCAGGTTTACAATTTTCTTTCTACCGTTAAGTTGTACATAATATCTCCCCCAACCAATCCATCCCCATTATAATCTCAAAGTCTCGGAAGGGTAGAATGATTAAATCAACAGGAAATGTGTGACCTTCAATATAAATTTTACAAGCTTTACATATAGATTCTGTGATAAACTTCGTGCCCATATGTGTGCCTGCCTCAATTTTATAAGGCAATTTATCTACTTTCTATGCAACAGACTGTGTGCACATAGGAGTAATGAAAGAATGTGTAGCCCCAGTATCAATTAAAATTGTGATTGACTGATTATTAAGAAGAAATGTACCTTCCACCATAGCAGTCGTATCAGGAAGCTCTTCCTGATCCAAGGCAAATACTCGAGCCTAGGCTCGCTGAGCTGGAACTGTGCCTGATGCCTGACCCTGCACTCCTTTAAATCTAAGGCAATCCTTAACTCTGTGTTGGTCCCTACCGCAACTTGTACACCCTGCCCAATTTCTTCCAGTAGTTCTCTTTAGTGTGGCCCTTGCCCTAACAGAAGTTGCACTGCTGGTTTTGTATTGTAGCAGTGCCTCCGTAGGAGCTCTGTATGTAGAGGTAGCAGTGCTACCCTGTTGAGATCGGGCTGTAACAGGTCAAGTCTGGCTCTGTATCTGACTCTGTACTGGTCTAGTCTAAGACTGTGACTGAACTGGCCCAGGGTAGCTCTATGTCTGAAACTGCCTCTACTGATGACCCTGCCCTAGCCTACTGACTAAGTTTGTCTCGGTGCCCCATGTGTCACGCCCCGACCCAACCCTACACTAAAGGTTTAGTCCGGAATTGACAAATGAACAGAGTCTCCTTTGTACCGTGGACATTCTGGAAACCTGCAAATATTCAATACAACCACAAATACAACTAGAACTTCAATTCTAACTAAATCCCAACTTCAAGGCCATCTGAGCCTTAAGCAATACAAAGCAATTTAAATACATACAAGCATGCAATCAACAATTCTAGAATCTTTATCTCATAACCGCTTATCATACCACTCAATGTTATCATTTAAACATACTTAGGAATTAAAGTCAACCTTTCAACCCTTGCATTCACACCCAAGCATGCAACAAAACTAAAAGCATAAATATTAGTTATTACATGCCATAGATACATATCTCATACTATATTCAACTTACAACTGAACAAATATATATACATGAGCACATAGGCACCAAAATAGGATATAAAGTAATACAAACAAAGTATTCATATAAACCGCAAGAAACACAACCACCTCAAGCAGAAAGCACACAGTAACTAAGGCAACTGCTCCGCCTGCACCTCTTGTTCCTCACCCTCAACTAAATCAAGTTGGGGTTCAACCTCAGCACCTCTTGAAACATGTTAACGAGGAATGAACAACCACAATTTGCCAGTGAGGGATAAAGTCTACTGGGACATTCTCGTGCAATACAATAGTTTAAAAACAAGTAAAATAGTCAAGTAAACAAAGTAAATTTAAACAATAAGTTACCACACATTAAAAATAAAACAATTCACTTTAACCCCAACACTCCAGAAGTCACTTGGTCTTCAATCACGAACCTCGATTCACGAACCTCGATCAATGTGCCGACATAACCCCAAACACTTCAGTGGTTGTACTCCGGATGTACCTCGAATAACCCTACGACCTAACACCCCTGGAAATCTCCAGACTAGGTGAGTAAGGGAAAAGAGCACGGAGATCGAATTTGCACTGGCAAGCCCGCCGCCGCCCAGCCGATATCTAATACAACTGCCCCTGATACTATGGTTGCGCAACCACTATGCAATGCACTTTAACCAATGATGATCCAACAATAGAATAAAGCAATAACACTTAAAAGGGACAACAAAGTAGGTTGCCCTCGAAAATAGTTCAATTATAAGCATTAGCATACAAATGACTAAACGAGTACAAAGGGGTTATTAACATATTTCACACGGAGCCTACCAAGAGTTCATGAATATCTTAAAAAAAACACATTTATACATTTAATAACCCATTTCAAGGTCTTAGAAGTGCAAAACAACTTATTTCCTACTTTTTCCCCTTTGTAACTTGAGCCATTTGTCTTCCAAATACAAGTTAATGTTCTAGTTTAGTGATCAGGCTATTCCATACTTCTAATTACCCCTTATAGCACCGTTAATACCCTTCAAACTACCCAATTACCCGCGTTTAGCATAAAAGCCCCAATTGCCTCTCTATGAGTTTGTACTACACGTACCCTAACCGGAACCCAAATGAGGTTTAACAAAGCATATCTAGCACCTATATAGCTTAAGAATACTAAATGTGATAGCCAAATCAACTCGGATTGGCATTACACTTGAAACCCCTTTCTAAAATTCTTATTTTTACCAAGTTCTGAGCAATTAAACCTCACGGTGTTACTAATCTATCTCTATTAACATCTAAGGCACCTAATTGGAGCAATGAATCAAGCTATAAGGCACAATTTCACAAAATCCTAAAAACGTCACTATTCACTGCCCTAGAATCAAACTATCGAATTTAACTATTTAAAAAGAGAAACAATTGCATAAACATAGTCTCTACCACATGTAGATAACATATATAACAAGTTTCAATCAATTCATGAGCCAAAATCAACAAATAGAGAAATGACATAAACTTTGAAATTCAAAAAGAATGCAAAAATCCCTCACAAATGGTGTGTAGAAGCTTGTACTTGCAAACACTCAAAGTCACTTGCTCCTAGCTTGCAAGGTCCTAAATCCAAGGTTTGATGAGCAAAATCTTCACATTTATCTTCTTTGGGGCTGTCGGGTTTGGGGGGTAGATTTTGGGGCTTTTTCTTTTGTTTTTTTATGTTATAATGTATGTATATATGTTGTAATGTGGATATATAATATATAAAATATGTTTGTGTGTGTGAAATGCTAACTTAAAGTGGCCAACATCACTTGAAATAAGTCCAATAACGTAATGAAATGCTAGCTAGCTCAAAATAATGTTAGACTATAGAACACTATTCAACGAACCGCTAAAACATTTTCTAAACGAATGTTCCTAATGCATTTTGCTCAAACGCACATTTTTCTCATTCCAAAAATAATTAATATGACTTAGGAAAAATGTTAATTCAAAGAAAATAGGTAATTGAAAAATGTAATGAATAGTAACTAAGGAAAGTAACAAGTAACGCACAGTTAAAATGCACAAACAGTAAATGCAATAGTTAATAGAAGTACGGCAAAGTTCTCAGGCGTTACACCCTCTCCCCCTTAAACTAATTGCGTCCATGCAATTCTTCCATAATTCGGGGAACAACTCAGGATATCTATCTCGCATCTGATCCTCTCTTTCCCATGTAGCATCCTCTAACCTGTGATGATCCGACATAATTTTAACCATCGGGATGCTTTTAGTTCTGAGTTCTTGAACCTTTTAGTCTACTACCCGAAGAGGTTTCTTTTCTCTGTATAAGTCTAACTTTCACTGATTTCTAGCGACTCTGGCTCAAGAACATGAAAAGGATCTAGCTGATATTTCCGAAGCATAGAGACATGAAAAACATCATGAATTCTGCCCAAACTATGAGGTAAAACTAACTGGTAATCCATTGTACCAACTTTCTCAGTTATTTCAAATGGTCCCACATATCTTGGACTGAGTTTACCCCCTCTACCATGCCAAATCAAACCCTTTTGAGGAGAGATTTTCATAAATACCCGATCTCCCAAGGCAAACTCCAGATCTCGACGGCGTTTATCTGCATAACTCTTTTGCCGACTCTGTGCCGTAAGCATTCTCTTTTTGATAAGCTACACATTATCAATCATTATGTTCATCTCTAGCAATAGAGTAGGGTCAATAGCCTTCATCTCTCCAACTTCATCCCAATATAAAGGAGATCTGCATTTACGGCCATACAGTGCCTCATATGGTGCTATACCAATAGTACCTTGTCACGCCCCAACTCGACCCCTCCTATAATTAGTCAGGACGCAACGGAATTTCGGCAGTATAACAATAGTATATAGGACTCCAAGGCTCTAAACCAACCTCAACAAAACATCATACATCTAACAACTCCTCAATAAAATAATAACATACATCATAACCATATTATACAATAATCATTCCTTGTTATACACCTCCGTTCTAACATAATACATAAACCTTAATATACATTACAAAACATATTGAGCCAATCTAGCAACCTAATCAAAGACCAAAGAAAGGCTACTAAGACAGCATCAACTAATTCATTATCTTTTCAACATCTTTTACATAATGAACTACAAAGCATATAAAAGTCTACTAAGTTAATATACAAGATAGTAAGACAATACAACATCAAGGATAAGACTCCGGAACATAAGACTCATCCACGTAAGGCACATTTTCCACATTCTCCTCTTCAGGAGGCACGTACCCGTAATCCTGCGATAGTACACCTGTATGCATGCAATAATAGAGAGTGAGCTTATATAAAATAAGCCCAGCGAGGATCCGATAGATCTCGAACAAGGTTTACTAAACTCCTTGGAAATAATCCTTTGAGTCAGTAAACACACAATAACATCAATAATCATTATAAATGCAACAATAGTAATAACTGTAAACATACAATAAGGATACAATACGTTTACTGATGAAGCTCCATACACCAATTCCATGCTCAACAACCCCTTCAAACTCAATGACACAATTCCTGAGGTACCTTGACCTAGACCCACACCCCATGGCCTCTCCGCCCATGCGAGATAGGGATTAGCCATGATAACTGTGCCCGCAGCCCAGGATGCCTCCCGAGGTGACACAACATTATCAAAGCTCACAACAATGAGACTTAACATAAATAAACCGAGAGATCAGCAACAAAAGTGCCCGATTCCCGTAATCAATAATCAATAAATAAACTGGGAGATCAGCAACAAAAGTGCCCGATTCCCATACTCAATAATAAATAAATAAACAGGGAGATCAGCAACAAAAGTGCCCGATTCCCGTAATCAATAATCAATAAATAAACTGGGAGATCAGCAACAAAAGTGCCCGATTCCCATACTCAATAATAAATAAATAAACAGGGAGATCAGCAACAAAAGTGCCTAATTCCCGTAATCAATAATCAATCAATAATCTGGGAGATCAACAACAAAAGTGCCCGATTCCCGTACTCAATAATAATCAATATAACATCAATATAACATCAATATTTAATTAAACAACAAACAACTAAGTTAGATGACAAAGTAGGTCATCCAACTTAACATGCATGAAACACGTAATCTAACCCTAGTCTAACCATTAACAACTCACAATTCAATCACTCAAACACCACCCAATCATCTAAAGGCTCAATTCAACAATTTAAAGAAAGACAACCTAAACTTCAAATAATCATATCTTACATTTTACTAATCCAAACAACTCCAAATCAGTTCCAAACACTCACCCAATCAATCAACTATATTAGCCCCCTCGAAAACAAACCAAAACACATCCAAATCATGTCCAATAACCCTAAAACCCTAGTGTATCATGGCTGAAATTTCCAGATTTTGGCACGGACATCACAATCGAAAATTCGGCATTACAACGGCGCTACCACGTAATTATCAAGTATTTAGAAATCGATCGCAATCGATTTCGATCAACACAACACAATTTAATCAACTTTGAACAATTTAATCAAATTTAAATACCCGAAAAATAAAAATTATGCTACATCCGATAGAAACTCGTAGTATTACCACTAAACGATCCCTAGAATGTAAGGAGCAATAATCTAACATCAGATTACAATTCTAACGGTTCAATAATCATTTTTACGCATAAACACAAAATATGAGTTTTGAGATCTAGAATTTTTTTCTCTCACCTTTGATGTGTTTTGATGCAAGAAATGTGTAGAATGGATGCCAAACAATCAATTTCAAGCTTTGAATCACTCAATTCGGCTTTGAAATGCAAAATCTATGAGAAAAATACTTTGAAAATGCCTTCATCTTTCTCCTCCAAGGAGCCACGGTTTTGTGTGTGTTTTTGGTGGTGTTTTGCTTTGTTTTTAATGTGTGTTGATCATTTATTAAGTAAAGGTCAAATAAATAAAAGAAAGTCAAAGTGGAAACTAATTATTTTTAGTGTTTTCTTGTCTTTAAATGCATTTTCTTGATCACCAAAGTTCAAAACAATTATTCAACACCCAAGCTAGCTCAAGTAGGTTATTTTTAGGTGATAAGAAGTTTTACAATCAAACAATTTCACCCGAGTCGGCTTAAAACTCGATTTTCGCAAAAGTCGGTGTAAAAACCCTAATAAATTCTTAAGCCGATTTTAAAATCGTTTTTATCAAACACAGGTCTAAAGTCCATGGACTAGGTCTAGAAGGGTTAAAAAGACCAGTTTCAAAATTTTAGCGGACGTGTTTTGAAAACACTAATCACTGAAACTCGACGATAAAATTTCTGACTCCGTTTTTTATGAAAATGTCATGAATGCACATTTAGCATGTTCTAAGAGTATTGATATCAAAATTATCACATTCTAAGTCATGTAGCACATAGACAGGTCAATTCATGCAAAACGAGAATAAAACACGCAAAGCGAGATAAGGTCAAAAATTTGGGGTTTCACATTCTCCCCTCCTTAAAACAATTGCGTCCTCGCAATTTTGCATCGATCCCAAGACAAACTCCGGTGCTGACTCAAACATACTGATTGAAAGACCAATTACTAAATTCCGAATACGAACCAAGAACACCAAGTAGGAACACCAAATAAGATCATCTAATAAAAATCCCCATACAAGAAGCTTAAATAGGAACGCTGAATAAGAACACTGACTAGAATTTCTGAATAAGAATCTCAAATAAATTACCGAAGAAGAACGCCAAACATAGATCCCGTAATAGAGCACCAATCAAGAATACCAATTGAGAACTTCGAACAAGATCACCGAGAGAGAATACCAAATAATAATCCCAATATAAGAACTCCGGATAATACCGTATCAGAATTCCACATAAGAATACCGCATAGAAAATACCATAGAAGATGTCCAAAGAAGTATGCTGAATAAGAATCTCCATACACAAATCTTGAGGAAGAATGCCGTATAAAATCACCAAATAAGAATCCCAATAATCAATGTATGTCATAAAGTAGCTTGACCCCTAATCGGAATTCCATATACATCAGCGTCACATACTACTCAGTCGCCAACTGATATGATGCACATGCAAACTTTAATCGCATAAGGCAAACTTTCTACTTACATTTTAGCACGTTGCACTCAAGGAGGTATAATATTTAATTGGTTGAGAATAAGTAAGTTACCTTTCACCACTGCTGTCGCCTCTGGCAATTCCTCCAAGTTCACTACGTAGGCCCGACCCTGAGCCTGCTGCTGCTGAGGTGTACTGCTTGCAGGTCCACCCTGATAACCCTGGACTGCTGGCTGACCCGTAGAACCCTGATACCTGGGGCAATCCCTCGCCCGGTGTTGGTTGCTGCCGCAACCTAAACACGTCCCTGCCTTTCTTCGACAGTCGGCCTCCATATGGCCCTTACGTTTACAATAAACACACTGCAGCATCGGAGCACTGACACTGCCTCCTAAAGAACCAGAAGCTGAATAAGCAGCTGAACCAGCCTGCTGCTGAGGTCTCACCACACTAGGCCTGTACTGACCCTGAGACTGAGCTGGCCTATACTGAGTCTGAACCTGATATGGCCCTTGCTGAAACTGAGGCCGATAGTAACTCTGCTGACCCTGTGGCCAATAAGAACCCTGCTGGGCTGGTGGCCTGTAGACAACCTGCTGTACTGGAGGCCTATATATAACATGTTGGCCCTGTGGCTGATACGACCTCTTACTAGGTTGACTAGAGACAATCTGATCCCCTTTCCTCTTCTCTAACCTAGAAGCTGCATCAAAAGCCTCAGTGAAGATATCATAGCAATTCAAAGCCATTGCATCCTGAATCTCTGGCCTCAATCCCAACATAAATCTACTGGTCTTCCTCTCCTCCACAGCTACAAACTCCGGTGCATACCGAGACAACCTAGTGAATGTAGCCTCATACTGAGCCACAGAAGAATCCCCCTGTACCAAAGACAGGAACTCAGCCTCTCTCCTCTCCCGTGCAACCCTCGAGACATACTTATCCTTAAAAGCAGTCAGAAAGGCATCCCAAACATACGGAACACCCCGGGTCTCCCAACTGGCTCTCAGAGTGCGCCACCACTCCTCTGCCTCATCATCAAGCAAATAGACAACAGAAGTCATCTTCCTCTCATCAGTGTACCCGAGAGGATAAAAAATTTTCTCTAACTTACTAATCCACGACTCGGCCTTCCTATCATCAGGCTCTCCCTGAAATCTAGGAGGATAGTACCCCAGAAACTCCTTCATAGAACCTCGACCGTGATCACCACCCTGTACATTCTGTATCTGGGCCTGCAATGCCTGAGTCTAAGCAGCCTGACCCGCTAACAACTGAGCCTGTCCAGCCATCAAATCTGCAATCCGATCCATTGCTACCTCTAACCTATCATCACCCCTATCACGGCCTTGTACCATACTACCAGGAACCTCATCTACTATCTTGGGCCTACCACGAGTTCTCGGTCTACCGGCCATCGTATTAATCAAAGAGTTAGCACAGTTATAGCACGTAAACAAGTTATAAACAATTATTAACACCTAAACAACAAACTCATATAAAACACATAAACAAATTGATCACATAATCACTTAATCACATAATCACTTAATCACTTAATCATTTAATCATATTAATACATATTTCACTTTTCTTTCACTTCATACATACTTGCATGCTTAGACCACTACCCACATTCCGAGGATACCCCGGCTGACAGCTAATCAAGCTCTGATACCACTTAAATGTCACGCCCCAACTCGACCCCTCCTATAATCAGTCAGGACGCAACGGAATTTCGGCAGTATAACGATAGTATATAGGACTCCAAGGCTCTAAACCAACCTCAACAGAACATCATACATCTAACAACTCCTCAATAAAATAATAACATACATCATAACCATATTATACAATAATCATCTCTTGTTATACGCCTCCATTCCAACATAATACATAAACCTTAATATACATTACAAAACATATTGAGCCAATCTAGCAACCTAATCAAAGACCAAAGAAAGGCTACTAAGACAGCATCAACTAATTCATTATCTTTTCAACATCTTTTACATAATGAACTACAAAGCATATAAAAGTCTACTAAGTTAATATACAAGATAGTAAGACAATACAACATCAAGGATATGACTCCGGAACATAAGACTCATCCACGTAAGGCACATTTTCCACATTCTCCTCTTCAGGAGGCACGTACCCGTAATCCTGCGATAGTACACTTGTATGCATGCAATAATAGAGAGTGAGCTTATATAAAATAAGCCCAGCGAGGATCCGATAGATCTCGAACAAGGTTTACTAAACTCCTTGGAAATAATCCTTTGAGTCAGTAAACACACAATAACATCAATTATCATTATAAATGCAACAATAGTAATAACTGTAAACATACAATAAGGATACAATACGTTTACTGATGAAGCTCCATACACCAATTCCATCCTCAACAACCCCTTCAAACTCAATGACACAATTCCTGAGGTACCTTGACCTAGACCCACACCCTATGGCCTCTCCGCCCATGCGAGATAGGGATTAGCCATGATAACTGTGCCCGCAGCCCAGGATGCCTCCCGAGGTGACACAACATTATCAAAGCTCACAACAATGAGACTTAACATAAATAAACCGAGAGATCAGCAACAAAAGTGCCCGATTCCCGTAATCAATAATCAATAAATAAACTGGGAGATCAGCAACAAAAGTGCCCGATTCCCATACTCAATAATAAATAAATAAACAGGGAGATCAGCAACAAAAGTGCCCGATTCCCGTAATCAATAATCAATAAATAAACTGGGAGATCAGCAACGAAAATGCCTGATTCCCATACTCAATAATAAATAAATAAACAGGGAGATCAGCAACAAAAGTGCCCGATTCCCGTAAGCAATAATCAATCAATAATCTGGGAGATCAGCAACAAAAGTGCCCAATTCCCGTACTCAATAATCATCAATATAACATCAATATAACATCAATATTTAATTAAACAACAAACAACTAAGTTAGATGACAAAGTAGATCATCCAACTTAACATGCATGAAACACGTAATCTAACCCTAGTCTAACCATTAACAGCTCACAATTCAATCACTCAAACACCACCCAATCATCTAAAGGCTCAATTCAACAATTTAAAGAAAGACAACCTAAACTTCAAATAATCATATCTTACATTTTACTAATCCACACAACTCCAAATCAGTTCCAAACACTCACCCAATCAATCAACTACATTAGCCCCCTCGGAAACAAACCAAAACACATCCAAATCATGCCCAATAACCCTAAAACCCTAGTGTATCATGGCTGAAATTTCCAGATTTTGGCACGGACATCACAATCAAAAATTCGGCATTACAACGGCGCTACCATGTAATTATCAAGTACTTAGAAATCGACGGCAATCGATTTCGATCAACACAACTCAATTTAATCAACTTTGAACAATTTAATCAAATTTAAATACCCGAAAAATAAAAATTATGCTACATCCGACAGAAACTCGTAGTATTACCACTAAAAGATCCCTAGCATGCAAGGAGCAATAATCTAACATCAGATTACAATTCTAACGGTTCAATAATCATTTATACGCATAAACACAAAATATGAGTTTTGAGATCTAGAATTTTTCTCTCACCTTTGATGTGTTTTGATGCAAGAAATGTGTAGAATGGATGCCAAAAAATCAATTTCAAGCTTTGAATCACTCAATTCGGCTTTGAAATGCAAAATCTATGAGAAAAATACTTTCAAAATGCCTTCATCTTTCTCCTCCAAGGAGCCACGGTTTTGTGTGTGTTTTTGGTGGTGTTTTGCTTTGTTTTTAATGTGTGTTGATCATATATTAAGCAAAGGTCAAATAAAATAAAATAAAGTCAAAGTGGAAACTAATTATTTTTAGTGTTTTCTTGTCTTTAAATGCATTTTCTTGATCAACAAAGTTCAAAACAATTATTCAACACCCAAGCTAGCTCAAGTAGATTATTTTTAGGTGACAAGAAGTTTTATAATCAAACAATTTCACCCGAATCGGCTTAAAACTCGATTTTCGTAAAAGTCGGTGTAAAAACCCTAATAAATTCTTAAGCCGATTTTAAAACCGTTTTCATCAAACACAGGTCTATTAAAGTCCATGGACTAGGTCTAAAAGGGTTAAAAAGACCAGTTTCAAAATTTTAGCAGACGTGTTTCGAAAATACTATTCACTGAAAATCGACGATAAAATTTCTGACTCCGTTTTTGATGAAAATTTCATGAATGCACATTTAGCATGTTCTAAGAGTATTGATATCAAAATTATCACATTCTAAGTCATGTAGCACATAGACAGATCAATTCATGCAAAACGAGAATAGACCACGTAAAGCGAGATAAGGTAAAAAATTTGGGGTTTCACAGTACCTTGGTAACTATTGTTATAGGCAAATTCTGTAAGCGAAAAATATCTCTCCCAACTCTTACCGAAGTCCAGAATACAAGCTTGCAACATATCCTCGAGTATTCTGATAGTTCTCTCAGATTGACCGTCCGTCTGAGGGTAATAAGAAGTACTGAAGTTCAACATTGTGCCCAAAGCTTTCTGAATCTTTTGCTAGAACTGAGATGTGAATCTGGGATCTCTGTCTAACACAAAACTCTTTGGAATCCCATGAAGTTTAACTATATTCTTAACATACAATTCAACTAGCTTGTCAAGAGAATCAATTTTCTTTGTGGCAATGAAGTGAGAAGTCTTGGTCAATCTATCATCGACCACCCAAACTGAATCATTACCTTTCAAAGATCTTGGCAAGTCTGACACGAAATCCATAGTAATGTGGTCCCATTTCCAATCAA
This sequence comes from Ehretia macrophylla, assembly GCA_037974665.1. NCBI lineage: Eukaryota > Viridiplantae > Streptophyta > Magnoliopsida > Boraginales > Ehretiaceae > Ehretia > Ehretia macrophylla. The sequence continues at coordinate 547,467 of CM075768.1, forward strand.
GAATAGCCAAAGGTTGTAATAACCCTGCAGGTCTCTGATGCTCATCTTTAACTTTATGGCAGGTCAAGCATCTAGGTATATAATCCGCAATCTCCCTTTTCATGTTATTCCACCAGAAGTTCTGTTTCAGGTCTCTGTACATCTTTGTACTATCTGGATGGATAGTGTACTTAGAACTGTGTTCCTCAGCAAGTATTTCTTTCTTTAAAGCTGGCTCACTCGGAATACAAATTCTGCCCTTGAATTTGAGAATGCCATCCTCATGGAGTTTGAAGTCTGACTCTCTCCATTTAGACTTTTCTAGGATTTTCAACAATTGTGGATCAGTCTGCTGAGCTTCTCTAATCCTAGATAATAATAGAGATTGAATCTGCAACTTGCAAATTGAATACCAGAATTTGAAGTTTGGGCTTCCATAAACATAGTTCTTCCATGAACTACCAATTTTTGTGATAATCAAGCTAGCAACTGTAGCCTTTCGGCTCAAAGCATCAGTAACAATATTGGCCTTACTTGGTAGATAATTAATAGTGCATTTATAGTCCTCAAGTAATTCCAGCTAACGCCTCTGCCTCATGTTCAACTTTTTCTGTGAAAATAGATATTTCAGACTCTTATGATCTGTAAAGATTTCAAATTTGTTACCCTAGAGATAGTGACGCCATTTCTTTAGTGTAAAGATAATTGCCGCCAGCTCAAGATTGTGCGTCGGATAGTTGAGCTCATAGGGTTTCAGTTTTCGGGAGGCATATGTGATAACTTTTCCATTCTGCATAAATACACAGCCCAAACCCTCCTTGGAAGCATCATTATAGATTACCAGGTTATCAGTTTCCTCAGGTAATGCAAGAATAGGAGCCATGGTTAACCATTTCTTCAATTCCTAGAAGCTTGCCTCATATTTTTCATTCTAGTCAAACACAGTTTTCTTTTGAGTGAGCTGAGTCAAAGGTCCAGGAATTTTAAAGAAGTCCTTGACAAATCTTCTATAATAACCTACTAAACCTAGAAAATTGTAGATCTCTATAACAGTTTCAGGCCGTTTCCAAGCTAATACAACCTCAATCTTCGTCGGATCAACATAAATACCATCCTGTGAGATAATATGACCGAGAAAAACAACTTGTTTTAACCAGAACTCACATTTGCTGAATTTTGCAAAAAATTTATGCTCTTGAAGAGTCTGTAATACAATCCTGAGATATTGTTCGTGCTCAACCTCAGATATAGAATACACAAGAATATCATCAATAAAAATAACCACAAATTGGTCCAGATACGGACGGAATACCCTCTGCATTAAGTCCATAAATGCGACGGAAGCATTAGTCAAGCCAAACGGCAGAACAACAAACTCATAATGGCCATATCGAGTTCTGAAGGCAGTTTTAGGCACATCATCTTTCTTGATCCTTAATTGATAATAACCTTGCCTCAAATCAAATTTAGAAAATACCCTGGCACCCTACAACTGATCAAATAACTCCTCAATTAAAGGAAACCGATACTTGTTTTTAATAGTCACCTGATTAAGACCCCTATAATCAATACACAAGCGAAGATATCAGTCCTTCTTCTTAACAAATAAAACTGGTGCACCCCAAGGCAAAGAACTTAGCTGAATAAATCCCTTCTCAAGTAAACCCTGCAACTGAAGTTTCAATTCCTGCAATTCAGGCGGAGCCATTCTATACGGAATTCTAGAGATAGGTGTAGTCCCCGATAATAAGTCAATCACAAACTCTATCTCTCTATCAGGTGGTAAACCAGGTAATTCTTCAGGAAAAACCCCCGGAAACTCTTTCACAATAGGCATGTCATTTAGTTTTAGTTCGTCCCCAGGTTGATTAATTAGATAAGCAAGATAAGCCTCACAACATTTGCCCAACATTTTTGATGCTTTAATAGAAGAAATTATAGGGTTCCAGTTGATTTTCTACTTCCAACTATTTCAATTCCAGGCTGGTTGGGCATTTATAGTTTCACAATCTTCTTCCTACAATCAAGCTGTGCATAGTATCTTCCTAACCAATCTATCCCCAATATAATTTCAAAGTCGTGGAAGGGTAGAATAATCAAATCGGCAGGAAATATATGACCCCCAATATAAATATTACATGCCTTACAAATAGACTAAGTAACAAACTTCGGACCCATAGGTGTATAAACCACAATGTTATGCAACAATTTATCATGTTTCAATTTAGCATTTTGTGCACAAATAGGTGTAATAAATGAATGTGTAGCCCTGAAATCAATTAAAACTTTAACCGACTGATCATTAAGAAGAAAAGTACCTTTTACCACAGTAGTCGTATCCAGAAGCTCCTCTACATCCAAAGAAAATACTCGGGCCTGCCCCCGTGGCGCTGGTGTTGTAGCAGGTGTGTCACGATCCCCTTTCCCTAATTAATGTAATAGTCTCTGCTACAGCATTAATGAAACAAAAAGGATTACATTCAACTTAAGTAGACTTCACAATCCAGGATCGTGATGCAACGGGCTTAAGAAGATCACTCCTTTTAGGTCCGCTAAGGCAAAACATACTAGCCCGAGCTCTAATTTCCATGAACTAAACATCCAAGTTACTAATACTACAGTTACATAACCTATTACAAGATTTCCTCAAATCAATACATTATACAAACTTCATTACTAATAATTATAATTACAACTAACGAATATTATCTACAAGACCTAGATCCTTCATGTGAAACCCCAATTTTCGTCTTTACCTCAATTTGTGTGTGTTTGCCTCGATTTGCATGATTTGACTTGTTTTTGTGGTATATGGGTTAGAATGTGCTAAATATGTGGTTTATATTCCTAATATATGCTATGTGTGCATTCATGAAATTTTCATCAAAAACGGAATCATAAATTTTATCGACGGTTTTAGTGAATAGTATTTTGAACACCTGTCCGCTAAAATTTTTACAGGGGTATTTTAAGTGTTTCAAAACCTAGTCCTCTATTATTAATAGACCAATGTTTGATAAAAATTGATTCTGAAACGGAATAGTAATTTAAATAGACTTTTCTAGCAAAAAATAGCGTTTTTGAGCTAAATAGTAATTTCTTCTAAACCCGATTCTTGCATTGACTTTTGTTGACCTAGTATATATTAATATAAATGTATTTATATGTGGTATTAAATGATTTTAGATTAATTGTGCATTCAAAAGACATTTGAAAATAAATAATATGACTTTTCACCTTCTTTTGCAAAAATAGCGTTTTTAACTGACTCGGGTGAAATTGTTTGAATGTAAAACTTCTTGTCACCTAAAAATGAACTACTTGAGATAGTTTAGGTGTTGCGTAATTAATTTGAGCAAGAGTAGTCATGAAAATGAATTAAAAGACAAAAAAACAATAAAAATAATTAGTTTCCACCTTTGACTTTCTTTTATTTATTTGACCTTTGCTTAATATATCATCAACACACATTAAAAACAAAGCAAAAAACCTCCAAAAACACGCAGAATACTGTGGCTTTTTGTAGGAGAAAGATGAAGGCATTTTCAAGGCTTCTCAAAGCACTTTTCACATAGATTTTGCAATTCAAGTCCAAATCACTTCATTCAAAGCTTCATTTCACTTGTTGGGCATCCATTCTACACATTTCTTGCATCAAAACACATCAAAGGTGAGAGAAAAATTCTAGATCTCAAAAGTCAGATTTTATGTTTTTGCTTATAATTGCATTTTGAACCGTTAGAATGTTAATTTGAAGTTATATTATTTCTCAGTGCATGCTAGGGATCGTTTATGTGTATTACTACAAGATTTGAACCATTGTAGCGAAATTATTTATTTTCGAGTATTTAAAGTTGATAGATTGGCCATTTGATGAATACCTTGAGTTGTTGTGGTTGGAATCGATTGCCGTCGGTTTCCAAAAGTTTGTTAATTACGTGGTAACGCCGTTATAATACCGAATTTTCGATTGCGATGTTTGTGTGAAAATCCGGAAATTTCAGCCTAGGTGCATTGAGGTCTTAGGGTTGTTGGGCTCGATTTTGATGTGTCTTGGTTGGTTTCCGAGAGGGCTAATGTAGTTGATTGAATGGGTGAGTGTTAGAAACTGATTTGGAGTTGTTTGGATTAGTAGAATTTAAGATATGTTTTTTTGAAGTTTAATTTCTCTTTCTTTAAATTGTTGAATTGAGCCTTAGTTCATTGGGTAGTATTTGAGTGATTGAATTGTGAGTTGTTAATGGTTAGACTAGTATTAGATTACATGTTTGATGCATGTTAAGTTGGATGGCCTACTTTGTCATCTAACTTAGTTGTTTGTTTTGATTACTTGATGTTATATTGATGGCAATTGATGATTATTGATTGATGATTCATGAACCGGGAGATAGGCAATTCTGCTAGATTTTCCTCTTGTGAATAATATTTATTATTATTGATGAGTCTTGGTATGTGTATGCCACCTCTCGAGTAGTATCGGGCTGTCGGGTTGATAACGGCATGACTACCATAGGCTACCCCCAACTCACATGATGGAGGTGTTATGGAGGGAGGGGCTAGTGAGGTACCTCGGGTGCGTGAGTAATAGGGAGTTACAAGAAGAACGGTTAAGATCATGATAACGTTTGGAGCTATACCAACTAGAGTATCCTTTATTGATTGGTCATTATAGTTTTGTGTTTATATTGTTATTGATGTTTTATTGCGTGTTTACTGCTCAAAGGATCATTTTCGAGGAGTATAGTAAATACTGTTAGAGATCTATTGGATCCTCACTGAGCTTGTTTTATATAAGCTCACTCTCTATTATTGCATGCATACAGGTGTTATTGAGCAAGATTACGGGTACGTGCCTCAGGAAGCTGAAAATGTGCCTTACGTGGATGAGTCTTATGTGTGGGAGTCTTTGCCATGAGATTGTTTATAGTTATTGTAACATGATGTATTGTAAAACCTACCTTAGTATGAAGACATATGTATGTTGACTTAGTAGTCTTTCTTTTGATCATGTTTAGATTACTAAGTTTGTTTTAATCTATTTTGCATTGTATACTAAAGTTAAGGTATTATGTTGGAACGGAGGCGTATAACTAAGAATGATTATTGTATAGTATGGTTATGTTGTATGTTGTTAACTTAATTGATGAGTTGATTGTTGAATGGTTGAGGAGTTTGGTTGTATGATATTCTGAGAGGTTGGTTTAGAGCCTCGGTGTCCTAATTACTGTCGTCATACTGCCGAAATTCTGTTGCGTCCTGACTGATTATAGGTGCGGTTGAGTTGGGGCGTGACACTTCAGTTTACCTCATCTAGGTTTAGCTACTTCATCTAGACCTCACAAGAATGATAAATAATTATTTACAATCCGTATATCCAAAAGAATAATTACAACCCTTCAAGTATTCCAATTTACATCACACAATAACACATAATAAGGGAGTACATCATGGCATCACGTAGGATCACAAAAGGTAGAAGATCCAACTCAATAAGGAACTGGAGCTTTTCATTCCATGATTGGCTTAACTATACCTGAAATAGTAAAGAAATAAGAATGAGCTACAACTAGCTCAGCGAGGGTTAAAGGTCACGGGTGGTTTTCGTAAACATTTTCTATTTAGAAAGCATTTTTTCTTGGAAAACATGTTATGTATGAGTTTTAATTAAGTACAAGAATTAATGAACATGCGGTAACAATTAACCCAACTCCTGGGGCAAAGGCTCCTACGGGAGTGTATCACATAATATCAAAAGGATACAGTTGTTCTGGCAGTTGCTGTAGTCGGCCGGCCTTGCATCAATCTCCATCAATATCCCCAAACCCCTAGGTGATATCCGGATATCCACCGGGGACCATGGTAGTCGAGACCTACTGGTAGCCCTATGCTACCCAAGGGAAACGAACGCAACCATGCCCATAGTGCAGTTGCAACCATTGTGCCCGTAGTGGTTAACATTGTAACCATAACATGAATAATAACATAAAGGGGAGGCAACAAAGTAGGTTTCCTGACTACGTATAGCAAGCAAGCATATCAAGATCTCAATTTGGTCTAATCCACATATAACATGTATAAGCATGTAGTATTAAGTAATCCACTATAGCTCGGAGTTGATGATCTGTATTAATTTCATGTATACAAGATCTTCGCATGTATGGAAATTTGCAATTCATCCATTAACTGGCATACTAAATAGGCATGGAATCATCTTTCATGTATAACATTTATGACATTATACAAGGATTAGCCATCCTATATTGCCTACATTTTTTAGTTTCCCAACATCACATAGAAATTGGCAATAATATAGCACTCAACTTGTGGAACAAATCTGTAATTTAATACCACTATGCTAAACTAGGGTTCGATACGGTTCTAACGCTTCTGACTATGCCTCAATCTGACCTCTATAACTCCCGAAATCACTAAAATAACTTATCACGTTTGTCCAGAAACCTCATCAGCAAACGAGGGGCCCTCCACCGGTTGACCGGTGGAGGGGGGGGAGGGGAGGGGGTCTTCTGATCGTGCCCAGCTATGAAAATTTTCAGCTAAGCATTCTCACCTCTTTTTAACTCCAATTCAACCCAAATCTTCCATACATGAACAAGACCTTTAAGCAAGCATTATAAATCATAAATCAAGCAACTATACTCAATTTTTTACCTAAACTCAAGATACGCATATCATTAAATCCATCAACAACCCTCAAAGTAAGATCCGAGTTCAATAACATAATTACTACCACAAATCAAGCATTAATGACTTTGAAAACCTTTATGGAAAAGATCCTTCACCTCTATTGTGCAAGAAAATGTTAACTCAAGGTTGTAGCATACAAAGGCAAGCTCGAAAATGGCTAGAAATGGCTGGACAAGCTTCTCTCCTCCTTATTCTTTCTCTTTCTTCTTCTTTCTTTTTTTTCTTCTCTCCCTCTCATTTTCTCTCTTGGTCGAGTATATGTGTATGTGTGTGTATGTTGTGTTTTGTTTTGTGTATGTATGTAATGTGTATGTATGTAATTGTTAGGTAAACAAATATCAAAAGGGGCAAATGACGAGAGTGCCCTACAACTAAAACATGTATTACTAGTTTGCCATTTTCAGTTGAATTGCAATTAATTAGTTACTACTCTTCACTTATTGAAGTAAAATTAATGTCTACGACACATAAAACTCCTTAATGCACGTAATTGAACATTTTGGCATGTAAAACGATGAATATGCACATTAAATGATATCAAGGCATATTAATTGATGCTAATGCATATGGAATGATATAAATCCATACTAATTAATGTAATTGCATATTAATTAATATAAATGCATATTAAATGATGAAAAAATCATGAAATGTTATAAAATGCACATGAGCCTCGTGCGGGGTTTCACATAGTGCCCTGGTTTGAGTACCTTGACAAGATGTTTGACCTCTGGTGTTCTTGAATTTCAAGAAATTCTTGACCCTGCGCTAGTCACTCCCGCAACCTGTACACCTGTTCAATCTCTTCCAACAATTCTCCTCAGTATGGCCCTAATGCTGACAGAAGCTGCACTGCTGGTGATGTCTTCCAATAGTGCCTCCCGTAGGAGTTCTGTAAGTAGAGGTAGCTGAACTACCCTGTTGAGATTGTGCCACAACTGGACGAGGTTGCCCCTGAGTCTGACTCTAAACTGGTCGTGCCTAAGTCTGAGTAGGCCCGATATATCTCTGAGTCTGCCTCGACTGCTGACTCTGACCAACTGAAACATTCTGCCTCTGATACCCCTGACTCTGTGTCTGATGTGGCATTTACTGGGCTGGCTCGACTCTCCAAACAGATCTGATTTCCATTTCTCATATCTGGTAGCTATCCTAACTGCTGCGGAATAAGTGGGATAATCCTTGGTAGATAAATTCAAAGAATATCGGGCCTCAGCCCCATAACAAACCTCTGAATCCTCTTACTCTCCAACAGTACTAAAGCTGGCATATAACGGGACAAGCGGGTGAAAGCAGCGTCATACTGATCAATTGACATATTGGCCTATTTCAGATTAATAAACGCTTGCTTCCATCTCTCAATAGCTGTCTCTGTAATAAATTTCTCCTAAAACTCCCTGACAAACTCATCCAAAGTCCGGGGTGTTACCTCAGCCTCCCATCTGGATTTCACAGTATGCTACCATTGCTCAGCATCTCCCTCGAGCAGACACTCAGCGCAATCAACCCTTCTCGCATTAGAGTACTCGAGGCCAGTAAGAATTTTCTTCACTTTATTCAACCATTGCTCTGCCAACATATCATTGGGCTCTCCGAAGAAACTAGACGGACCCCAATGCAAAAATTTCTCAAGGTAGTTACCACTACCGCCCTCTGTTCCACCTTGACCCTAACCCATATTACCTGCGAGTACATATCATCCCTGCCTCTGCAATACTTGTGCAATCTGACCTATTTCAGTAGTCAAATGTGCATTAATAGTCTGTTGATCTACTTCTTCTTCCCCAACATTCTGATTTCTAGTCTGACGGCGGGGCCCCATCTCGTATAGCTAGAATACAAAGTATTATGACATGCATATATGTAATCCACAAATAAATCATATAAAATAAGTTCAAATAAGTTCACATAAAGCCACATGTAAAGGTCATACAAACACCTTACATACAAAAGGTACAAATAAAACACTTAATCATACTTTTCATTCTAAACCTTTCACATTCTCTTTTTCATGCTAGCATGTCCTTTATTAATTCAATCTTTCACTTATTCAGTCAAAAGAAACACTTATTCATGCAATTACACTTTCATATAATAGACTTCTTCCCCACAGACTGAGAAATCTATCTCGGCTCATGCATTCTATAAGCTCTGATACCACCTAAATGTCACGCCCTGACCCAACCCCACACTAAAAGTTAAGTCCGGACCTGACAAACGGACATAATCTCTTCTGTACTATGGACATTTTGAAAACCTGCAACATTCAATAAAACCACAAATACAACTAGAACTTCAATTCCAACTAATCCCAACTTCAAGGCCATCCGAGCCTCAAGCAATACAAAGCAGTTTAAATACATACATGCATGCAATCAACAATTCTAGAATCTTTATCTCATACCTGCTTATCATACCACTCAATGTTATCATTTAAACATACTTAGGAATTAAAGTCAATAGTTCAACCCTTGCATTCACACCCAAGCATGCAACAAAACTAAAAGCAGGAATATTAGTTATTACATGCCAGAGATACATATCTCATACTACATTTAACTTACAACTGGACAATTATATATACATAAGCACATAGGTTCCAAAATAGGATATAAAGTAATACAAGCAAAGTCTTCACATAAACAGCAAGAAACACAGCCACCTCAAGCACAAAGCACACATCAACTAAGGCCATTGCTCCGCTTGCACCTCTTGTTTCTCACCCTCAACTAAATCAAGCTGGGGTTCAACCTCAACACCTCCTGAAACATGTTAACAACGTATGAGCAACCACAATTGCCCAATGAGGGATAAAGTCTACCGAGACGTGCTCGTGCAATGCAATAGTTTAAAAACAAGTAAACCAGTCAAGTAAACAAAGTACATTTAAACAATAAGTTAGCACACATTAAAAAGGATACAATTCACTTTAACCCCAACACTCCAGAAGTCACTTTGATCTTTAATCATGAACCTCGATCCACGAACCTCTATCAATGTGTCGGCATAATCCCAATCACTCTAGTGGGTGTACTCCAGATGTACCTCGATAATCCTATGACGCAACACCCCTTGGCAATCTCCGGACCAGGCAAGTGAGGGACAAGAGCACAGAGATCGAATATGCACTAGCAAGCCCACCGCCGCCCAATCGATATCCAATATAACTGCCCCTGACTCTATGGTTACACAACCACTATGAAATGCACTTTAACCAATGATGATCCAACAATAGAATAAAGCAATAACACTTAGGAGGGACAACAAAGTAGGTTGCCCTCGAAAACAATTCAATTATAAGCATTAGCATACAAACGACTAAACGAGTACAAAAGGGTTATTAACATATTTTACACGGAACTTACCAAACGCTCATGAATATCTTAAAAACACATTTGAACACTTAATAAGCAATCACAAGGCCTTAGAAGTGCAAAACAACTTATTTCCTACATTTTCCCCTTTGTAACTTAAGCCATTTGTCTTCCAAACACAAGTTAATGTTCCAGTTTAGTGAGCGGGCTATTTCATACTTCTAATTACCCCTTATGGTACCCTTAAGACCCTTCAAACTACCCAATTACCCGCATTTAGCACAAAAGCCCCAATTGCCCCTTTATGAGTTTGTACTACACGTACCCTAACCGGAACCCAACCGAGGTTTAACAAAGTATATCTAGCACCTATATAGCTTAAGAATACTAAATGTGATAGCCAAATCAACCCAGATTCGTATTACACCCGAAACCCTTTTCTAAAAGTTGCTAAATTCGCATTTTTACCAAGTGCCAAGCAATTAAACGTCACGGTGTTACTAATCTATCTTTATCAACATCTAAGGCACCTAATAGAAGCAATGAATCAAGCTATAAGGCACAATTTCAGAAAATCCTAAAAAAACGTCACTATTTATTACCCTAAAATCAAACTATCGAATTTACCGTTTAAAAAGCAAAACAATTGCATAAATATAGTCTCTACCACATGTAGATAACATATATAACAACTTTCAATCAATTCATGAGCCAAAATCAACAAATAAAGAAATGACATAAACTTTGAAATTAAAAAAGAATGCAAAAATCCCTCGCAAATGGTGTGTAGAAGCTTGTAGGAAGCTTGCAGGAAGCTTGCAAACACTCAAAGTCACTTGCTCCTAGCTTGCAAGGGCCTAAATCCAAGGTTTGATTAGCAAAATCTTCACCTTTCTCTTCTTTTGGGCTGTTGGGTTTGGGGGGCAGATTTTGGGGCTTTTTGTTTTGTTTTTTATGTTATAATGTATGTATATATGTAGTAATATGGATATATAATATATATATATATGTTTGTGTGTGTGAAATGCTAACTTAAAGTGGCCAACATCACTTGAAATAAGTCCAATAACGTAATGAAATGCTAGCTAGCTCAAAATAATGTTAGACTATAGAACACTATTCAACGAACCGCTAAAACATTTTCTAAACGAATGTTCCTAACGCATTTTGCTCAAACACACATTTTTCTCATTCCTAAAATAATTAATATGACTTAGGAAAAATGCTAATTCAAATAAAATAGGTAATTGAAAAGCGTAATGAATAGTAACTAATGAAAGTAACAAGTAACGCACAATTAAAATGCACAAAGAGTGAATGCAACAGTTAATAGAAGTACGACAAAGTTCTCGGGCATCACACCCTGACTCTGTGATACAAACTGCCTCTTGGTAGGCTGATGAGAACCCACTATTAACTCTACCTTACGTTTTTCAAACCTTGAAGTTGCCTTCACTGCATCTGTATAAGTGGCAAATGAATTAATATACAAGTTCAGATTAATGTCCCTTCTCGAACCCCAAATAAATCTCTAAATCATTTGCCTCTCGGGTCATACCAACTCAGGCATATAATGTGACAACCTGTCAAATGTGGCCTCGTACTGGGCGACTATCATATTACCCTGTTTCAAGGTGACAAATTCTCCCTCTCGCCTCTCTCTAGTTACCTCGGAAATGTATTTATCTCTGAAGTCTCTCATGAAGTCAGCCCAAGTATACTGTACAGGCTCAGCATCCCATCTCCGCTGCACAGTCCTCCACCACTATTTAGCGTCACCATCTAGTAGGAATATAGCAAAGGAGATCCGTCTCTCATCATTGTACTCTAAAACATTGAAAATTTTATCAACTCTATTAATCCACTTCTCGGTTTTCTTGTCAACCCATGTTTTAAAAACTTTTCAAGTTGAGTACTACTGCTGTTACCCCCAGTTGTTCCACTGCCCTTTGCTTGATCTCAACCACGACCGGGATTACCTGCAGGCTGATTACCTTCCTGCCTCTGTTCCTCAATATACTAAATAATCCTGTTGATTGGTGTAGCCATGCTGGCTATAACCTGTTCATTAGTCGGTTGCTGACCCAAGTCTGCCTGATCAACATTTTGTGCTCTAGTTTGTTGACGAGGCCCCTTAGTAAAAACTAGAATACATAAGTATTATGACAGATACACAGACAGTTCATAGATATATCATATAAGAGCAAGTTCATACAGGTTCATTCAAGTTCACACAAAGTCATACAAGTTCATACAAGGCACCTTGTTCACGAAAGTTACATATAAAGCACTTAACATGCTATACACTCTAAACTTTTCATATACACACAATATCATGCAATAGACACTTCATATTCTTATTTTCAAGCTAGCATGTTTCTCACTTAGGCAATCATACACTTAGACAATTAAGCAATCACACAATCACACAATTTCACTTTTCGCATAAAGACCTCTACCCCACAGACCGAGAAACCTATCCTGGCTCATGCATTCTATAAGCTCTGATATCACCTAAATGTCACGCCCCCAACCTAACCCTATACTAAAGGGTAAGTCTAAACCTAACAAACGGACTAAGTCTCCTCTGTACCATGACTAACCGGTTACCTGCACACAGAAGAAATAGCCATAAAACAATATACCAGCATTCACAACATGGCTTTCCAAGTCTATAGGGCCATCCGAGCCTTTCTACTAAAACAAAATATAGCATACATGCATGCATTTTCTATTAACTATTGAAACACTATGTTTATAACCTCGATTATCATACTACTCTAATCTTATCTATTTAACTTTCTTATATTTTAAGTCCACCAACCAACTTCTATTAAACCATACAAGCAAGCAAGCTAACTAAGCAAGAAAGTAAAGCTTTAAAGTTATTACATTCCAACATTTAACTACTTTATCATACAAGACACCAAACTTTAAATTACAATCTTCCAAGATTAACATCAATACAAACAAGACCATAAGGTATCAAAATAGACTTATACAACAACAACACATTTTTCCATATCCAGCATTCAAGCAAGCCAACCTCAACAAGCAATCACTCAAGGCAATTGATCAATCTGAACTTCCTCATCTCCTTCTACAGTTAATAGCTGGGGGTCAACCTCAGCTCTTGCTGAAACATGTTAAAAAGAGGAATAAACAAACACAGTTGCTCAGTGAGGGATGAGGTACAGTTAATCGAGGGCATTTTTGAAAATCTTTTCATGCAATGAAACAGTTAAACACAAGAAATAACATCTATATAGTAAATAAGCAATTAAACAATTAAATACCACACAATTAAAAGGATACGATCTCAATAACCCCAAACACTCCAAAGTCTTGATCCCGATCATGAACCTTGATCCACGAACTCAATCAATATGTCGGCATAATCTCAAACACTCCAGTGGGTGTACTCCGGATATACCCTGAAATCCTACAACCCAACACCCCCTAGAGATCTCTGGACTAGGCAAGCGAGGGATTAAAGCACAGAGATTGAATATCCACTAGCAAGCCTGTTGCTGCCCAACAAATACCCAATACATCCGCCCTGACGATATGGTTGCGCAACCACGATGCAATGCACTCAAGATAAAAATGACAATATAATTCAATAACCACATAAACGAGGGACAACAAAGTAGGTTTCCCTCGCATATAATTACAATCAATAAGCAATATAACAATGTACACAATATATAGTTATATTCCAACAATGTAGTCAAGCCACTCAATTCACGAACTTCTCTAAAAGAATACACAAGCTATACAAAAGCATTTAAACTCTCAAATAACCAACTACAAGCCAATTGCTAACATTTTCTCAACTTTTTATAAACTAATCCCCTTTGTCCCAATTCAAGCTCATACAAAACGAAACCCAAGCAAACCACAATCCAACCATTCTAACTTCTTAATGACACTTTATGACCCCCTTATAAGCTATGAAAACTCGCTTTTAACCACTTCTTCCATGAAAGCCCCAAAAGCCCCCAAAGTCCCATGGTCACTTTGAACTACAACTACCCAAACTTCCCCTCAAATCAATGCCATAATTACATTTTAAGCACTACCTAACATTATAAACACTAGCCATGGTATTCAATCACAGCCGAACAACCAAACGCTAAACGACCACTTTTGTATCTAAGCCAATTTAGTAAGTTTATTCAAGTTTTATTCGTTCTAAGCACTAACCTAGGTTCAATAGCACCTATGGCATCATTAGATAACATAGAATCAAGCTTGGAATCATTAATTAACACAAACCCTAGAAAAATACTATTCATTATATTCTTTAATTAACCCTTTGTAAGAATTCAATAACTAAGCCATTAAACTACACAAATCAAGTCTCCATAGCAAGTAAACACTATATTATACCATATTCAAGCATTATATAAGAAATTAACAACAAATCTAAGAATTTAAAGACAAGATATAAACTTTGAAAACATGATTAAGTGCAAATCCCTCACCAAATAAGGCTTATATATGCAAGAACTAGGCTTGTAGGAGCTTGAATCCACTTCAAATTATCTTAGATGACCATACAATAGAGGATGCAATATTATTTTTTTCTTTTTCTTTGGCCTAGGAGCCGTCGGGTTTACAAGGAGACAATGAGGGAATTTTTGCAATTATTTGCTAGCTAATGTGTTGTATATGTGTAGATTATTTGAGCTCATTTAAATGCAAGACTAGTAATTCAAGGCCCAAAAGTCTATTTAAAAACTAACTAGCCCAAATTCATTATTTTTACTATTTACTCAGTACAAAAAATATTTTCCTAACGCACTCACTCGACATGAAATGCACAAAGTAACAATGAACATATGACACATATAAGTTAATGAACATAGTAAAAATGTAGAATCACGGAAATAAAATAATAAAAATTTAACTCCGGGCTCGGATGTCACATGAGCGTCAGAGAGGGAACCGCGGGAGCCCCTCCTCGATTCTTTTGTTTTACAGGATTTTCTCCAAGCCAGGAAGCAGTTTGGAACAATCAGATTTCACCTTAACAATTTGGCGCCGTCTATGGGAAACCTTCCAAAAATCCCACTGAGATACCACAATGGTTCATACACGCAGTCAAGCTAATGTCGGGGTGAACCAGAACCCTCTAGAGGAGAATCAAGCTCACGGTGTGGCAAATCCCCCGATGACAACAGTTCTACTTAACACGGCACCCCCTGGGGTGGCCGCTATTCCAGCACCTCCAGTATTTGTTCCAGGAAATATGTATTCTTTATCCCAATAGGTTGATCTACACACCCATTCACCAGGTATGTTGCTTAAGACTAACCTAATAGTTGCTCTGGCTCTAATACCAGAAACAACCCAGGGAAGATAAGATAATGATAGACATAATAGAAAAAGGAATAAACTGGGATAACAGACAGGTAAATAAGAGAAAGACAATTAAGATGAAGATAAAAAGAGACAAAGTCTCTTACTTGTTATTAGATGAACTAGAAGAGGTCTGTGTTACACTGTTGGTTTGTACAGGAGTACAAATGGAAAAGAGTGAACCGAATTAAAAATAAAAAAGGTAAAGGAAGAAGATTCGGATCCTAAATAGGATCTTAAAATCTTAATTTTCTAAAGGGGAAGAAAGAGAATTCGGATCCTATGTTCTGAGGCAGACTCTGCCTTATTATAGGATATCGAATCTGTGATTACAATAGTGAAAATATAAAATGAAAAGTCAAAAGTAACTTTTCAAAAAGTGATTACTATTCATGAATAGTATGTCGGCTTTTACTGTGACCGAATCTTGTTTTGTCTTGACGTGATGATCTTGTCTAGCTTTTACTGTGGCCAAAAGATCCTTTGTCTTGACATGATGATTATGTCTTTTGACTGGATTACTTTCACTGTGACCGAAAGTAATTCTGTCGTCTTGTGATGATGATGTCTGATGATGGAATCTTGACTAGATTCATCTTCTTCTTCATCTCTGAGTCTGAAACTGGTTCTATGCTGAAGACGTTATAAAACTTCTTAATGTCTGGATCATACTGACTCATGGTAGAATACATACAAGTATACTGATTGATGTATATTTCCCACTAGTACAAAGAAAATATATAAACTAGTCTATTTTCCCTATAATCTAATCTGCATCGTTCTTAGTCTTACTATCTTCGAAGCCTTACTATCTTCGAAGCCTAACTATCTCTTATCTAACCGCCACATGGGTAACAATAGAGTCTTACGCCTTCTGCTCCTCAATCCCATGACCTTACAAGATTGTTGAGATAGGTTTGCTAAAGGTAAGTTGGCTAAAGATAAGTTGACTAAGCAAAATACAAATCAAAATACAGGCTAGAAGATAAACAAGTTTCTAAATCTTCTTTGGCTTTTTTGGAAAGCCATACCCATCAACGGACTTGAGATGTCTTTACCAGTTGCCGTTTGACCTGGACTAGCTGAAGTTTTATGGAATTCTTCAGTAACCATATGACTTCAGAGAGGGGAAGTCTAACCGTTGCATCCTCGTTTTTGAAGGGAACTTAGAAGAACAAAACCCTATATGTCCAATATTTTTGGTGAGAACATTAGGAAACTCATATGTATTGTGTTTTTGGCAAAGAGCACAACTAAACTCCATTGTCTGAATTATAATGGTATGAAGATTCCATAACAATCATCTCCATTGTTATTGGCGGAATCTGTAGAAATGGATGCCTGATCTGGGGCAATCTCATTGAGTTGCAGCATGATGGCCTGAACTTCTTCATAACTGATGGCCGCTGCTAGCTGAGTATTGAGGAAATTCTTGAAGGAGAGGAACTCATGTTGTTCTGGTTGAATTTCCTTCTTCTGTTTCTAATTGGTTTCTAGCCATGCTTGGACTTTTGGAGTTGAGCAAGAACTATTGTTCATCTTCTTCCACCACATGACACAATGATTTCTTTCGAAAGCGGTATGACTTGCTGGTTTCTGAAAGATGTATGTTTGAATGCGAATTCTGATCTGAAGATCCATTTTGCACAGAAAACTCTGTAGAATACAAAAAATAGGGGAAAATAGGCTAAATGTTCTGGTGCCTTCCAATTTTCTGTGAAGTGCTTGTATCCTTCATAAACTGGTTCTGGTAATATTTATGTTATAGGGCCATATGATGCCCACCATTGGATAAACCAATTTGGGACATCTAAGGGGAATGATTTCTTGAAAAGGAAAAACCATTACATATCATGTTTATCATTCTGGCGATAGAAGCATCTTAACCACGCCTGAATATAATCATAATAGTTATAGTCTCTAAGGGCTATATTAATTGGGAGTTGTTTGGTTTTTTGTGGGGGTTGTGCCCATTGATCAAGGGTGAGCACATTCTGTAGTTTAGCCTTGACATGACTATATTGGCCCGGTTGTTTGTCACTGTCATCTGGGACAAACTCTATTGATTATGTTGCTATGAGAATGGCCTCATCGTAACTCTGTGTTTTGAATGTGTTATCTGGGATGTAGTTTGAGTTGGGATGAAGAAATGCCCTAGGAAACTCATCTTGGGTGATGTTTGGGTTCTATCTAAAATGTGTTGGTTCTATTACAAGAATCTGGTCAAAGACGTTCTTGTAAATGTATGAAGGAGAAGGTAACTGTTTAGGTTCTGGAGTTACTGGTTTTGGTTTAACAACAAGAGGCTGAAAATTGTTACTGACTGTTATCTGTGAATATGATGTACCTGCAACACCTGCATGAACACCGGTTAACTGTTTTTGTGGGGTCAAAGTACCCAAAAATGTGAGGTTTCTACGTAGGGGTGACTGGGTAGTTATCTATGTATGGGTTATCTGTTTGTCTTCAACCTTGACTGGGGTTGATGACTGAGCTGGAGTGGTTACTGGTGTGCTAGCTTTCTGGGCATAAGAACTGAGATCGAAGGCCTTTGCTTTGCCTTTGTCTTTCTTGAGTGCCATTGTTACTAAGTCAGGAGTGAATGATTCCTGCAAATGGTTAGCAACAATTTATAGAAAGAAATGCGAAATTGAAATATTATCAATTCTACTTCTGGATCTAAAATCTTTGTTTCAGTCTACTAGATACGGTGGACTTGAAACAATCCATCTGAATTCATTAATTGAGCTCTTGGTGTCCGTCTCTGTGACCTGAAAGAAAACAAAATGAAAAGGTATTCCTGAAGGAATCCTATATGATAGGCACATGGCCTATTAGAAATTCTCTGGTTAGAAAATCAGGGATGAAATTATCCTCTCCCTTGATATATTCTATATCAAAATCGAAAATTGACAGGATAGCCTGCCATCTGGCAAATATTTGTTTAGATGTTATATTCTTCACATCATTTGTTAATACTGTGAAACCCCACTTTTCTGCTTATTTCGTTTTACGTGCTATACCTCGTTTTGCGTGCATATGACCTGTTTATGTGCTATATGACCTAGAAAGTTATAATTTTGATGTCAATACTCCTAATACGTGCTAAATGTGCATTCATGAAATTTTCATCAAAAACGGGATCAGGAATTTTATCGTCGATTTTTAGTGAATAGTGTTTTCAAAACACGTCCGCTAAAATTTTGAAACTGGTCTTTTTAACCCTTCTAGACCTAGTCCACGGACTTTAATAGACCTGTGTTTGATGAAAACGGTTTTAAAATTGACTTAAGAATTTATTAGGATTTTTACACCGACTTTTGCAAAAAATCGAGTTTTAAGCCGACTCGGGTGAAATTCTTTGAATGTAAAACTTCTTGTCAGCTAAAAATAATCCACTTGAGATATTTTGGGGTTTGGATAAATATTTTTAACATTGGTGAGTAATAAAATGCTTTTAAAGTCATTAAAACACAAAAATTAATTAGTTTTTATAACTTAAACTATATTAACTATTAACTATTTATGCTCAAAGTAGTTACACACACTCACATAATACAAAAACAGACCCAATTGCACACACTTGGCCGAGAGGAAGAAGGAGAAAAAGAAAAGAGAATTTTCAAGCTTTTCAATCAAAAATTCAAAGAAAAACTTGGTTTTTGTCTGTAAAACTTCGTACCGACTTGGATTCCGCTTGTTGGGCATGCACTTCATGCATCCCTAGGCTTTTATCGCATCAAAGGTGAGAGAAAAATTCTAGATCTCAAAACTTGTTTTTTGTATTTTTGCGTATAAATGAAGATTGAACCGTTAGAATTGTAATCTGATGTTAGATTATTGCTCCTTGCATGCTAGGGATCGTTTAGTGGTAATACTACAAGTTTCTGTCGGATGTAGCATAATTTTTATTTTTCAGGTATTAAATTTTGATTAAATTGTTTATTGTTGAATTAATTGAGTTGTGATGATCGAAATAGATTGCCGTCGATTTCTAAATACTTGATAATTACATGTTAGCGCTGTTGTAATGCCGAATTTTCGATTACATGGTTCGTGTAAAAATTTGGAAAATTCCTACCAAGACATCCTAGGGTTTTAGGGTTATAGGGCATGTTTTGGAGGTGTTATGGTGGATTTCCGAGAGGGCTAATGTAGTAGGTTGAATGGATGACTGATAGAAACTGATTTGGCAATGTTTGGGTTAGTAGAATGTAAGTTATGAATTTTTGAAGTTTAGGTTGTCATTCTTTAATTTCTTGAACAATGCCTTTAGATGATTGGGTGGTGTTTGAGTGTTGAATGGTGAGTTGTTGATGAGTAATTTAGAGTTTAATTGTGTATATAATGCATGTCCGGTTAGATGGCCTACTTTGTCATCTAACTAAGTTATTGTTGTTTAAATGATAATTGATGCTATCAATGATGAATAAATGATGATTGATTGATGATTGATTGATGATTGATTGATGATTGATGATTATGGAGTCTTGGTATGTGTGTGTCACCTCTCAGGCAGCGTTGGGCTGTCGGGTTGATAACGGCATGACTGCCAGAGGCTACCCCCAGCTCGCATGACGGAGGTGTCATGGAGGGAGGGGCTAGTGAGGTACCTCGGGTGCGTGAGTAATGGGGAGTTATAAGAAGAACGGTTGAGATCGTGATGGCGTTTGGAGCTACACCAAATAGAGTATCCTTTATTGAATGGTTATATAGTTATGTGATGATAGTATTATTTATGTTATTGTGTGTTTACTGACTCAAAGGATTATTCCAAGGAGTTTAGTAGACCTTGCTCGAGATCTATCGGATCCTCATTGGGCTTATTTATATAAGCTCACTCTCTATTATTGCATGCTTACAAGTGTTGCAGAGCCGGATTACGGCTACGTGCCTCCTGAGGAGGAAAATGTGCCTTACGTGGACGAGTCATATGTCCCAGAGTCTTATCCGTGATTCTGTGCTGTTATTTATCATGTATATTAGTTTAGTAGACTTTTTTTATGCTTTATAGTTCTTGTTGTATAGGATGCTGAAAATAATATGAATTAGTTGTTACTATTCTAGCAGCTTCTTTTTTCTATGGTTAAGTTGTTAGATGGGTCTCAACTTATTTTTGAAATGTATGATAAGGTTGAGGTATTGTATGTTATGTTGGAACGGAGGCAGATAACAAGAACTGATTATTGTATATTATGGTTATGTTGTATGTTGTTATGCTGTTGAGGAGTTGTTGTTTGTATGGTTATGGAATTGGATGTTTAATGTTATTAATGAGGTTGGTTTAGAACCTCGGTATTCTATTTACTGTCGTTATACTGCCGAAATCCCGTTGCGTCCTGACTGATTGTAGGTGGGGTCGAGTTGGGGCGTGACATTTAAGTGGTATCAGAGCGCATGTTAGTTGTTAGCCGGGGTATTCTCGGAATGTGGGTAATGGTCTTAGCATGAAATATGTATGAAAGGAAAGAAAAGTTAATTATGTATTGATATGACTAAATGATTAAGTGATTATGTGATTTAAGTACTTATGTGATTATGTGATCAATTTGCTTATGTGATTGAAACTTATGTGATCTATGTGCTTTATATGAGTTTGTTGTTTATGTGTTAAAAGTTGTATATAACCTATTTACGTGCTATAACCTGTGCTAACTCTTTGACTAGTACGATGGCCGGTAGACCGAGGACTCGTGGTAGGCTCGAGATAGTAGATGAGGTTCCTGGTAATGTGGCACAGGGTCGTGATAGCGGTGATGACAGGTTAGGGGCAACAATGGATCGGATTGCAGATTTGATGGCAGGACAGGCCCAGTTGTTAGCGGGTCAGGCTGCTCAGACTCAGGCCTTGCAGGCCCAAATACATAATGTACAGGGTGGTAATCACGGTCGAAGTACTATGAAGGAGTTTCTGGGGTACTATCCTCCTAGATTTCAGGGAGAGCCTGATGATAGGAAGGCCGAGTCTTGGATTAGTAAGTTAGAGAAAATTTTTGATCCTCTCGGGTACACTGATGAGAGGAAGGTGACTTCTGCTGTCTATTTGCTTGATGATGAGGCAGAGGAGTGGTGGCACACTCTGAGAGCCAGTTGGGAGACCCGGGGTGTTCCGTATGTTTGGGATGCCTTTCTGACTGCTTTTAGGGATAAGTATGTCCCGAGGGTTCCACGGGAGATGAGAGAGGCTGAGTTCCTGTCTTTGGTACAGGGGGATTCTACTGTGGCTCAGTATGAGGCTACATTCACTAGGTTGTCCCGGTATGCACCGGAGTTTGTAGCTGTGGAAGAGAGGAAGACCCGTAGATTTATGTTGGGATTGAGGCCCAAGATTCAGGATGCAATGGCTCTGAATCGCTATGATATCTTCACTGAGGCTTTTGATGCAGCTTCTAGGTTAGAGAAGAGGAAAGGGGATCACATTGTCTCCAGTCAGCCTAGTAAGAGGCCGTATCAGCCACAGGGCCAGCAGGTTATATATAGGCCTCTAGTACAGCAGGTTATATATAGGCCTCCAGTACAACAGGTTGTCTACAGGCCACCAGCCCAGCAGGGTTTTTATAGGCCACAAGGGCAGCAGAGTTACTATCGGCCTCAGTTTCAGCAGGGGCCATATCAGGTTCAGACTACGAATAGGTCAGCCCACTCTTAGGGTCAGTACAGGCCTAGTGTGGTGAGACCTCAGCAACAGGCTGTATCAGCTGCTTCATCAGCTTCTGGTTCTTCTAGGGGCAGTGTTAGTGCCACATCATCGCAGTGTAATTATTGCAAGCGCCCAGGGCATGTGGAGTCCGACTGCAGGGTAAAGGCAGGGACATGTTTGGGTTGTGGTAGCAGCGAGCATAGGGCGAATGATTTCCCTAGATATGCGAGGACTGAGGGTCGGGCAGCGACTCAGGGTCGGGCAGCGACTCAAGGTTACCAGGGTAGGCCTATGGGCAGTGTACCACAGCAGCAGTGGGTTCAGGCTCGGGCTTATGCAGTTGATATGGAGGAGATGCCTGAGGAGACTGCAGTGGTGGAATGTAACTTCCTTATACTTGATCAACTTGTTAAAGTGTTGATTGATTCTGGTGCTGCGCATTCTTTCATTATTCCTGCTTGTGTGCAACGTGTTAATTTGCAACCTGAAAGATTGCCTTATGTGGTTGAGATTAGTACATCTTTGACTGATAAGTATGTTACTGGCTTAATATGTAAGGATTGTATAATACATGTTAAGGGGTATAATTTTCCTTCAGACCTTATCTTATTTCCTATCCGGGGGTATGATGTTATTCTGGGTATGGATTGGCTTTCTAAGTATGATGCCTAGTTAAACTGTAGAACCAAGGTAGTATAGTTTCAATTGCCGGATCAGCCAATAGTAGAGGTAGCGAGTAACCGGGGTGCTAAGACGAGTTTTGTTATCTCGGCAACTAAAGCCGTTAAGTTGGTAAGTAAGGGGTGTTCGGGTTATCTAGCTTATTTGATCAACAAGCCATCTGATAAGCTACAGCTAGAGGAAGTCCCTATTATTCGGGAATATCCTAATGTATTTCCCGAGGAGTTGCCAGGGTTGCCGCCAGAGAGAGATATAGAGTTTGTGATTAATCTTGTTCCCGGTACTCAACCTATTTCTAAATCGGCGTACCGGATGGCACCAGCTGAGTTGAAGGAGTTGAAAGCTCAGTTACAAGAGTTATTGGAGAAAGGATTCATTCAGCAGAGTTCTTCACCTTGGGGAGCTCCTGTTTTATTCGTGAAAAAGAAGGATGGTACCTTGAGGTTATGTATAGATTATCGTGGGTTGAATCAGGTGACTATCAAGAATAAATATCCTTTGCCACTAATTGACGAGTTGTTTGATCAACTTCATGGGGCTAAAGTCTACTCTAAGTTTGATTTGAGGCAGGGGTATTATCAGCTTCGGATTCGTACGGAGGATGTTCCGAAGTCTGCCTTCAGGACTCGGTACGGGCATTATGAGTTTGTTGTTATGCCCTTTGGATTGACTAATGCACCGGCAGCATTCATGGATTTGATGCATCGAGTCTTTCAGCCGTACTTGGACCAGTTCGTGGTGATTTTTATTGATGATATCTTAGTCTATTCTAAATCTGAATCGGAGCACGAGCAACATCTACGGCTTGTATTAGAGAAACTGCAGGAGCATCAGTTGTTTGCCAAGTTCAGCAAATGTGAATTTTGGCTGCAACGGATTTCTTTTCTTGGCCATGTTATTACACAGGGTGGTATTTCTATAGAGCCCACTAAGATTGAATCGGTGATGTCTTGGAAACGGCCAGAGAATGTTTCTGATGTCCGTAGCTTTCTTGGCTTGGAGGGTTATTACCGTAGGTTTGTCAAGGACTTCTCGAAGATTGCTGGGCCACTATCTAAGTTGACTCAGAAACTGACTATCTTTACTTGGGATGAGAAGTGTGAGAGTGGGTTTCAAGAGTTGAAAAAGAGGTTAACTACCACTCCAGTACTTGCTCTACCAGAGGAGACCGATAATATGGTTATTTACAGTGATGCATCCAAGGAGGGCTTGGGATGTGTTCTTATGCAGAATGGTCGAGTTATTGCCTATGCTTCTCGAAAGTTGAAGCCTTATGAAGAAACTATCCGACTCATGATCTTGAGTTGGCAGCAGTTGTCTTTGCACTCAAGAAGTGGCGTCATTATCTGTGGGGCAGTAAGTTTGAGATTTTCACTGATCATAAGAGTCTTAAGTACTTATTCTCGTAGAAAGAGTTAAATATGCGCCATAGGAGATGGATGGAGCTTCTTGGAGATTATAATTGTTCTATCAATTATCTGCCTAGAAAGGCAAATGTTGTAGCAGATGCTCTCAGCCGGAAGGCTAGTATTTCTTGTTTGGCTGTCAGGAAGTGGGAGGTTCTTGAGGAGTTTAGTTATTGGAGACCAAAGTTGACTCAGGTTGGGGTGATGTGTTCACATCTCCGTATTCAGCCTTTATTGTTGTCTCAGATAAGGGAAGCTCAGCAACTTGATGTTAAACTTCAGAAGATCAAGGATCAGATCACGAATGATCAGTCTGACTTTAAACTGCATGAGGACGGTATTCTTCGATTTCGGAACAGGATTTGTATTCCCGATGAACCAGGCTTGAGGCGAGGTATTTTGGAGGAAGCTCATAATTCTAAATACACTATTCATCCTGGTAGAACCAAGATGTATCGGGATTTGAAGCAACATTATTGGTGGAACAATATGAAGAGGGAGGTTGCTCAGTTCGTGTCTAGATGTTTGACTTGTCAGAGGGTGAAAGCCGAGCATCAACGACTAGCAGGTTTGCTTCAGCCGTTAGCTATACCACAGTGGAAATGGGAGCATATTACGATGGACTTCGTCACTGGTTTGCCTAGAACACCGAGGGGTAATGATGCAGTTTGGGTTGTCGTGGATCGTTTGACGAAGACAGCTCATTTTATTGCAATGAGGATGGGAGATGAGGTTACAAAGCTGACGGGTCTCTATCTGGATCAGATTGTTAGACTTCACGGGATTCCGTCTAGTATTGTCTCTGATCGAGATCCTCGATTTACTTCTCGTTTGTGGGAGAAACTTCAGGAGACTTTGGGTACTCAGCTGAACTTCAGTACCGCGTATCATCCATAGACCGACGGTCAATCTGAGCGGACTATTCAGATTCTGGAAGATATGCTTAGGGCTTGTGTTCTGGACTTCGGGAAGAACTGGGAGAAACATCTACCGCTTGTCGAGTTTGCCTATAACAATAGTTATCAAGCTACTATTGGAATGACACCTTTTGCAGCTCTTTACGGTCGTAAGTGCCGTTCACCTTTATATTGGGACGAGGTAAGAGAGATGAAGACTGTTGATCCGACTATCATGCCAGAACTTCTTGAGAAGATTGAAAATGTTCAGTTGATCAGGCAGAGAATGCTTATGGCACATAGTAGGTTCAAGAGTTATGCTGATAAACGTCGTCGGGATTTGGAGTTTGCAGTCGGAGATCGGGTTTTCTTGAGATTGTCTCCTCGAAAGGGGTTTGCTCGTTATGGTAAAGGTGGTAAGCTGAGTCCAAGATTTGTTGGGCCGTTTGAGATTACCAGCAGGGTTGGTAAGTTGGCATATCGGTTGGCTTTACCGGAGAATTTCTCTAATGTCCACGATGTATTTCACGTGTCTAATTTGCGGAAATATAATCCGGATCCTTCTCATATTCTTGAGTCAGAGCCGTTACAACTTCGTGAGAATCTGACTTATGACGAGCGTCCGATTCGTATTCTAGATCAGATGGACCGAGAGTTGAGGTCGAAGAGGACTCCGATGGTTAAGGTGTTGTGGAAGTATCACGGCATTGAGGAAGCTACGTGGGAGAGACGAGATCAGATGCAGCAGCAATACCCAGATCTATTCCGTACATCGAGTAAGAATTTCGAGGATGAAATTTTTATAAGGGGGGGAGAGTGTGAAACCCCACTTTTCTGCTTATCTCGTTTTACGTGCTATACCTCGTTTTGCGTGCATATGACCTGTTTATGTGCTATAGGACCTAGAAAGTTATAATTTTGATGCCAATACTCCTAATACGTGCTAAATGTGCATTCATGAAATTTTCATCAAAAACGGGATCAGAAATTTTATCGTCGATTTCTAGTGAATAGTGTTTTCAAAACACGTCCGCTAAAATTTTGAAACTGGTCTTTTTAACCCTTCTAGACCTAGTCCACTGACTTTAATAGACCTGTGTTTGATGAAAACGGTTTTAAAATCGGCTTAAGATTTTATTAAGATTTTTACACCGACTTTTGCAAAAATCGAGTTTTAAGCCGACTCGGGTGGAATTCTTTGAATGTAAAACTTCTTGTCACCTAAAAATAATCCACTTGAGATATCTTGGGGTTTGCATAAATATTTTTAACATTGGTGAGTAATAAAATGCGTTTAAAGTCATTAAAACACAAAAATTAATTAGTTTTTATAACTTAAACTATATTAAGTATTAACTATTTATGCTCAAAGTAGTTACACACACTCACATAACACAAAAACACACCCAATTGCACACACTTGGCTGAGAGAAAGAAGGAGAAAAAGAAAAGAGAATTTTCAAGCTTTTCAATCAAAAATTCAAAGAAAAACTTGGTTTTTGTCCATATAACTTCGCACCGACTTGGATTCCGCTTGTTGGGCATGCACTTCACGCATCCCTAGGCTTTTATCGCATCAAAGGTGAGAGAAAAATTCTAGATCTCAAAACTTGTCTTTTGTATTTTTGCGTATAAATGAAGATTGAACCGTTAGAATTGTAATCTGATGTTAGATTATTGCTTCTTGCATGCTAGGGATCGTTTAGTGGTAATACTACAAGTTTCTGTCGGATGTAGCATAATTTTTATTTTTCGGGTATTAAATTTTGATTAAATTGTTTATTGTTGAATTAATTGAGTTGTGATGATCGAAATCGATTGCCGTCGATTTCTAAATACTTGATAATTACATGTTAGTGCTGTTGTAATGCCGAATTTTCGATTACATGGTTCGTGTGAAAATCTGGAAAATTCCTACCAAGACATCCTAGGGTTTTAGGGTTATCGGTGTTTTGGAGGTGTTATGGTGGATTTCCGAGAGGGCTAATGTAGTAGGTTGAATGGGTGAGTGATAGAAACTGATTTGGCAATGTTTGGGGTTAGTAGAATGTAAGTTATGAATTTTTGAAGTTTAGGTTGTCATTCTTTAATTTCTTGAACGATGCCTTTAGATGATTGGGTGGTGTTTGAGTATTGAATGGTGAGTTGTTGATGAGTAATTTAGAGTTTAATTGTGTATATAATGCATGTCCGATTAGATGGCCTACTTTGTCATCTAACTAAGTTATTGTTGTTTAAATTATAATTGATGCTATCAATGATGAATAAATGATGATTGATTGATGATTGATGATTATGGAGTCTTGGTATGTGTGTGCCACCTCTCGGGCAGTGTTGGGCTATCGGGTTGATAATGGCATGACTGCCATAGGCTACCCCCAGCTCGCATGACGGAGGTGTCATGGAGGGAGGGGCTAGTGAGGTACCTCGGGTGTGTGAGTAATGGGGAGTTATAAGAAGAACGGTTGAGATCGTGATGGCGTTTGGAGCTACACCAAATAGAGTATCCTTTATTGAATGGTTATATAGTTATGTGATGATAGTATTATTTATGTTATTGTGTGTTTACTGACTCAAAGGATTATTCCAAGGAGTTTAGTAGACCTTGCTCGAGATCTATCGGATCCTCACTGGGCTTATTTATATAAGCTCACTCTCTATTATTGCATGCTTACAGGTGTTGCAGAGCCGGATTACGGGTACGTGCCTCCTGAGGAGGAAAATGTGCCTTACGTGGCCGAGTCATATGTTCCAGAGGCTTATCCGTGATTCTGTGCTATTATTTATCATGTATATTAGTTTAGTAGCCTTTTTCTATGCTTTATAGTTCTTGTTGTATAGGATGCTGAAAAGAATATGAATTAGTTGTTTCTATTCTAGCAGCTTCTTTTGTCTATGGTTAAGTTGTTAGATGGGTCTTAACTTATTTTTTAAATGTATGATAAGGTTGAGGTATTGTATGTTATGTTGGAACGGAGGCAGATAACAAGAACTGATTATTGTATATTACGGTTATGTTGTGTGTTGTTATGCTGTTGAGGAGTTGTTGTTTGTATGGTTATAGAATTGGATGTTTAATGTTATTAATGAGGTTGGTTTGAAACCTCGGTATTCTATTTACTGTCGTTATACTGCCGAAATCCCGTTGCGTCCTGACCGATTGTAGGTGGGGTCGAGTTGGGGCGTGACAAATACGTCTTTGGCTGATTTACAGTCAACACGTACTATAAATTTCTAGTTCAACAAATCATCTTGAAATTTTGAAATACATTTTACAATGGACAAAATCTCTTTTTTGACTGTTGAATAGTTCTGTTGGGCTTTATCCCAAGTTCCTGAATAGAAACGAACAATGTGTTCTTTTCCTTGAAAGATCTGTTTTAATATACCACCAAATCCTAATTCATAAGCATTTTTCTGAACTATCTTTGGGGTGTTTGGTTGACATAAAGTCAAAACTCGTAAAACCTTAAATTGTCGCTTAATTTCCTATACAGCTTTGGTATGAATATCAGACCATGCTGGAGGATTCTTCTTAAGACATTCAAAAATAGGTTTGCATAAATGGCAAATGCTTGGATAAAAATCTACAACATAGTTTAAAGATCCTAAAAATCTTTGCAACTGTGTTTTCTCGCGCAGAATGTTTGGGAATTTTTCTGCAAAATCAAGAGTTCTTTGGATTAGGGTGATCTTCCCAAAAGAAATCATGTTTCCAAGAAATTTGATTTTTGTCTGAAAAAGTCTAATCTTGGGTGCAGAAACCACAAGACCGTTTTCTTTATTGACTTTAAAGAAAATACGTAAATGTTTCCAATGCTGATGAATGTCATTACTGAAGACTAAAACATCATCAATGTAAACAATTGTGAAGTCTGTGAACTGATTAAAAATCTGGTTCATAATGTTTTGGAATTCTGAAGGTGCATTCTTGAGCCCAAAAGGCATGACATTCCACTCATATTGTCCAAATGGAGCGGTGAATGCTGTTTTGTACCTTTCTGGTTCTAGGACTTGGATTTGCCAAAATCCTGATTTCATGTCAAACTTACTGAAGACATGGGCCTGATGTAATCTCTTAAGGAGATCATTTTTGTTTGGCAATGGATATCTGATCCATTGTAAGACCTTATTTAAGGGCTTATAGTTTATGACTAAACGAGGGACTCCTCGTTCCTGTTCTGCATGTTAATTAACATAAAAGGCTGCATGTGACCATGGCTTTTTGCTGGGTCGGATTAGCTTTTTATCTAATAAACTCTGGATCTCTTCTTTGCAAAGAGAAAGATATTCCTGGTTCATTTGGATGGGCCGAGACCTGGTAGGAATATTATGTTCTGAAAAGTCCTTCTCATATGGGAGAGAGACTGAATGTTTCTTACGAGCCCAAAAGGCCGTAGGAAGTTTTGAACAAACTTCTCTTTCAAGTTTGGTCTGGAAGTTTTTGATGGACATTTGCTGTTTAGGAATTTGTTCATCAATTCTGAGACTTTTAATATCTTCTTTAACAAAACTGATTTGGTTTTCTTTCTGTTGGATTGAGTTAATATCTCTTCGCTGTGAAGGATAATAAAACTCAAATATGATTGGTTTACCTAACACATTGGTAGATATACCTTGTTCTGTAACAATCATGGGAAATAACTATTGGAGGAATGGATTCCCGAGAATGACTTGGGAATTCAACTGTTTTATCAGAACAAAGCTGGTCGGGAAACAAATACCTTGATTGCACACATGTGCATTAGGTAATTTGTACCTGATCTGGAGTCTGGTAGAGTCAGTTGTAGAAAGCTTCTCTTTGGTTTTCTCAAAGTATTTGGAAGGTATCAAACCTTCTTGGATGCAGTTCATATCTGCTCCTGAGTCTAATAAGACAATGGTTTCAAATTTGAAATCATTAACCTTGATGGTTAACTGAACATACCATTTCTGGTACGTGATTCTATGTAGAAGATTGAGGTAATCTTATGTTGGTTTGGAGGTGCTAGCTCCCTCTGTCAGTTTGCCAATAGCAATCTGAGTCTATTTATCAAGTTCATCATTCTGAGATAGATGTTCTTGACATTCTAGAGATTCTATTTGTAAGAGTTGGACATCTTGTTGGAGATGTTCATGATCAAGTCTGAGATCACAAATCTCTTGTCTATACTCTTACCTGAGTTGTTGAATTTATGTTTTTAACAGTTTAATCTCATGCTGGAGATCAGAAATTCCCACTGGCTGGGATTTCCTTTTCTGGAAATGACTGAGGACATCAAAATAATTTTTATTCTTGATGTTATTCTGGGAAGATATGGATGGAGGTTTATTTGCCTCTTTCTGATCCATAATTTCTTTAAGTCTGAGACGATAAGCTTGCTTTTCTTCTGGATCATTGATCTTGCAGATCATATCGATCATAAGACCATGAGAATCTGTAAGGACGTTGAGTCATTTCTGACAGAAACATGCTCCTATGTTGGGACAAGCACATTCCTGGATGGAGTTGGAAGAACTATTGGAATAGTAGTTATCTGTTCCAATCTGATTAATGTTTTGTTCATCAGAATATTCTGAAGAAAAGCTGGATGATGATTCAAGATAATCAATGGACTGGAGTATTCTGCTCTTTTTAGCTTCATCTAATTCTAATGATTGAATTAGTGATCTGATTTTGCAATCTTTTGCAAATTGTTCTGGGTTACCACATTTGAAACATCCTGTGGTCTTATGTTCTTTACTATGTTTTGGTTTCTAATTTTTTCATGGAAACTTCTGGTAATGTTTCTTTTTATGACTATATGGTTTGTTGACATATTTCTTGTTATACGGTTACTGAAGAATTCCATAAAACTTCAGCTAGTCCAGGTCAAACGGAAACTGGTAAAGACATCTCAAGTTTATTGATGGGTGTGGCTTTCCCAAAAAGCCAAATAAGATTTAGAAACTTGTTTATCTTCTAGCCTATATTTTATTTTGTATTTTGCTTAGTCAACTTACCTTTAGCCAACTTTCCTTTAGCAAACCTATCTCAACAATCTTGTAAGGTCACGGGATTGAGGAGCAGAAGGCATAAGACTCTGTTGTTACCCATGTGGCGGTTAGATGAGATATAGTTAGGCTTCGAAGATAGTAAGACTAAGTACGATGCATATTAGATTATAGGAAAAATAGACTAGTTTATATATTTTCTTTGTATTAGTGGGAAATATACATCACTCAGTGTACTTGTATGTATTTACCATAAGTCAGCATGATCCAGACATGAAGAAGTTTTACAACGTCTTCAGCATAGAACCATTTTCAGACTCAGAGATGAAGAAGAAGATGAATAGATGAATCCAGTCATGATTCCATCATCAGACATCATCATCACATGATAATAGAATTACTTTCGGTCATAGTGAAAGTAATCCAATCAAAAAACATAATCTTCATGTCAAGACAAAAGATCTTTCGGCAATAGTAAAAGCCAGACAAGATCATCACGTCAAGACAAAACAAGATTCGGTCACAGTAAAAGCCGACATACTATTCATGAATAGTAAAATCACTTTTTACTGTTCACTTTTTGAAAAGTTACTTTTGACTTTTCATTTTACATTTTCACTATTGTAATCACAAATTCGATATCCTATAATAAGGCAGAGTCTGCCTCAGAACACAGAATCTGAATTCTCTTTCTTCCCCTTTAGAAGATTAAGATTTTAAGATCCTATTCAGGATCCGAATCTTCTTCCTTTACCTTTTTTATTTTTAATTCGGTTCACTCTTTTCCATTTGTACTCTTGTACAAACCAAAAATGTAACACAGACCTCTTCTAGTTCATCTAATAACAAGTAAGAGACTTTGTCAAAAATTGACAAGATGGTCTGCTATCTGGCAAAGATCTATTTAGATGCTATATTCTTCATATCCTTTGTTAATACGTCTTTGGCTTATTTATAGTCAACACGTACTATAAATTTCTTGTTCAACAAATCATCTTGAAATTTTGAAATACATTTTACAATGGACAAAATCTCTTTTTTGACTATTGAATAGTTCTGTTGGGCTTTATCCCAAGTTCCTGAATGGAATCAAACAATGTGTTCTTTTCCTTGTAAGATCTGTTTTAATGTATCACCAAATCCTAATTCAAAGGCATCTGTCTAAACTATTTTGGGGGTGTCTAGTTGACATAAAGTCAAAACTGGTAAAACCTTAACTTAACGCTTAATTTCTTGTACAACTTTGGTATGAATATCAGACCATGCTTGAGGATTCTTTTTAAGACGTTCAAAAAGAGGTTTGCATAAGTGGCGAATGCCTGGATAAAAATCTGCAACATAGTTTAAAGATCCTAAAAATCTTTGCAATTGTGTTTTCTCACGCAGAATGTCTGGGAATGTTTCTGCAAAATCAAGAGTTCTTTGGATAGGGGGGATCTTCCCAAAAGAAATCATGTTTCCAAAAAATCTGATTTTTGTCTGAAAAAGTCTAATCTTGGGTGCAGAAACCACAAGACCATTTTCTTTAATGACTTTAAAGAAAATATGTAAATGTTTCCAATGTTGATGAATGTCATTACTGAAGACTAAAACATCATCAATGTAAACAATTGTGAAGTCTGTGAACTGATTAAAAACCTGGTTCATAATGTTTTGAAATTCTGAAGGTGCATTCTTGAGCCCAAAATGCATGATATTCCACTCATATTGTCCAAATGGAATGGTGAATGTTGTTTTGTACCTTTCTGGTTCTAGGACTTGGATTTGCCAAAATCCTGATTTCATGTCAAATTTACTAAAGACATGGGCCTGATGTAATCTCTTAAGGAGATCATTCTTGTTTGGCAATGGATATCTGATCCATTGTAAGACCTTATTTAAGGGCTTATAGTTTATGACTAAACGAGGGACTCCTCGTTCCTGTTCTACATGTTTATTAACATAAAAGGTTGCACATGACCATAGGCTTTTGCTGGGTCGGATTAGCGTTTTATCTAATAAACTCTGGATCTCTTTTTTGCAAAGAGAAAGATATTCCTGGTTCATCTGGATAGGCCGAGCCCTGGTAGGAATATTCTATTCTGAAAAGTCCTTCTCATATAGGAGAGAGACTGAATGTTTCTTACGAGCCCAAAAGGCCGTGGGAAGTTTTGAACAAACTTCTCTTTCAAGTTTGCTCTGGAAGTTTTTGATGGACATTTACTGTTTAGGAATCTGTTCATCAATTCTGAGACTTTTAATATCTTCTTTAAGAAAACTGATTTGGTTTTCTTTCTGTTGGATTGAGTTAATATATCTTCGCTGTGAAGGATAATAAAACTCAAATATGATTGGTTTACCTAACACATTGGTAGATATACCTTGTTCTGTAACATTCATGGGAAATAACTGTTGGAGGAATGGATTCTCGAGAATGACTTGGGAATTCAACTGTTTTATTAGCACAAAGCTGGTCGGGAAACAAATATCTTGATTGCACACATGTGCATTAGGTAATTTGTACCTGATCTGGAGTCTGGTAGAGTCAGCTGTAGAAAGATTCTCTTTGGTTTTCTCAAAGTATCTGGAAGGTATCAAACCTTCTTGGATGCAGGTCACATCAGTCACGCCCCAACTCGACCCCACCTATAATTAGTCAGGACGCAACGAAATTTCGGCAGTATAACGACAGTAATTAAGACACCGATGCTCTAAACCAACCTCTAAAAATACCATACAATCAAACTCCTCAACCAATCAATAATCAATTCCTCAATACCATTAACAACATACAACATAACCATATTATACAATAATCATTTTTAGACAATCCATTTATAGTTATACGCCTCCGTTCTAACATAATACCTTAACTTTAACATACATAACAAAATAGACTATAACCAATTTAGTAATCTAAACAAGGTCAAAAGAAGGCTACTAAACCATTATACATAAGTCTTTATACTAAGGTAGGTTTTACAATACATCATATTACAATAACTATAAACAATATCATGGCAAAGACTCCTGCACATAAGACTCATCCACATAAGGCACATTTTTCCCTTTTGGAGGCACGTACCCGTAATCTTGCTCAAGGACACCTGTATGCATGCAATAATAGAGAGTGAACTGTCTTCGTCAAACGATCCACGACAATCCAAACTACATCGTTACCTCTCGGTGTTCTAGGCAAACCAGTGACGATGTCCATCGTAATATGCTCCTATTTCCATTGTGGTATAGCCAACGGCTGAAGCAAACCTACAGGTCGTTGATGCTTGGCTTTCACTCGCTGACAAGTCAAACATCTAGACACGAATTGAGCAACTTCTCTCTTCATATTATTCCACCAGTAATGTTGCTTCAAGTCCCGATACATCTTTGTTCCACCAGGATGAATAGTATACTTAGAATTATGAGCCTCTTCTAGAATACCTTGCCTCAAACCCGGTTCATCGGGAACATAAACCATGTTCTGAAACCGAAGAATACCATCCTTGTGTAATTTGAAGTCAAATTGATCATCCGTGATCTGATCCTTGATCTTCTGAAGTTTACCATCAAGTTGCTGAGCTTCTCTGATCTAAGACAGCAATAAAGGTTGAATACGGAGATGTGAACACATCACCCCAACCTGAGTTAACTCCGGTCTCCAATAAGTAAATTCCTCAAGAGCCTTCCACTTCTTGACAGCCAAACAAGAAACACTCGTCTTACGGCTAAGAGCGTCTACCACAACATTTGCCTTTCCAGGCAGATAGCTGATAGAACAATTATAATCTCCGAAAAGTTCCATCCACCTCCGCTGACGCATATTCAACTCCTTCTGTGAGAATAAATACTTAAGACTCTTATGATCAGTGAAAATCTCGAACTTACTGCCCCACAGGTAATGACGCCACTTTTTTAGTGAGAAAACCATAGCTGCCAACTCAAGATCATGAGTCGGATAATTCACTTCATAAGGCTTCAACTTTCTAGAAGCATAGGCAATAACCCGGCCATTCTGCATAAGAACACATCCCAAGCCCTCCTTACATGCATTGCTGTAGATATCCATATTATCGGTCCTCTCTGGTAGAGCAAGTACCGGAGCAGTAGTCAACCTCTTTTTCAACTCTTGAAACCCACTCTCATATTTCTCATCCCAAACAAAGCTAGTCTGTTTCTGAGTTAACTTAGAAAGTAGCCCTGCAATCTTAGACATGTCCTTGACAAACCTACGGTAATAATCCGCCAAGCCAAGAAAGCTACGAACCTCAGAAACATTCTCCGGACGTTTCCAAGACATCACCGATTCAATCTTAGTGGGATCTATAGAAATACCGCTCTGTGTGATAACATGGCCAAGAAAAGATATGCGTTGCAGCCAAAATTCACATTTGCTGAATTTCGCATACAACTGATGCTCCTGCAGCTTCTGTAAGACAAGTCGTAGATGTTACTCGTGCTCCAATTCAAACTTAGAATAAACCAAGATATCATCAATAAAGATCACCACGAACTGGTCCAAGTATGGCTGAAAAACCCGATGCATAAGGTCCATAAATGCTACCGGTGCATTAGTTAATCCAAAGAGCATAACTACAAACTCATAATGCCCGCACCGAGTCCTGAAGGCAGACTTCGGAACATCCTCCGTGCGAATCCGAAGCTGATAATACCCCTGCCTCAAGTCAAACTTAGAGTAGACTTTGGCTCCCTGAAGTTGATCAAACAACTCGTCAATTAATGGTAAAGGATACTTGTTCTTGATGGTCACCTGATTCAAGCCACGATAGTCAATGCATAACCTCAAGGTACCATTCTTCTTCTTCACAAATAAAATAGGAGCTCCCCAAGGTGAAGAACTCTGCTGAATGAAACCCTTCTCTATTAACTCATGCAACTGAGTTTTCAACTCCTTCAACTCAGCTGGTGCCATTCGGTACGTTGATTTAGAAATAGGTTGAGTACCGGGAACAAGATTAATCACAAACTCCACATCTTTCTCTGGCGGTAACCCTGGCAACTCCTCGGGAAATATATTAGGATATTCCCGAATAATAGGTACTTCCTCCAGCTGTAGCTTATCAGATGGCTTGTTAATCAAATAAGCTAGATAACCTGAACACCCCTTACTCACCAACTTAACGGCTTTAGTTGCTGAGATAACAAAACTTGTCTTAGCACCCCGGTTCCCTACTACCTCAACTACTGGCTGATCTGGGAAATAAAACTGGACTACCTTTGTTCTACAGTTCAACTGGGCATCATACTTAGAAAGCCAATCCATACCCAAGATAACATCGTCCCCCCGGATAGGAAATAAGATAAGGTCCGAAGAAAAATTATACCCCTTAACATGTATTAAACAATCCTTATATACTAAGACAGTAATATACTTATCAGTCAAAGAGGTACTAATCTCAACCACATAAGGCAGTCTTTCAGGTTGCACATTAACACATTACACACAAGCAGGAGTAATGAAAGAATGCGTAGCACCAGAATCAATCAACACTTTAACAAGTTGATCAAGTATAAGGAAGTTACCTTCCACAACTGCAGTCTCCTCAGGCATCTCCTTCAAGTCAACTATGTAGGCCCGAGCCTAAACCCGCTGCTGCTGAGGTGCACTACTCGTAGGTCGACGATGAAAACCCTGAGTCGCTGCCTGACCCTCAGTCCTCTGATATCTAGGGCAATCCCTTGCCCTATGATGATTGCTACCGCAACCCAAACAAGCCCCTGACTTCACCCTGTAGTCAACCTCCACATGGCCCTGGCGCTTACAGTAAGTACACTGTAGTGATGAAGCACTGATACTGCCCCTAGAAGAACCAGAAGCTGAAGAAGCAGTTGTACCAGCCTGCAACTGAGGTCTAACAAAACTAGGCCTGTATTGACCCTGAGACTAGGCTGGCCTGTACTGGGACTGAACCTGATAGGACCCCTGCTGAAACTGAGGTCGATAATAACTCTACTGACCCTGCGGTCTGTAAGAGCTCTACTGTGCTGGCGGCCTATACACAACCTTCAGTACTGAAGGCCTATACACTCCCTACTGACCCTGCGGCTGGAAGGGCCTCTTGCTAGGCTAACTAGATACAATATGTTCCCCCTTTCTCTTCTCTAGTCTAGAAGCTGCATCAAAGGCCTTCGTAAGTATATCATACCGATTCAGAGCCATCGCATCCTGAATCTCGGGCCTCAACCCCTACATGAATCTACGAGTCTTACATTCCTCGTCAGCCACATACTCTGGTGCATACCGGGACAACCTAGTGAAAGTGGCCTCATACTTAGCCACTGAAGCATCTCCCTGCACTAAGGCTAGAAACTCTGCCTCTCTCCGCTCCCTAGCGATCCTCGGGACATACTTTGCCCGGAAAGCTAACAAAAAGGTATCCCAAACATATAGAACACCCTGAGTCTCCCAACTAGTTTTCACCGTGCGCCACCATTCTCCTGCCTCATCATCCAGCAAATACACGGCAAAAATGACCTTCCTCTCATCGGTATAATCAAGAGGGTCAAAAATCTTCTCCACCTTGCTAATCCACGCCTCAGCTTTCCAATCGTCCGGCTCCCCCTGAAACCGCGGTGGACAATACCCTAAAAACTATTTCAGTGTACCACGACCGTGGTACCCACCCTGTGCGTTCAATAACTGATTCTGCAATGCCTGATTTTGGGCAGCCTGCCCTGCCAGTAACTGTGCCTGACTGGCCATGAGCTCGTTCATCCTCTCAAAAGCTGCACCTATACGATCATCATCCCTAACTTGGCCTGGTGCCACATTTCTCAGAACCTCATATGTGAAACCCCAAATTTTTGACCTTATCTCGCTTTGCATGTTTTATTCTCGTTTTACATGAATTGACCTGTCTATGTGCTACATGACTGAGAATGTGATAATTTTGATATCAATACTCTTAGAACATGCTAAATGTGCATTCATGAAATTTTCATCAAAAACAGAGTCAGAAATGTTATCGTCGATTTTTAGTGAATAGTATTTTCGAAACACGTCTGCTAAAATTTTGAAGCTGGTATTTTTAACCCTTCTAGACCTACTCCATGGACTTTAATAGACTTGTGTTTGATGAAAACGGTTTTAAAATCGGCTTAGGAATTTATTAGGGTTTTTACACCGACTTTTACAAAAATCGAGTTTTAATCCGACTCGGGTGGAATTGTTTGAATGTAAAACTTCTTGTCACCTAAAAATAACCCACTTGAGATAACTTGGGTGTTGCATAATTGTTTTGAGCATTGGTGATCAAGAAAATGCATTTAAAGACAAGAAAACACTAAAAATACTAAGTTTTTAACTTTGACTTTTATTTAAATGTTGACCACCTTGCTCATAAGTAGTTACACACATTAAAACAAGCCAAAAACACCACAAAACACACACAAAACCGTGAGTTCAAGGGGGAGGAAGAATAAGAGCATTTTCAAGGTTTTTCAAAGTAATTTTCACATAAAAACTTCATTTCAAGGCCAAATCACTTCATTCAAAGCTTGATTTTGCTTGTTGGGTATCCATTCTACCTATTTCTAGCCTTGGTTTGCATCAAAGGTGAGAGAAAAATTCTAGATCTCAAAATGTCATTTTTATGTTTTTGCGTATAAATGAAGATTGAACCGTTAGAATTGTAATCTGATGTTAGATTATTGATCCTTGCATGCTAGTGATCGTTCAGTGGTAATACTACGAGTTTCTGTTGGATGTAGCTTAATTTTTATTTTTCGGGTATTAAATTTTGATTACATTGTTCAATGTTGAATTAATTGAGTTGCGTTGATCGAAATCGATTGCCGTCGATTTCTAAATACTTGATAATTACGTGGTAGCACCGTTGTAATGCCAAATTTTTGATTGTGATGTCCGTGCCAAAATCCAAAAATTTCAGCCATGTTACACTAGGGTTTTAGGGTTATTGGGCATGATTTGGATGTGTTTTGGTTGGGTTCCGAGGGGGCTAATGTAGTTGATTGAACGGGTGAGTGTTTGAAACTGATTTGGAGTTGTTTGGATTAGTAAAATGTAAGATATGATTATTTGAAGTTTAGGTTGTCTTTCTTTAAATTGTTGAATTAAGCCTTTAGATGATTGGGTGGTATTTGAGTGATTGAATTGTGAGTTGTTAATGGTTAGACTAGGGTTATATTACGTGTTTCATGCATGTTAAGTTTGATGGCCTACTTTGTCATCTAACTTAGTTGTTTGTTGTTTAATTAAATATTGATGTTATATTGATTATTATTGAGTACGGGAATCGGGCACTTTTGTTGCTGATCTCTCAGATTATTGATTGATTATTGATTATGGGAATCGGGCACTTTTGTTGCTGATCTCCCTGTTTATTTATTTATTATTGAGTATGGGAATCGAGCACTTTTGTTGCTGATCTCCAAGATTATTGATTGATTATTGATTATGGGAATCGGGCACTTTTGTTGCTGATCTCCCTGTTTATTTATTTATTATTGAGTATGGGAATCGGGCACTTTTGTTGCTGATCTCCCAGTTTATTTATTGATTATTGATTACGGGAATCGGGCACTTTTGTTGCTGATCTCTCGGTTTATTTATGTTAAGTCTCATTGTTGTGAGCTTTGATAATGTTGTGTCACCTCGGGAGGCATCCTGGGTTGCGGGCACAGTTATCATGGCTAATCCCTATCTCGCATGGGCGGAGAGGCTATGGGGTGTGGGTCTAGTTCAAGGTACCTCAGGATTGTGTCATTGAGTTTGGAGGGGTTGTTGAGCATGGAATTGGTGTATGGAGCTTCATCAGTAAACGTATTGTATCCTTATTGTATGTTTACAGTTATTACTATTGTTGCATTTATAATGATTATTGATGTTATTGTGTGTTTACTGACTCAAATGATTATTTCCAAGGAGTTTAGTAAACCTTGTTCGAGATCTATCGGATCCTCGCTGGGCTTATTTTATATAAGCTCACTCTCTATTATTGCATGCATATAGGTGTACTATCGCAGGATTACGGGTACGTGCCTCCTGAAGAGGAGAATGTGGAAAATGTGTCTTACGTGGATGAGTCTTATGTTCCGGAGTCTTATCCTTGATGTTGTATTGTCTTACTATCTTGTATATTAACTTAGTAGACTTTTATATGCTTTGTAGTTCATTATGTAAAAGATGTTGAAAAGATAATGAATTAGTTGATGCTGTCTTAGTAGCCTTTCTTTGGTCTTTGATTAGGTTGCTAGATTGGCTCAATATGTTTTGTAATGTATATTAAGGCTTATGTATTATGTTGGAATGGAGACGTATAACGAGAGATGATTATTGTATAATATGGTTATGATGTATGTTATTATTTTATTGAGGAGTTGTTAGATGTATGATGTTCTGTTGAGGTTGGTTTAGAGCCTTGGAGTCCTATATACTATCGTTATACTGCCGAAATTCCGTTGCATCCTGACTGATTATAGGAGGGGTCGAGTTGGGGCGTGACATCATCAGTCACCTCAGGCCTACCTCTAGTCCTTGGTCTACCTGTCATTCTACTAATCAAAGAGTTAGCATAGGTTATCGCACATAAGCATACTATGAACAACTATTAACACATAAGCAACAAACTCATATAAAGCACATAAATCACTTAAGTATCAATCACATAAACAAATTAATCACATAATCACATAAGCACTAAATCACATAATCACTTAATCACTTAACCATATTAACACATAGTTCACTTTTCTTTCACTTTATACATACTTTCATGTTAAGACCATTACCCACATTCCGAGAATACCCTGGCAGACAGCTAACATGCGCTCTGATACCACTTAAATGTCACGCCCCAACTCGACCCCACCTATAATCAGTCAGGACGCAATGGAATTTCGACAGTATAACGACAGTAATTAAGACACCGAGGCTCTAAACCAACCTTTAAAAACACCATACGATCAAACTCCTTAACCAATCAACAATCAATTCCTCAATACCATTAACAACATACAACATAATCATATTATACAATAATCATTCTTAGACAATCCATTCATAGTTATATGCCTCCGTTCCAACATAATACCTTAACTTTAACATACATAACAAAATAGACTATAACCAATTTAGTAATCTAAACAAGGTCAAAAGAAGACTACTAAACCATTATACATAAGTCTTTATACTAAGGTAGGTTTTACAATACATCATATTACAATAACTATAAACAATCTCATGGCAAAGACTCCTGCACATAAGACTCATCCACGTAAGGCACAATTTCCCCTTCTGGAGGCACGTACCCGTAATCTTGCTCAAGGACACCTGTATGCATGCAATAATAAAGAATGAGCTTATATAAAACAAGCTCAGTGAGGATCCAATAGATCTCTAACAGTATTTACTATACTCCTTGGAAATGATCCTTTGAGTAGTAAACACACAATAAAACATCAATAACAATATAAACATATAACTATAATGACCAATCAATAAAGGATACTCTAGTTGGTGTAGCTCCAAACATTATCACAATCTCAACCATTCTTCTTGTAACTCCCCATTACTCATGCACCCGAGGTACCTCCCTAGCCTCTCCCTCCATGACACCTCCGTCATGCGAGCTGGGGGTAGTCTCTGGTAGTCATGCCGTTATCAACCCAATAGCCCGATGCTGCCCGAGAGGTGGCACACACATACCAAGACTCAGCAATAATAATAAACATCATTCACAAGAGGACAATCTAGCAGAATTGCCTATCTCCCGGTTCATCAATCATCAATCAATAATCATCATTTATCATCAATTGCCATCAATTTAACATCAAGTAATCAATTAAACAACAAACAACTAAGTTAGATGACAAAGTAGGCTATCCAACTTAATATGCATCAAACACGTAATCTAACCCTAATCTAACCATCAACAACTCACAATTCAATCACTCAAGCACCACCCAATCATCTAAAGGCTCTAATCAATAATTTAAAGAAAGACAATCTAAACTTCAAATAATCATATCTTACATTCTATTAATCCAAACCATTCCAAATCAGTTTCTAACACTCACATATTCAATCAACTACATTAGCCCTCTCGGAAACCAACCAAGACACATCAAAATCAAGCCCAACAACCCTAAAACCTCAATGCACCTAGGCTGAAATTTTTGGATTTTCACCCAAACATCGCAATCAAAAATTCGCCATTATAACAGCATTACCACGTAATTAACAAACTTTTAGTAATCGATGGCAATCGATTCCAACAACAACTCAAGATAATCATCAAATGGCTAATTAATCAACTTTTAATATTCAAAAATAAATAATTTCGCTACAATGGTTCAAATCTCGTAGTAATACACATAAACGATCCTTAGCATGCACTGAGAAATAATATAACTTCAAATTAACATTCTAACGGTTCAAAATGCAATTATGAGCAAAAACATAAATAAAAAAAATGACTTTTGAGATCTAGAATTTTTCTCTCACCTTTGATGTGTTTTGAAGCTACAAAGATGATCAATGGATGCTCAAGAGGTGGAATCAAGCCTTGGTTGATGGAAATTGGCCTTGAATTGCAACTTTTAATGAAAATTTACTTTGAAAAAATGTTGAAAATGCTCTCAAAAAAAGCTATGGAGTTTTGGTCACTTGTGTGTGCTTTGAGTGTGTTTTGTGTTGTTTTAGTAGGTGTTGATGCATAAATAAGTAAAGGTCAAACGTATTAAAAATGGTCAATGTTAGTTTATTAGTCTTTTAATTCATTTCTTAGTCTTTTAATTCATTTCTTGAGTATTTCTTGCTCAACTATTAAATTAACACTTAAACTAATTCTAGACAATATATTTTAGGTGACAAAGAGTGTTACTTTAAAACAGTTTCACCCGAGTCAGCTTAAAACTCATTTTCTTGCAAAAGAAAGTGTAAAAATCTTTAAAATTCCAAAACCGATTCCAAATCCGTTTTAATCAAACACGGGTCTATTAATACCCGAGGATTAGGTTTTAAAATGTTTAAAACGCCCTTGTAAAAATTTTAGCGGACAGGTGTTCAAAATACTATTCACCAAAATCGACAATAAAATTTCTGATTCCGTTTTTTATGAAAATTTCATGAATGCACACTTAGCATGTATTAGGAGTATTAATCACATATTTAGCACATTCTAAGTCATATAGCACATAAACAGGTCAATTCACGCAAAATGAGATAAAACACGCAAATCGAGATAAAGCAAAATATGGGGTCTCACAATATCTGCTCCTGAGTCTAATAAGGCAATGGTTTCAAATTTGAAATCATTAACCTTGATGGTTAACTGAACATACCATTTCTGGTACGTGATTCTGTTTAGAAGATTGAGGAAATCCTCTGTTGGTTTAGAGGTGCTAGTTCCCTCTGTTAGTTTGCTAGTAGCAATCTGAGTCTTTTTATCAAGTTCATCATTCTGAGATAGATGTTCTTGACGTTCTATAGATTCTATTTGTAAGAGCTGGACATCTTGCTGGAGATGTTCATGATCAAGTCTGAGATCACAAATCTCTTGTCTATACTCTTGCCTGAGTTGCTGAATTTCTGTTT
Source organism: Ehretia macrophylla (assembly GCA_037974665.1). Taxonomy (NCBI): domain Eukaryota; kingdom Viridiplantae; phylum Streptophyta; class Magnoliopsida; order Boraginales; family Ehretiaceae; genus Ehretia; species Ehretia macrophylla. The sequence goes on from CM075768.1 coordinate 590,978, forward strand.
TTAACAGTTTAATCTCATGCTGGAGATCAAAAATTCCCACTGGCTGGGATTTCCTTTTCTGGAAATGACTGAGGACATCAGAATAATTTGTATTCTTGATGTTATTCTGGGAAGATATGGATGGAGGTTTATCTTCCTCTTTCTGATCCATAATTTCTTTAAGTCTGAGAAGATAAGCTTGCTTTTCTTCTGGATCATTGATCTTGCAGATCATATTGATCATAAGACCATGAGAATCTGTAAGGAAATTGAGTCCTTTCTGACAGAAACATGCTCCTATATTGGGACAAGCACATTCCTGGATGGAGTTGGAAGAACTACTGGAATAGTAGTTATCTGTTCCAATCTGATTAATGTTTTCTTCTTCAGAATATTCTGAAGAAGAGTTGGATGATGATTCAAGATCATCATTGGACTGGAGTATTCTGCCCTTTGTAGCTTCATCTAATTCTAATGATTGAACTAGTGATCAGATTTTGCAATCTCTTGCAAAGTGTCCTGGTTTACCACATTTGAAACATCCTGTGGTTTTTTGTTCTTTACTATGTTTTGGTTTCCAATTTTTTCGTGCAAACTTCTGGTAATGTTTCTTTTTATGACTGTATGGTTTGTTGCCATACTTCTTGTTATACTTCTGTCCACTAGACTTGAAGCGACTCTTGTATTTTCTAGAGGAAATTTTGGATTTATGTGTCTTATGAGTATGGGGTGGTCGAACACTTTCCATACCATATTGTTCATACCAATTTCCTAGTTCTTTCTTGTTAGATTGTTTCTTAAGTTGTGCTTTAAAATGAAGATCAGTGCAAATCTTCAAAGCAGTCTTGTTAATATGGGAAATGATGTCACCATATCTCATTAGATCATAGTCTAATCTTGGGAAATCTTGTGAAAGGGCTTTTTTCACTTGCTAATGAAACAGTGGTCTGTTCAATTGACTTCTGTTTTGATTCAACATGCTTTACTGGAGTTTGTTTTTCAAGAATATCTTCGATATTTTGAATTTGTTTCTGTAAAGTGACTACTAAAAGATTAGTCCAATTATTTTGTTGGGCTATGTCTTTGAGTTCTGGTTGTTCCGTAAAGATAACTGGTTTAAGATCAATAGTTCCTTCTTTAGTAGGAACCAGTGTATGTTGAAATGGAGGGTGCTCTGCATCAATAATTGTTGTGGAATTAGGTAAATTCCATTTTCTTGTTCTTGTTGTAAGAACATTAATGTTCATTGGTTTATTTATGTGTTTAACCACAAGAAAAATGGTACATTTAATCTAACAATTTGCAAATATTGGAGCCATTGGCTTTATAAATCTGCTAATTGTTTACTGTTATGATTCTTAAAATACCATTCTCTGATTTGTTTGTTCTCATCTGAAAGAAACTTATCTTTCAAGCCTTGAACATCTCTTTCAAAGACTTCAGACAACATATTGATGCCAAAGTCTGAGGCTGAAGGGTTGAAGTCAACAGACGATGTATCTGTTGGTTCAAATTCTAGATAGACTGGACGAGCAGTCTGTTCTTCAATCCTGATTCCCATAGGAACGGATTGGGTCTGATTTCTACTTGTTGAAGGAAAGTCAACAAAGCCTGGGGTTGGGTCAGAAATACTGATCCTAGAGATACTGGAAACTGATCGGGATAAAACTAATTCCCTATTTCCTCTATCTATTTTAATAGAAACTGTTCCATCATCGTACTGAATGATCTGTTCTATTTTGGAGTTCTGGACGTTCTGGTCCTGAATGACTGGTTTGGTGGCATTATCAATGTCCCACCTTTCTAGGAGTGAAACTTCGTTCCACTTAATGGTTCTGGGTATGTTAACTATGGATCTGTTTCTGTCCATATTCCAAAGGATAGTTTTACCTTTTGGACGTTTTCTGGCTACAGATCTGGGATTTAATCCCGTAGTCATCAATTTATAATTAAGACGATAAATAACTTCATATGCATGTGTTCCACAATCAACATAATAATTATGCGTCTTAATATCTAACTGGAGTGCTTTCATGACATGAGGACATGTAAGCGATATGGTATGATCTGGAAAACAATTAAAGAAAATCAGACCATTACATAAACTAGAAACCTACAGCCATTTCTCTTGGCTTTATCTAGAGATTTCTGGGAAAAAAGTCTGATACTCTGTTGATCACTGGTTAATGACACTACTTCTTCTTTACATCAAATAGTAAGTAAAGATTTTAGGTCGATGAGACCTTTCTGGTAAATCTCATTTGTGACGCCCGAGATTTAGCCATGCATTCAATTACTGTTGCATCCCTTGTTGCGCATTTCCTTCTGTGCTTTATTAACTGTCTTCTTAAATTACTATTCACTCCATTTTTAAACTGCATTCTATTAGTGAATTAGCATTTTTATTAAATCATATTAATTGTTAGAGTAGTGGGAAAAATGAGCAATTGAGCTAGAAGCGATAGGAGAGCTCGTTTAGAAAATGATTTTTGTAGTTGAATGAATAGTATTACGTAACTAACTTAGAGATTTAATTAGCTAGCTCACATCCTTCACTTTAGGCTCGTTTTAAGCTTACTACGCGCATTATATTAGACCACTTAAGCACCCAAACAAGACCCTACCCTAGCTTAGTCAATATATAGTCTTATAAGCTCATAAAATGCAAGAAAAAAAAAAGCTGAAAAACAGGAGCCCAAACCCGACAGCCCCTCTTTGCACTTGGGAGGAATTTTTCATCTTCAACTCTTCGATTCAAGCCACTCCAAGCCTAGAGCAAGTAGATTAAGGCGTGCGCAAGCTTCTTAGGTGCTCTTTCGCGCATTGGTGAGGGATTTCACGGCTTATTTTTGCATTTCTAAATAGTTGCCATTTTCTTGATTTGTTGAAAATGTGATCAAATGCTATTGTATTAATTATCTATGCTATTATAACATGTATATAAATGCTAGGGAACATATTTGAGCCATCGTCTCACTTTTTAAACGGTTAGAATCGTTAGTTTGATTTAGGAGGTGAATAGTGATGTTTTTCTAGGGTTTTGTGTAATTGCTCAAATTAGCTTGATTCAACACTCCTAATAAAAGCCTTAGGTGCTAATGAAGGTAGTCTAATAGCCCCGTGCACTTGCATTGCTCTAGAATCGTATAAAACGCAAAATAGCCGACTTTAACAAATGGGCTTTCGGGGTTAATTAGAATCCGGGTGGATTCGGGCTTTACTTCTAGTATTCTTAGGCTACCTAGATGCTATAGAAGCTTTGATAACCCTTGTTTGAAGCCTGGATAGGGTATGTGTAGTTTAAAGCCATAAGAGAAAATTTGGGACTTTCGGGGTATTTGCAGGCGTTTGAATGAGTTAGAGGGTTGAGAGGGTTGAGAGGGTTCCTTGAGGGTTAGTTAGAAGGTTGGGAGATTTCCCTTTGAAATGGAATCATTAACTTTGGTTGGAAGAGAAATAGTTTGAAAAACAAAGGGGTTTAGGTGCAATTTCGGTTTACTCACGCTTCTAAGCCCATGGCATGACTTCTTGGATGTTTATATGTGGTTTTAAGTTGATTTGGAGCATTTGGTATGATTCTATACTTATCTTGTATATGTCCCTTTGTAAAACTGCTTATTTGCTTATATAATTGTTTCTATTCTAACTGCATCGAGGTCAACCTAGTTTGTTGATCCTCCTATGTATTATTGCTTATATTATTGATATTAACTTGCCATTGTTAAGTGCATTGTATAGTGGTTGCGCAACCATAGTGTTAGGGGTGGATGTGTTGAATATCGGTTGGGCAGCAGAGGGCTTGCCGGTGGATATTCAAACTCCGTGCCCTAGTCCCTCATTCGCCTGGTCCAGAGATTGCCAGGGGATGTTGGGTCGTAGGATTATCGGGGTACATCTGGAGTACACCCACTCGAGTGTTTGGGGATTATGCCGGCTTATCGTGATCGTGATCGTGATCGTGGTTCGTGGATCGTGAATGAAGACCAGTGAAGATTGGTGTATAGGGGTGATGTGAAATGTATCCTTTAAATGTGTGGTTATTTAAGTTATAATTGTTTCTTTAATTGTCTAAGTGTTATTGTTGTATAACTGTATTATCTGTTGCATTACACGCCCTGGGACTATATCCCTCACTGGGCAACAGTGGTTGCTCATACCTCGATATATGTTTCAGGAGACGCTGAGGGTGATCCCCAGCTTGTTTAGTTAGTTGAGAAGGAGGAAGTTCAGACTGATCCTTTACCTTAGTTGCTGTGCCTGTTAGCTTGAGGTGATTTATATTCTTGCTGCTTTGTGGAAGGCTCATCTGTTTATCTTATGTCCTATTTTGTAGCCTGAGGGCTATGTATATGCTTGTTGTACAAGTTGAAGGATAGTTGATTGTGGTGTAGATTTGGAAGTCTATGTCTTGTAATAACTTATGATTCTGCTTTTATTTACTTTGCATGCTTGGGAGTGATTGGCTTAATGTAGAATGTTTTATCTTTTAAGTACATTTTAATGTTATCCTAGAAGGTCATAGCTATTAGATTATGTTGTAAACAAAGTTACTTGCATGCTTGTGTGGTTTTGGAACTGTTGTTTGCTTCAAGGATCGGATGGCCTTGAATCTTTAAATATATAGCCATGAAAAGTTTATTTACCTTGTAGTTATCTTATTTGAGAGTTTACAGGTTTTCAGAATGTCCACAGTACATGGGAGACTATGTCCGTGTGTCGGGTCCAGACTTAATCTTTAGCTTGGGGGTTAGGTCGGGGCGTGACATTTAGGTGGTATCAGTGCTTATAGAATGCATGAAGCCGGGTTAATTTTCTCGGTCTGTGGGTAGAGAGGTCTATTATGTGATTGCTTGATTACATGAATTAAGGATTACTTGTTTGGTCAAGTGACATTTGAATTAGGAATGAACATGCTAGCTTGGAAATAGAATATCAAAAGTTTAGAATGTCAAGTATGATCTAGTGACTTATGTGTACTTCAAGAATGTAAAATATTTATATGATCTTCTATATACTTGACTTTATGTGAATCTATTTGAACTTTTCTTTATGTGCTTACTTATAAATTGCATATATACATATATATACCTGTCATAACACTTTGCATTCTAGCTAATCGAGATGGGGCCCCGCCGTCGTACTGAGAATCAGAATGTCGATAGAGAACCGGAAGAGGTTCATGGGCAAGAAGCCAGATTGGCAGGTAATGCACCCCCAGTTCAGGAACCGAGTACGGCATAGATCTTAGCCACAATGGCCACTGCTATGAACCCATCGCCTAGTTTATGACACAGCAGGGTCAGCTAGGGGTTGTTAGAGGTAATCAGGCTACGAGAGCCAGGGGTAGTGGCACTACCGGAGGTAATCTGTATGACCGGTTTATTCATCTTGGGGCCTATACTTTCTTTGGAGAACCGGATGATATGAAGGCTGAAATGTGGCTGAGGAAGTTTGAAAGAGTGGCAGCAATACTCGAGTGCCATGATGATAGGAAGATTACTTATGCCACATTCCTTCTAGAAGGTGATGCTGAAGATTGGTGGCATACTATCAGTGAAAAATGGGAAGCCGAGAGGGTTCATCATTCGTGGGCTGACTTTGTCCGAGAATTTCGAGACAAGTACATATCGGTGGTTGCCCGCGAGAGGTGTCAAACAGAGTTCATAAACTTAAAACAAGGAAGTATGACAGTGGATCAATATGAGGCTACTTTTACCAGGCTTTCCCGTTATGCGCCAGCCTTGATACAGCCAGAGGATATGAAGATCCAAAGATTTATCCTGGGATTGAGAAGGGATATTATGCTAAATTTGTCTGCGAATGATTTCCCTAATTATGCTGCAGTAGTCCGAGCCGCCTCGAGATATGAAAAATGCAAGGCCAATGTGTTAGTCGAGACCAGCCAATCGAGTAAGCAGTTTCAGTCTCAGAGTCAGGGGTATCAGGGACAGGCTATATCAGTTGGGCAGAGTACACAGCCGAGGCAGACTCAGAGTTATACAGGGCCTACTCAGACTCAGGCACGACCAGTTCAGAGTCAGACTTAGAGTCAATTCCGTCCAGCAGTATCCCGTTCACAACAGGGTAGTTCAGCTACCTCTTCTTACAGAGCTCATTCGGGAGGCACTGCTCTAAGATGTCACCAGCAGTGCAGCTCCTGTCAGCGTCAGGGCCACACTGAGGATGTTTGTTGGAAGAAACAGAACAAGTGTACAGGCTGCGGCAGTGATCAGCACAGGGTTAAGGACTGTCAGAAATTTAAGAACTCTAGGGGTCAGACGTCAGCTCAGAACTCTCAGACCAAGGCACCAGCTGCAGCACCACCACCACGAGGTCAGGCCCGTGTATTTGCTTTGGATGCTGAGCAGCTTCCGGATACAACCACTGTGGTAGAAGGTATTTTTCTTCTTAATGATCAATCAGTTAAAGTTTTAATTGATTCCGGGGCTTCACATTCATTTATTACACCTATTTGTGCACAAAATGCTAAGTTGAAACATGATAAATTGTTGCATGATATTGTGGTTTACACTCCTATGGGGCCAAAGTTTGTTACCAAATCTATCTGCAAGGCATGTAATATTTATATTCAAGGTCATGTTTTTCCTGCCGATTTAATTATTCTACCTTTCCGCGACTTTGAAATTATATTGGGGATGGACTGGTTAAGTAAATATTATGCCCAGCTTGATTGTAGAAAGAAGATTGTATATCTAGAAATGCTCGACCAGCCTATACTTAAAATAGTTGGTAGTAGAAAATCTACGGGAATTCCTATTATTTCTTCTATTAGAGCATCTAAATTATTGAGCAAGGGTTGTGAGGCTTATCTTGCATATTTGATTAATCAACCTGTGGATCAATTGAAATTGAATGATGTACCTATCGTGAGGGAGTTTCCGGGGGTCTTTCCTGAGGAATTACCGGGGTTACCGCCTGATAGGGAGATAGAGTTCATGATTGACTTATTGTCGGGGACTTCACCTATCTCTAGGACTCCGTATAGAATGGCTCCGCCCGACTTGCAAGAATTGAAAGTTCAATTGCAGGGCTTGCTTGAGAAGGGATTCATTTAGCCGAGTTCTTCACCTTGGGGTGCGCCAGTCCTATTTGTTAAAAAGAAAGACAGATCTCTTCGCTTATGCATTGATTATCGGGGTCTTAATCAGGTAACCATCAAAAATAAATATCCTTTGCCTTTAATTGAGGAGTTATTTGATCAGTTGCAAGGCGCCAAGGTATTCTCTAAATTCGATATGAGGCAAGGCTATTATCAGCTGAGGATTAAGAAAGATGATATTCCTAAAACTGCTTTCAGAACTAGGTATGGCCATTATGAGTTTGTTGTCTTGCCGTTTGGTCTTACTAATGCTCCCGCCGCATTTATGGACTTAATGTAGAGGGTATTTCGTCCCTATCTGGACCAATTTGTGGTTTTCTTCATTGATGATATTCTTGTTTACTCTAGATCTGAGACAGAACATGAACAGCATCTCAGAATTGTGTTGCAGACTCTTCAGGAGCATCATTTATTTGCGAAGTTTAGCAAATGTGAATTCTGGCTTAAGCAAGTTGCTTTTCTTGGCCATATTTGTCACGCCGCGACCCAACCCCCAAACTAAAGGTTAAGTCCGGACCCGACACACGGACAGAGTCTCCCCTGTACCTTGGATATTTGAAAACCTGAAAACTTGCAAATAAGGTAACTACAAGGTAAACAAACTTTTCATGGCTATATAAGTAAAGATTCAAGGCCATCCGAGCCTTGAGGCAAACAACAATTCCAAAACCACACAAGCATGCAAGAACTTTGTTTACCACATAGTCTAGTAGCCATGACATTCTAGGATATCAATAAAACATAATTAAAAGATAAAAACATTTCTACCATAAGCCATTCACTCCCAAGCATGCAAGGAAATAAAAGTTATTACAAGACATGGGCTTCCAATTCTACACCACAATCTACTATCCTTCAACTTTACACAACAAGCATATACATAGCCCTTAGGCCACAAAATAGGACATAAGATAAACAGTTGAGCCCTCCACAAAGCAGCAAGAATTTAAACCACCTCAGGCTATCAGGCACAACAACTAAGGTAAAGGATCAATCTGAACTTCCTCCTCCTCAACTAACTCAACAAGCTGGGGATCACCCTCAGCGTCTCCTGAAACATATATCGAGGTATGAGCAACCACTGTTGCCCAGTGAGGGATATAATCCTGGGGCGTGCAATGCAACAGATAATTCAATTATACAACAATAACACATAGACAATTAAAGAAACGATGATAGCTTAAATAACCACACATTTGAAAGGATACATTTCACATAACCCCTATACACCAATCTTCACTGGTCTTCATTCACGATCCACAAACCATGAGCACGATCACGATAAGCCGGCAAAATCCCCAAACACTCCAGTGGGTGTACTCCGGATGTACCCCGATAATCCTACGACCCAACATCCCCTGGCAATCTCTAGACCAGGCGAATGAGGGACTAGGGCACGGAGTTTGAATATCCATCGGCAGGCCCTCTGCCGCCCAGCCGATATTCAACACATCTGCCCCTTACACTATGGTTGCGCAACCACTATGCAATGCACTTAACAATGGCAAATTAATAGCAATAATATAAGCATTAGCACATAGGAGGATCAACAAAGTAGGTTGACCTCGATGCATTTAGAATAGAACAATTATATAAGCAAATATGCAGTTTTACAAAGAGACATAGGCAAGATAAGTATAGAATCATACCAAAAGCTCCAAATCAACTTGAAACCATATATAAACACTCAAGAAGTCATGCCATGGGTTTAGAAGTGTGAGACAACCGAACTTGCACCTAAACCCCTTTGTTTTTCAAACTATTTCTCTTCCAAACCAAGGTTAATGATTCCATTTACAAGGGAAACTCTCCCAAACTTCTAACTAACCCTCAAGGTACCCTCTCAAGCCTCTAACTTATTCAAACGCCCGCGATTACCCCGAAAGTCCCAAATTCCCTCTTATGGCTTTAAACTACACAAACATTGTCTGGGCTTCAAACCAAGGTTTTCAAAGCTTCTATAGGACCTAGGTAGCCTAAGAATACTAGAAGTTAAACCCGAACCCACCCGGATTCGCATTAACCCCGAAAGCCCTTTGTTAAAGTCGACTATTTTACGTTTTATGCGATTCTAAAGCAATGTAAGTGCATGGGGCTATTAGACTACCTTCACTAGCACCTAAGGCTTCTATTAGGAGTATTGAATCAAGCTAATTCGAGCAATTACACAAAACCTTAGAAAAATGTCACTATTCACCTCATGAATTAAACTAACGATTCCAACCATTTAAATTGTGAAACGATGGCTTAAATATGTTCTCTAGCATTCATATACATGTTATAATAGCATAGATAATTAATACAATAGCATTTGATCACATTTTCAACAAATCAAGAAATTGACAACTATTTAAAAATGCGAAAATAGGTCGTGAAATCCCTCACCAAAGCGCGTAGGAGCACCTAGGAAGCTTGCAAACACCCTACACTAGTTGCTCAAGGCTTGGAGTGGCTTGAAATGAAGGATTGAAGAGCAATTTTTCCTCCTAGAGCTGCTGCAATGTTTCGGCCCTGCTATAGTGCCAATTCAGCTTCTATTTTTTTTTTGTTTGCTATATGAGCTAAAGTGTGTGTTGTGTTGGCTTTATAAAAGGTGGGGTCTAGTTTGGGTGTTTAAGTGGCTTCTAAAATGCGCGTTGAAAGCTTAATTACGAGTCTAAAGTGTAAGGTATAAGCTAAATAATTAAATCTCTAAGTTATGTTACGTAACACTATTCATTCAACTACTAAAATCATTTTCTAAATGAGCTCTCCTATCGCTTCTAGCTAAATTGTACCTTTTTCCACTACTTTAACAATTAATATGATTTAATAAAAATGCTAATTCGTTAATAGTATGAAGTTTAAAAACGGAATGAATGGTAACTTAAGAAGACAGTTAATAAGGCACAGGAAGAGATGCGCAAACAAGGGATGCAACAGTAATTAAATGCATGGCTAAATCTCGGGTGTCACAATATTATCTCGCAAGATGGTATTTCTGTTGACCCAGCGAAGATTGATGTTGTGTTATCTTGGACACGACCTAAAACTGTCACAGAGATTTGTAGCTTCCTTGGTTTAGCTGGGTATTATCGGAGGTTCGTCAAGGATTTCTCTAAGATTGCAGGGCCTTTAACTCAACTTACTCAGAAGAAAACAGTATTTGACTGGAGTGATAAATGCGAGGCCAGCTTCCAGGAATTGAAGAAGAGATTGACTACAGCTCCTATTCTTGCTTTACCTGAGGGTTATGATGATCTGGTGATCTATAGTGATGCTTCGAAGGAAGGTCTGGGATGTGTATTGATGCAGAATGGCAGGGTTATTGCTTATGCTTCCAGGAAACTGAAACCTTATGAACTCAACTATCCGACTCATGATCTTGAGCTTGCAGCTATCATTCTTGCATTAAAGAAATGGCGTCATTATCTCTGGGGCAACAAGTTTGAAATCTTTACAGATCATAAGAGCTTGAAATATCTGTTTTCACAGAAAGAGTTGAACATGAGGCAAAGGCATTGGCTGGAATTACTTGAGGACTATAACTGTACTATTAACTATCTTCCGGGTAAGGCCAATATTGTTGCTGATGCTTTGAGCCGAAAGGCTACTGTTGCTAGCTTGATTCTCAAGAATTGGGAATTCATGGAAGAATTATGCTTATGGAAGCCTAATACTTCAGATTCTGGTATTTAATTCGCAAGTTTGCATATTCAATCTCTATTATTATCCAGGATTCGAGAAGCTCAACAGGCTGATCTTCAATTGTTGAAAGTCTTAGAGAATTCAAAAGGGGGAGAGTCGAATTTCAAACTGCATGACGATGGTATTCTCAAATTCAAAGGCAGAATCTGTATCCCGAGTGATCCAACTTTGAAGAAAGATATTCTTGCTGAGGCACACAGTTCTAGATATACTATCCATCCAGGCAGTACTAAAATGTATAAAGATTTAAAGCAAAACTTCTGGTGGAATAATATGAAGAGAGAAATTGCTGACTATGTTGCTCGATGTCTTACTTGTCAGAAAGTTAAAGCAAAGCATCAGAGGCCTGCAGGGTTGTTGCAGCCTTTGGCTATTCCTGTTTAGAAATGGGGTCATATTACCATGGATTTCGTATCAGATTTACCGAGGTCTTCGAAGGATAATGACTCAGTTTGGGTTATTGTGGATAGATTGACCAAGACTTCTCACTTCATTGCTAAAAAGAAGTCTGATTCTCTTGATAAGCTGGTAGAATTGTATATTGAGAATGTTGTCCGACTTCATGGAATTCCAAAGAGTATTGTGTCAGATAGAGATCCCAGATTCACATCTCAGTTCTGGCAGAAGATTCAGAAAGCTTTGGGCATGACTTTGAGTTTCAGTACAGCTTATCATCCTCAGACAGATGGTCAATCCGAGAGAACTATCTTAATCCTCGAGGATATGTTACGGGCTTGTATTCTGGACTTCGGTAAGAGTTGGGAGAAGTATTTGCCACTCGCAGAGTTCGCCTATAACAATAGTTATCAAGCTACTATTGGTATGGCACCTTATGAGGCACTGTATGGGCGTAAATGCCGGTCTCCTCTCTATTGGGATGATGTTGGTGAAATGAAGACGGTCGACCTTACTCTCTTACCTGAAATGAACAAAATGATTGATCATGTGCAGCTTATCAGGAAAAGAATGCTTACAGCATAGAACCGGCAAAAGAGTTATGCAAATAGACGCCGTCGTGATCTGAATTTTGCTGTGGGGGATCGAGTATTTTTGAAAATTTCTCCTCGCAAGGGTTTGATTCGGCATGGTAAAGGAGGTAAACTCAGTCCTCGATATGTGGGACCATTTGAGATAACTGAAACTATTGGTGAATTGGCTTTCCGTTTAGCTTTACCTCCCAGTCTGGGCAGAATTCACGATGTCTTCCATGTTTCTATGCTTCGGAAGTATCAGCCAGATCCTTCTCACATACTTGAGCCAGAACTGCTAGAGATCAGTGAGACCTTGACGTACACAGAGAAACCTCTTCGGATTGTGGATCAGAAAGTGCAGGAGCTGAGGACTAAAAGCATTCCGATGGTTAAAGTTCTGTGGGATCATCACGGAGTAGAGGATGCGACGTGGGGAGAGAGAATCAGATACGGGAGCGCTATCCAGAGTTATTCATCGATTCATGTAAGAATTGCGTGGACGCAATTAGTTTAAGGGGGAGAGGATGTGACGCCCGAGATTTAGCCATGCATTCAATTACTGTTGCATCCATTGTTTGCGCATTTCCTTCTGTGCTTTATTAACTGTCTTCTTAAATTACTATTCACTCCATTTTTAAACTGCATTCTATTAGTGAATTAGCATTTTTATTAAATCATATTAATTGTTAGAGTAGTGGGAAAAAGTGCAATTGAGCTAGAGGCGATAGGAGAGCTCGTTTAGAAAATAATTTTTGTAGTTGAATGAATAGTATTATGTAACTAACTTAGAGATTTAATTAGCTAGTTCACATCCTTCACTTTAGGCTCATTTTAAGCTTACTACGCGTATTATATTAAACCACTTAAGCACCCAAATAAGACCCCACCCTAGCTTAGTCAATATATAGTCTTATAAGCTCAAAAAATGCAAGAAAAAAAAAATAAAAAGCTGAAAAACAGGAGCCCAAACCCGACAGCCCTCTTTGCACTCGGGAGGAATTTTTCATCTTCAACTCTTCGATTCAAGCCACTCCAAGCCTAGAACAAGTATGTGGTAACACAATCCCACATCGGAAGATTTGGAAGTGAGAGAGCTGGATATAAGAGTTAGTCTCTTATATCAGCCCAGGGCCCTTTTGAGAAGAGATTCTCGAAAGGACAAAACCGTGAGGGACCTGTGCCTGTGGGCCAAGGACTGCCAATAGCGGATAATTCCTGGGTAGTGACGGCTCGGTGAGACTTCGCGTAGACTCCACGTGGGGAGTCGGGTCGTTACAAATGGTATCAGAGCCAGTCTTCCCTTGTGCTCGTGCCCGCGAGAGCGCGGGGCCTCTTAAGGGGGATGGAATGTGGTAACATAATCCCACATCGGAAGATTTGAAAGTGAGAGAGCTGGATATAAGAGTTAGTCTCTTATATCAGCCCAGGGCCCTTTTGAGAAGAGATTCTCGAGAGGACAAAACAGTGAGGGACCTGTGCCTGCGGGCCAGGGACTGCCAATAGCGGACAATTCCTGGGTAGTGACGGCTCGGTGAGACTCCGCGTGGACTCCACGTGGGGATTCGGGTCGTTACAAAGTAGTTTAGGGTGTGAACAAGCTTCCTAGGTGCTCCTACGCGCATTGGTGAGGGATTTCACGGCTTATTTTTGCATTTCTAAATAGTTGTAATTTTCTTGATTTGTTGAAAATGTGATCAAATGCTATTGTATTAATTATCTATGCTATTATACCATGTATATGAATGCTAGAGAACATATTTGAGCCATCGTTTCGCTTTTTAAACGGTTAGAATCGTTAGTTTGATTTAGGAGGTGAATAGTGATATTTTTCTAGGGTTTTGTGTAATTGCTCGAATTAGCTTGATTCAACACTCCTAATAGAAGCCTTAGGTGCTAATGAAGGTAGTCTAATAGCCCCGTGCACTTGCATTGCTCTAGAATCGCATAAAACGCAAAATAGCCGACTTTAACAAAGGGCTTTCGGGGTTAATGCGAATCCGGGTGGATTCGGGCTTCACTTCTAGTATTCTTAGGCTACCTAGGTGCTATAGAAGCTTTGATAACCCTTGTTTGAAGCCCGGATAGGGTATGTGTAGTTTAAAGCCATAAGAGGGAATTTGGGGCTTTCGGGGTATTTGCGGGCGTTTGAATGAGTTAGAGGGTTGAGAGGGTTCCTTGAGGGTTAGTTAGAAGGTTGGGAGAGTTTCCCTTTGAAATGGAATCATTAACTTTGATTGGAAGAGAAATAGTTTGAAAAATAAAGGGGTTTAGGTGCAATTTCGGTTTACTCACGCTTCTAAGCCCATGGCATGACTTCTTGGGTGTTTATATGTGGTTTTAAGTTGATTTGGAGCATTTGGTATGATTCTATACTTATCTTGTATATGTCCCTTTGTAAAACTGCTTATTTGCTTATATAATTGTTTCTATTCTAACTGCATCGAGGTCAACCTAGTTTGTTGATCCTCCTATGTGTTATTGCTTATATTATTGATATTAACTTGCCATTGATAAGTGCATTGCATAGTGGTTGCGCAACCATAGTGTCAGGGACGGATGTGTTGAATATCGGTTGGGCGGTAGAAGGATTGTCGGTGGATATTCAAACTCCGTGCCCTAGTCCCTCATTCGCCTGGTCCGGAGATTGCCAGGGGATGTTGGGTCGTAGGATTATCGGGGTACATCCGGAGTACACCCACTGGAGTGTTTGGGGATTATGCCGGCTTATCGTGATCGTGATCGTGGTTCGTGGATCGTGAATGAAGACCAGTGAAGATTGGTGTATAGGGGTTATGTGAAATGTATCCTTTAAATGTGTGGTTATTTAAGTTATCATTGTTTCTTTAATTGTCTAAGTGTTATTGTTGTATAACTGTATTATCTGTTGCATTGCACGCCCCGGGACTATATCCCTCACTGGGCAACAGTGGTTGCTCATACCTCGATATATGTTTCAGGAGACGCTGAGGGTGATCCCCAGCTTGTTGAGTTAGTTGAGGAGGAGGAAGTTCAGACTGATCCTTTACCTTAGTTGTTGTGCCTGATAGCTTGAGGTGGTTTAAATTCTTGCTGCTATGTGGAAGGCTTATCTATTCATCTTATGTCCTATTTTGTAGCCTGAGGGCTATGTATATGCTTGTTGTATAAGTTAAAGGATAGTTGATTGTGGTGTAGATTTGGAAGTATATGTTTGTAATAACTTATGATCCTGCTTTTATTCACTTTGCATGCTTGGGAGTGATTGGCTTAATGTAGAATGTTTTATCTTTTAAGTACATTTTAATGTTATCCTAGAAGGTCATGGCTATTAGATTATGTTGTAAACAAAGTTACTTGCATGCTTGTGTGGTTTTGGAACTGTTGTTTGCTTCAAGGATCGGATGGCCTTGAATCTTTAAATATATAGCCATGAAAAGTTTATTTACCTTGTAGTTATCTTATTTGAGAGTTTACAGGTTTTCAGAATGTCCACGGTACAGGGGAGACTCTGTCCATGTGTCGGGTCCGGACTTAACCTTTAGCTTTGGGGGTTGGGTCGGGGCGTGACATCATTTATGTTCATCTTAGGAGGTTTCCAATTACTTAACTCTCCTATTGTCTATGACTGTTCTGTTTTAGCTATGGTATTATTATCTGATCTTACTGAAGCATTACTGCTACTAGAAGCCATTACAACTATGTTGACTAGCCTTAACCTTACAATCTGCGAACCGACTTACTATCTTCGAATCTACTTCAAGGGACTCTTGGAGTCTACTGCCCTTCTGTGGGTCTTACTCACTCCCAACCCTATCTACGTAGATAAAGGTAGGTTATCGATGCAGGTATGTTGCTTAAGACAAACCTAATAGTTGTTCTAGCTCTGATACCAGAAACAACCCAGGGAAGATAAGATAATGATAGACATAACAGAAAAAGGAATAAACAGGGATAATAGACAGGTAAATAAGAGAAAGACAATTAAGATGAAGATAAAAGGAGACAAAGTCTCTTACTTGTTATTAGATGACTTGGAAGAGGTATGTGTTACACTGTTGGTCTGTACAGGAGTACAAATGGAAAAGAGTGAACCGAATTAAAAATAAAAAAGGTAAAGAAAGAGAATTTGGATCCTGAATAGGATCTTAAAATCTTAATCTTCTAAAGGGGAAGAAAGAGAATTCGGATCCTATGTTCTGAGGCAGACTCTGCCTTATTATAGGATATCGAATCTGTGATTACAATAGTGAAAATGTAAAATGAAAAGTCAAAAGGAAATTTTCAAAAAGTGAACAGTAAAAAGTAATTTTACTATTCATGAATAGTATGTCGGCTTTTACTGTAACAGAATCTTGTTTTGTCTTGACGTGATGATCTTGTCTGGCTTTTACTGTGGCCGAAAGATCTTTTGTCTTGACATGATGATTATGTTTTTTGACTGGATTACTTTTACTGTGACCGAAAGTAATTCTGTCGTCTTGTGATGATGATGTCTGATAATGGAATCTTGACTGGATTCATCTTCTTCTTTATCTCTGAGTCTGAAACTGGTTATATGCTGAAGACGTTGTAAAAATTTTTTATGTCTGGATCATACTGGCTCATGGTAGAATACATACAAGTATACTGATTAATGTATATTTCCTACTAATACAAAGAAAATATATAAACTAGTCTATTTTTCCTATAATCTAATCTGCATCGTACTTAGTTTTACTATCTTCGAAGTCTTACTATCTTCGAAGCCTAACTATCTCTCATCTAACCGCTACATGGGTAACAACGGAGTCTTACGCCTTCTACTCCTCAATCCCGTGACCTTACAAGACTGTTGAGATAGGTTTGCTAAAGGTAAGTTGACTAAGCAAAATACAAAATAAAATACAAGCTAAAAGATAAACAAGTTTCTAAATCTTCTTTGGCTTTTTGGGATAGATGTTCTTGACGTTATAGAGATTCTATTTGTAAGAGCTAGACATCTTGTTGGAGATGTTCATGATCAAGTCTGAGATCACAAATCTCTTGTCTATACTCTTGCCTGAGTTGCTGAATTTCTATTTTTAACAGTTTAATCTCATGTTGGAGATCAGAAATTCCCACTGGCTGGGATTTCCTTTTCTGGAAATGACTGAGGAAACTGACAGAAGGAGCTAGCACCTCCAAACCAACAGAGGATTACCTCAATCTTCTAAACAGAATCATGTACCATAAATGGTATGTTCAGTTAACCATCAAGGTTAATGATTTCAAATTTGAAACCATTGCCTTATTAGACTCAGGAGCAGATATGAACTGCATCCAAGAAGGTTTGATACCTTCCATATACTTTGAGAAGACCAAAGAGAAGCTTTCTACAGCTGACTATACCAGACTCCAAATCAGGTACAAATTACCTAATGCACATGTGTGCAATCAAGGTATTTGTTTCCCGACCAGCTTTGTGCTGATAAAACAGTTGAATTCCCAAGTCATTCTCGGGAATCCATTCCTCCAACAGTTATCCCATGATTGTTACAGAACAAGGTATATCTACCAATGTGTTAGGTAAACCAATCATATTTGAGTTTTATTATCCTTCACAGCGAAGAGATATTAACTTAATCCAACAGAAAGAAAACCAAATCAGTTTTCTTAAAGAAGATATTAAAAGTCTCAGAATTGATGAACAAATTGCTAAACAGCAAATGTCCATCAAAAACTTCCAGACCAAACTTGAAAGAGAAGTTTGTTCAGAACTTCCTACGGCCTTTTGAGCTCGTAAAAAACATTCAGTCTCTCTCCCATATGAGAAGGACTTTTCAGAACATAATATTCCTACCAGGGCTCGGTCCGTCCAGATGAACCAGGAATATCTTTCTCTTTGCAAAAAAGAGACCCAGAGTTTATTAGATAAAAAGCTAATCCGACCCAGCAAAAGCCCATGGTCATGTGCAGCCTTTTTTGTTAATAAACATGCAGAACAGGAACGAAGAGTCCCTCGTTTAGTCATAAACTATAAGCCCTTAAATAAGGTCTTACAATGGATCAGATATCCATTGCCAAACAAGAATGATCTCCTTAAGAGATTACATCAGGCTCATGTCTTTAGTAAATTTGACATGAAATCAGGATTTTGGCAAATCCAAGTCTTAGAACCAAAAAGGTACAAGACAACATTCACCGTTCCATTTGGACAATATGAGTAGAATGTCATGCCTTTTGGGCTCAAGAATGCACCTTCAGAATTCCAAAACATTATGAACCAGATTTTTAATCAGTTCACGGACTTCACAATTGTTTACATTGATGATGTTTTAGTCTTCAGTAATGACATTCATCAGCATTGGAAACATTCACATATTTTCTTTAAAGTCATTAAAGAAAACGGTCTTGTGGTTTATGCACCCAAGATTAGACTTTTTCAGACAAAAATCAGATTTCTTGAAAACATGATTTCTTTTGGGAAGATCACCCCTATCCAAAGAACTCTTGATTTTGCAGAAAAATTCCCAGACATTCTGCTTGAGAAAACACAGTTGCAAAGATTTTTAGGATCTTTAAACTATGTTGCAGATTTTTATCCAGGCATTCGCCATTTATGCAAACCTCTTTTTGAACATCTTAAAAAGAATCCTCCAGCATGGTCTGATATTCATACCAAAGTTGTACAGGAAATTAAGCGTCAAGTTAAGGTTTTACCAGTTTTGACTTTATGTCAACCAGACACCCCAAAGATAGTTCAGACAGATGCTTCTGAATTAGGATTCCGTGGTATATTAAAACATATCTTACAAGGAAAAGAACACATTGTTCGATTCCATTCAGGAACTTGGGATAAAGCCCAACAGAACTATTCAACAGTCAAAAAAGAGATTTTGTCCATTGTAAAATGTATTTCAAAATTTCAAGATGATTTGTTGAACCAGAAATTTATAGTTTGTGTTGACTGTAAATCATCCAAAGACGTATTAACAAAGGATGTGAAGAATATAGCATCTAAACAGATCTTTGCCAAATGGCAGGCCATACTGTCAATTTTCGATTTTGATATAGAATATATCAAAGGAGAGGATAATTATATTCCTGATTTTCTAACCAGATAATTTCTAACAGGCCATGTGTCTATCACATAGGATTCCTTCAGGAATACCTTTTCATTTTATTTTCTTTCAGGTCACAAAGATGGACACCAAGAGATAAATTAATGAATTCAGATGGATTGTTTCAAGTCCACCGTATCTAGTAGATTGAAACAAAGATTTCAGATCCAGAAGTGGAATTGATAATATTTCAATTCCGCATTTCTTTCTATAAATTGTTGCTAACCATTTGCAGGAATCATTCACTCCTGACTTAGTTACAATAGCACCCAAGAAAGACAAAGGCAAAGCAAAGGCATTCGATCTCAGTTCTTATGCCCAGAAAGCTAGCACACCAGTAACCACTCCAGCTCAGTCATCAACCCCAGTCAAGGTTGAAGACAAATAGATAACCCATACACAGATATCTACCCAGTCACCCCTAGGTAGAAACCTCACAGTTTTGGGAACTTTGACCCTGCAGAAATAGTTAACCGGTATTCATGCAGGTGTTGCAGGTACATCATCTTCACATATAACAATCAGTAACAAGTTTCAGCCTCTTGTTGCTAAACCAAAACCAGTAACTCCAGAACTTAAATAGTTACCTTCTCCTTCATACATTCACAAGAACGTCTTTGACTAGATTCTTGTAACAGAACCAACACACTTCAAACAGAACCCAAACATAACCCCAGATGAGTTTGCTAGGGCATTTCTTCATCCCCACTCAAACTACATCCCATATAACACATTCAAAACACAGAGTTACTATGAGGCCATTCCCATAGCAACAGAATCAATAGAGTTTGTCCTAGATGACAGTGACAAACAACCAGGCCAATATAGTCATGTCAAGGCTAAACTACAGAATGTGCTCACCCTTGATCAATGGGCACAACCCCCACAGAAAACCAAACAACTCCCAGATAATATAGCCCTCAGAGACTATAACTATTATGATTACATTCAGGCGAGGTTCAGATGCTTCTATCTCCAGAATGATAAACATGATATGTCATGGTTTTTCCTTTAAAAAAAATCATTCCCCTTAGAGGTCCCAAATTGGTTTATCTAATGGTGGGCATCATATGGCCCTATAACAGAAATATTACCAGAACCAGTTTACGAATGATATAAGTACTTCACAGAAAATTGGAAGGCACCGGAACATTTAGCCTACCTTCCCCCATTTTTTGTGTTCTACAGAGTTTTCTTTGTAACATGGATCTTCAGATCAGAATTCGCATTCAAATATACATCTTTCGGAAACCAGTAAGTCATACCGGCTTTCGGAATAAATCATTGTGTCATGTGGTGGAAGAAGATGAACAACAGTTCTTGTTCAACTCCAAAAGTCCAAGCATGGCTAGAAACCAATCAGAAACAAAAGAAGGAAATTCAACCAGAACAACAGGAGTTCCTCTCCTTCAAGAATTTCTTCCATACTCAGCTAGCAGCGGCCACCAGTTATGAAGAAATTCAGGCCATCATGCTGCAGCTCAATGAAATTGCCCCAGATCAGGCATCCATTTCTACAGATTTCGCCAATAATAATGAAGATGATTGTTATGGCATCTTCACACCATTGTAATTCAGACAATGGAGTTTAGTTGTGTTCTCCGCCAAAAACACAATACAGATGAGTTTCCTAATGTTCTCACCAAAAACATTGGACAGATAGGGTTTTGTTCTTCTAAGTTCCCTTCCAAAACTAGGATGTAACGGTTAGACTTCCCCTCTCTGAAGTCATATGGTTACTGAAGACTTCCATAAAACTTCAGCTAGTCCAGGTCAAACGACAACTGGTAAAGACATCTCAAGTCCGTTGATGGGTGTGGTTTTCCCAAAAAGCTAAAGAAGATTTAGAAACTTGTTTATCTTCTAGCCTGTATTTTATTTTGTATTTTGCTTAGTCAACTTACCTTTAGCCAACTTATCTTTAGCAAACCTATCTCAACAATCTTGTAAGGTCACGGGATTGAGGAGCAGAAGGCGTAAGACTCCGTTGTTACCCATGTAGCGGTTAGATGAGAGATAGTTAGGCTTCGAAGATAGTAAGGCTTCTAAGATAGTAAGATTAAGTACGATGCAGATTAGATTATAGGGAAAATAAACTAGTTTAGTGGGAAATACACATCAATCAATATATTTGTATGTATTCTACCATTAGTCAGTATGATCCAGACATGAAGAAGTTCTACAGCGTCTTCAGCACAGAACCAGCTTTAGACTCAGAGATGAAGAAGAAGATGAATCCAATCAAGATTCCATCAGACATCATCATCACAAGATGACGAAATTACTTTCGGTCACAGTGAAAGTAATCCAGTCAGAAACATAATCATCACGTCAAGACAAAAGATCTTTCGGCCACAGTAAAAGCCAGACAAGATCATCATGTCAAGACAAAAGATCTTTCGGCCACAGTAAAAGCCGAAACTATTTATGAATAGTAAAATCACTTTTTACTGTTCACTTTTTGAAAAGTTACTTTTGACTTTTCATTTTACAATAGTACAGATTCGATATCCTATAATAAGGCAGAGTCTGCCTCAGAACATAGGATCCGAATTCTCTTTCCTTTCCCCTTTAGAAGATTAAGATTTTAAGATCCTATTCAGGATCCGAATTCTCTTTCTTTACCTTTTTTATTTTTAATTCGGTTCTCTCTTTTCCATTTGTATTCCTGTACAAACCAATAGTGTAACACAGACCTCTTCCAGTTCATCTAATAACAAGTAAGAGACTTTGTCTCCTTTTATCTTCATCTTAATTGTCTTTCTCTTATTTACCTGTCTATTATCCCTGTTTATTCCTTTTTCTGTAATGTCTATAATTATCTTATCTTCTCTGGGTTGTTTCTACATATATATATATATAGGGTAAATCTCACTACTAGTCCCCATTGTTTGCTCTTGTCTCAAACTAGTCCCCATTGTTTCAACTGTCCCAAATTAGTCCCCATTGTTTTAAAAAAAGTCTCAAGTTAGTCCCTTCTGTTAAAAATATAACTGATAACTTATTAAATGACTAAAATACCCTCAAAATCTAATTAAAATTACTAAAACCCCATTTTCCCTACCTGTCACCTTACCCCTATTCCCAAATCAAAACAAACACCCCCCTCCCCACGCCTCCTACGCCTCCCCTCTCCCACGCCTCCCACGCTGCCCCCTTCCCACCCTCCCCATGCTGTCGCTACCCTACCCCCACCCTCCCCCATGAAGCTGCCCCTACCCCACTGCTCCCAATACCACCCTGCGAATGTGTGTTATTGGTGGGATGTGGTGGTTGGTGGCGTGATTGTGTATGTTTTATATGTGTGTGTTGTTGGTGGGTTGTGGTGGTTGGTGGCGGTTTGGTAGGCGGCGGTGGTTGGTGGGCTGTGGTGGTTGGTGGTTGGTGGTTGGTGGTTGGTGGTGGCGGTGGTGGCAGTGGTGCGATTGTGTATGTTTTATGTGTGTTGTGGTGGTTGGTGAGCTGTAGTGGTTGGTGGGCTATGGTGGTTGGTGGTGACGGTGGTGACAGTGGTGGCAATGGTGGCGGTGGCGAGATTGTGTGTGTTTTATATGTGTTGTTGGTGGCAGTTTGGTAGGCGGTGGTGGTTGGTGGGCTGTAGTGGTTGGTGGGCTGTGGTGGTTGGTGGTGGCGGTGGTGGCAGTTGCGCGATTGTGTGTTTTATGTGTGTTATTGGTGGGTTGTGGTGGTTGGTGGCGGTTTGGTAGGCGGCGGTGGTTGGTGGGCTGTAGTGGTTGGTGGGCTGTGATGGTTGGTGGTGGCGGCAGTGGCGACAGTGACGGTGCATGGTAGTTTGTGTGTATGTGTATTGTGTATATGATTTGTGTATGTAATCTGTGTGTATACGTGTAATGTGTATATGATTTGTGTGTGTGTGTTTTAGGTGATGGTGGTGGCAATGGCGGTGCATGGTGGTGGCAGTGGCGGTGCATGGTGGTTATGGTAGTATTAAGATGAAGATGGATGTTTTTACCATTTTACCCCTTTATTACTATTCATTTATGTTAAGTTTAACACTTACTTTGACTGAAGGGACTAACTTGAGACTTTTTTTAAAATAATGGGGACTATTTTGGGACAGTTGAAACAATAGGGACTAGTTTGAGACAAAAGCAAACAATGGGGACTAGTAGTGAGATTTACCCTATATATATATATATATCAGACAAGACACAAATCATTCAAATTATGCAAGAAATAAAAATTGTGTAATTAGGTGATCAGAAGCCGGTATCTCTCTAATGCATAATGATAAGCCTCGTCAATGAGTGCTCACATGTGGGATCCACTTCCAAAATGCCCTCATAGCAAGCAGAAAGTTTGAGGTAGTTGGTGCAATCAAAATTCTCTAACAGACCAACTTTCAATCTATATTTATTAATTTCAAGAAAAATAATGACTTACAACCCCCAAAAAAGGAAAATATATCCAAATCATGGAGTATTATTGCCTTCTCATAATTAACATATATGCAACTTCAAGCTTTGAGACTTAAATAAGAAGAATATACAAGTAGATTTTTCCCTCCAATATATATATAATTCTCAGTGAAAATTCATTGAAAGTTATATCATTAATTTTACAGGATAATTGATATATATATATATATATATATATATATATATATATATATATATATATATATATATATACAGGTACAGGAAGATCAATCATTACCATAATTTAAGTGATTTATCTGAATCACTAAAGAAGTTTTCAAGCTCATCAATGGCCTCGTTCACTAAATCTTCAAGTAACAGCATCTGTGAATTAGCAAATGAAAAAAATGAATATTTTAAGCAGCAACGACTAGGGTTTAAGCTAGCTACCTGTCACGCCCCAACTCGACCCCACCTACGATCAGTCAGGACGCAACGGAATTTCGGCGGCATAACGACAGTAAACAGATTTCCGAGGTTCTAAACCAACCTCATTAAACATCATACATCCAGTAATTCCTCAATACAAACAACAATATACAACGCAACCATATTATACAATAAAACATCCTCGTTATACGCCTCCGTTCCAACATGACATACAATACCTCAACTTTATCATACATTTCAAAAGTAAGTTGAGACACAACTACAATTTAACCATAGACAAAAGGAAGCCACTAAATTAACATCATTTGGTTCATCATATTTTCAATATCTATTACATTAAGAACCATAAGACATATAAAGTCTATTAAACTAATACACAAGACATTTAACAACATAGAATCATGGATAAGACTCGGGAACATATGACTCATCCACGAAAGGCACATTTTCCACATTCTCCTCTTCAGGAGGCACGTACCCGTAATCTTGTGAAAGTACACCTGAAAACATGCATTAATAGAGAGTGAGCTTATATACATAAGCCCAGTGAGGATCCGATAGATCTCGACAGTATTCACTACGCTCCTTGGATTTAGTCCTTTGAGCAAGTAAACACACAACAACATAATAACATAAATAAAGCTATCATCACATAACTATATAACCAATCAATAAGGATACTCTATTTGGTGTAGCTCCAAACGCCATCACGATCTCAACCGTTCTTCTTATAACTCCCCATTACTCACGCACCCGAGGTACCTCACTAGCCCCCTCCCTCCATGACATCTCCGTCATGCGAGCTGGGGGTAGCCTATGGCAGTCATGCCGTTATCAACCCGACAGCCCGACGCTGCCCGAGAGGTGGCACACACATACCAAGACTCCATATTCATCAATCATCATGCAAGCATAAATCAATCAATCAATTGGGAGATCAGCAACAAGAGTGCCCGATTCCCGCATTCAATAATAATCAATCAATAACATCAATATAACATCAATATTAAATTAAACAACAAACAACGTAGTTAGATGACAAAGTAGGCCATCTAACCGGACATGCATAATATACATAATTAAACCCTAAATTACTCAACAACGACTCACCATTCATCACTCGAACACTACCCAACCATCTAAGGCATCGTTCAAGAAATTAAAGAATGACAACCTAAACTTCTAAAATTCATAACTTACAATCTACTAATCCAAACATTGCCAAATCAGTTCCTATCACTCACCCATTCAACCTACTACATTAGCCCTCTCGGAAATCCACCATAACACCTCTAAATCATGCCCGATAACCCTAAAACCCTAAGATGTCATGGCTGGATTTTCCGGATTTTCACACAAACAATGTAATCGAAAATTCGGCATTACAACAGCGCTAACACGTAATTATCAAGTATTTAGAAATCGACGGCAATCGATTTCGAGCAACGCAACTCAATTAAATCAACTTTGAACATTTTAATCAAAATTAAATACCCGGAAAATAAAAATTATGCTATATCCGACAGAAACTCGTAGTATTAGTATATAATGATCCCTAGCATGCAAGGAGCAATAATCTAACATCAGATTACAATTCTAACGGTTCAATCTTCATTTATACGCAAAAACACAAAAATGACATTTTGAGATCTAGAATATTTATCTCACCTTAGATGCGATATAAGACTAGGAATGCGTGCAATACGTGCCCAACAAGCAGAATCCAAGTCGGTGCGAAGTTTCACGGACAAAAACTAGGTTTTTCTTTGAAAAATTGGATTGAAAGCTTGAGTTTTCTCTTCTCTTTTTCTCTCCTCAACCTCACGGCAATGTGTGTGTGTGTGATGGTGTTTTTGTGTTGTGTGAGTGTGTGTAGGTGACATTAGCTTATAAGGTCAATTAATTAATTAAAGTCAAAGTTATTTTAATAGGTATTTTTGTGTTTTTAATGACTTTAATTACATTTTAGTGCTCACCAAGTTAAAAATAAATATGCAACCCCCAAGATATCTCAAGTGAGTTATTTTTAGGTGACATGAAGTTTTACATTCAAAGAATTCCACCCGAGTCGGCTTAAAACTCGATTTTCGCAAAAGTCGGTGTAAAAACCCTAATAAATTCTTAGGCCGATTTTAAAACCGTTTTCATCAAACACAGGTCTATTAAAGTCCGTGGACTAGGTCTAGAAGGGTTAAAAAGACCAGTTTCAAAATTATAGCGGACGTGTTTCGAAAACACTATTCACTGAAAATCGACGATAAAATTTCTGACTCCGTTTTTGATGAAAATTTCATGAATGCACATTTAGCACGTATTAGGAGTATTGAAATCAAAATTATAACTTTCTAGGTCCTATAGCACATAAACAGGTCATATGCACACAAAACGAGGTAAAGCACGTAAAACGAGATAAGCAAGAAAGTGGGGTTTCACATTCTCCCCCCCTTATAGAAATTTCGTCCTCGAAATTCTTACTTGATGTACGGAAAAGATCTGGGTATTGCTGCTGCATCTGATCTCGTCTCTCCCACGTAGCTTCCTTAATGCCGTGATGCTTCCACAACACCTTAACCATCGGAATCCTCTTCGACCTCAACTCTCGGTCCATCTGATCTAGAATACGAATCGGACGCTCGTCATAAGTCAAATTCTCACGAAGCTGTAACGGCTCTGGCTCAAGAATATGAGAAGGATCCGGATTGTATTTCCGCAAATTAGACACGTGAAACACATCGTGGACATTAGAGAAGTTCTCCGGTAAAGCCAACCGATATGCCAACTTACCAACCCTACCAGTAATCTCAAACGGCCCAACAAATCTCGGACTCAGCTTACCACCTTTACCATAACGAACAAACCCCTTTCGAGGAGACAATCTCAAGAAAACCCGATCTCCAACTGCAAACTCCAAGTCTCGACGACGCTTATCAGCATAACTCTTGAATCTACTCTGCACTGTAAGCATTCTCTGCCTGATCAACTGAACATTCTCGATCTTCTCAAGAAGTTCTGGCATAATAGTCGGATCAATAGTCTTCATCTCTCCTACCTCGTCCCAATACAAAGGTGAACGGCACTTACGACCGTAAAGAGCTGCAAAAGGTGCCATTCCAATAGTAGCTTGATAACTATTGTTATAGGCAAACTCGGCAAGTGGTAGATGTTTCTCCCAGTTCTTCCCGAAGTCCAGAACACAAGCCCTAAGCATATCTTCCAAAATCTGAATAGTCCGCTCAGATTGACCGTCGGTCTGTGGATGATACGCTGTACTGAAGTTCAACTGAGTACCTAAGGTCTCCTGAAGTTTCTCCCACAAACGAGAAGTAAATCGAGGATCTCGATCAGAGACAATACTAGATGGAATACCGTGAAGTCTAACAATCTGATCCAGATAGAGATCCGTCAGCTTTGTAACCTCATCTCCTAACCTCATGGCAATAAAATGAGCTGTCTTCGTCAAACGATCCACGACAACCCAAACTGCATCATTACCCCTCGGTGATCTAGGCAACCCAGTGACGAAGTCCATCGTAATATGCTCCCATTTCCACTCCGGTATAGCCAATGGCTGAAGCAAACCTGCTGGTCGTTGATGCTCGGCTTTCACTCTCTGACAAGTCAAACATCTAGACACAAACTGAGCAACCTCCCTCTTCATGTTGTTCCACCAGAAATGTTGTTTCAAATCCCGATACATCTTGGTTCCACCGGGATGAATAGTATATTTAGAATTATGAGCTTCCTCCAGAATACCTCGTCTCAAGCCCGGTTCATCGGGAACACAAACCCTGTTCCGAAACCGAAGAATACCGTCCTCATGCACTTTGAAGTCAGACTGATCATCAGTGATCTGATCCTTGATCTTCTGAAGGTTAACATCAAGCTGCTGAGCTTCCCTGATCTGAGACAACAATAAAGGCTGAATACGGAGATGTGAACACATCACCCCAACCTGAGTGAACTCTGGTCTCCAATAACTCAAGTCCTCAAGAACCTCTCACTTCTTGACAGCCAAACAAGAAATACTAGCCTTCCGGCTGAGAGCATCTGCCACAACATTTGCCTTCCCAGGCAGATAATTGATAGAACAATTATAATCTCCAAGAAGCTCCATCCACCTCCGCTGGCGCATATTCAACTCCTTCTGTGAGAATAAGTACTTAAGACTCTTATGATCAGTGAAAATCTCGAACTTACTGCCCCACAGATAATGACGCCACTTCTTCAGTGCGAAGACAACTGCTGCCAACTCAAGATCATGAGTCGGATAATTCACCTCATAAGGCTTCAACTTCCTGGAAGCATAGGCAATAACTCGGCCATCCTGCATAAGAACACATCCCAAGCCCTCCTTGGACGCATCACTGTAAATGACCATATTATCGGTCCCCTCTGGTAGAGCAAGTACTGGAGCGGTAGTTAACCTCTTTTTCAACTCCTGAAATCCACTCTCACACTTCTCGTCCCAATTAAAGATAGTCCGTTTCTGAGTCAACTTAGATAGTGGCCCCGCAATCTTTGAGAAGTCCTTGACAAACCTACGGTAATAACCCGCCAAGCCAAGAAAACTACGGACATCAGTAACACTCTCTGGCCGCTTCCAAGACATCACCGATTCAATCTTAGTGGGATCTACAGAAATACCACTCTGTGTAATAACATGGCCAAGAAAAGAAATCCGTTGCAGCCAAAATTCACATTTGCTGAACTTGGCAAACAACTGATGCTCCTGCAACTTCTCTAATACAAGCCGTAGATGTTGCTCGTGCTCCAATTCAGATTTAGAATAGACCAAGATATCATCAATAAAAATCACCACGAACTGGTCCAAGTACGGCTGAAAGACTCGATGCATAAGATCCATGAATGCTGCCTGTGCATTAGTCAATCCAAAGGGCATAACAACAAACTCATAATGCCCGTACCGAGTCCTGAAGGCAGACTTCGGAACATCGTCCGCGCGGATCCGAAGCTGATAATACCCCTACCTCAAATCAAACTTAGAGTAGACTTTGGCTCCCTGAAGTTGATCAAACAACTCATCAATCAGTGGCAAAGGATATTTATTCTTGATAGTCACCTGATTCAAACCACGGTAATCTATACATAACCTCAAGGTACCATCCTTCTTCTTCACAAACAAAACAGGAGCTCCCCAAGGTGAAGAACTCTGCTGAATAAATCCTTTCTCCAACAACTCCTGTAACTGAGTCTTCAACTCCTTCAACTCAGCTGGTGCCATCCGGTACGCCGATTTAGAAATAGGTTGAGTACCGGGAACAAGATTAATCACAAACTCTATATCCCTATCTGGCGGCAATCCTGGCAACTCCTCGGGAAATACATTAGGATATTCCCGGATAATAGGGACTTCCTCAAGCTGTAGCTTAACAGATAGCTTGTTGATCAAATAAGCTAGATAACCCGAACACCCCTTACTCACCAACTTAACGGCTTTAGTTGCTGAGATAACAAAACTCGTCTTAGCACCCCGGTTACCCGCTACCTCAACTACTGGCTGATCCGGCAAGCGAAACTGTACTACCTTGGTTCTACAGTTCAACTGGGCATCATACTTAGAAAGCCAATCCATACCCAGAATAACATCATACCCCCGGATAGGAAATAAAATAAGGTCCGAAGGAAAATTATGCCCCTTAACATGTATTATACAATCCTTACATACTAAGCCAGTAACATACTTATCAGTCAAAGAGGTACTAATCTCAACCACATAAGGCAATCTTTCAGGTTGCAATTTAACACGTTGCACACAAGCAGGAGTAATGAAAGAATGCGTAGCACCAGAATCAATCAACACTTTAACAAGTTGATCAAGTATAAGAAAGTTACCTTCCACAACTGCAGTCTCCTCAGGCATCTCCTCTAAGTCAACTGCATAAGCCCGAGCCTGAACCCGTTGCTGCTGTGGTACACTGCCCGTAGGCCTACCCTGGTAACCCTGAGTCGCTGCCCGACCCTCAGTCCTCGCATATTTA
The DNA here is from genome assembly GCA_037974665.1 of Ehretia macrophylla. NCBI lineage: Eukaryota > Viridiplantae > Streptophyta > Magnoliopsida > Boraginales > Ehretiaceae > Ehretia > Ehretia macrophylla. The sequence goes on from CM075768.1 coordinate 620,621, forward strand.
GGGCAATCCTTCGCCCTATGCTCGCTGCTACCACAACCCAAACATGTCCCTGCCTTTACCCTGCAGTCGGACTCTACATGCCCTGGGCGCTTGCAGTAATTACACTGCGATGATGTGGCACTAACACTGCCCCTAGAATAACCAGAAGCTGAAGAAGCAGCTGATACAGCTTGCTGCTGAGGTCCCACCCCACTAGGCCTATACTGACCCTGAGACTGGGCTGGCCTATACTGAGTCTGAACCTGATATGGCCTCTGCTGAAACTGAGGCCGATAGTAACTCTGCTGACCCTGTGGCCTATAAGAACCCTGCTGGGCAGGTGGCCTGTAGACAACCTGCTGTACTGGAGGCCTATATAAAACCTGCTGGCCCTGTGGCTGATACGGCCTCTTACTAGGCTGACTGGAGACAATCTGATCCCCTTTCCTCTTCTCCAATCTAGAAGCTGCCTCAAAAGCCTCAGTGAAAATATCATAACGATTCAGAGCCATCACATCCTGAATCTCGGGCCGCAACCCCAACATAAACCTGCGAGTCCTCCGCTCCTCGTCTACCACATACTCCGGTGCATACCGGGACAATCGAGTAAATGTGGCCTCATATTGAGCCACTGTAGCATCTCCCTGGACCAAGGCTAGAAACTCGGCCTCTCTCCGTTCCCTGCAAATCCTCGGGACATACTTTGCTCGGAAAGCCATCAGAAAGGTACCCCAAACATAAGGAATACCCTGTGCCGCCCAGCTAGTCCTTACCGTGCGCCACCACTCCTCTGCCTCGTCATCTAACAAATACACGGCAAAAGAGACTTTCTGCTCATCAGTATAGCCAAGTGGATCATAAATCTTCTCCAACTTGCTAATCCATACCTCCGCCTTCCTATCATCCGGCTCCCCCTGAAATCTCGGTGGGTGATATCCTAAAAAAATCCTTCAGGGTACCACGCCCGTGGTTACCACCCTGAATATTCAGAAGCTGAGCCTGCATAGCCTGATTCTGGGCAGCCTGCCCTGCTAATAACTGTGCCTGACTAGCCACTAACTCTGCAATCCGCTCCATAGCTGCTCCTAATCGGTCATCACCCCCGTCACGGCCCGGTGCCACGTTACTCGGAGTCTCATCAGTCATCTCAGACCTACCTCTGGTTCTCGGTCGACCGGCCATTCTACTAATCAAAGAGTTAGCACAGTTATAGCACGTAGACAGGTTATAAACAACTATTAACACATAAATAACAAACTCATATAAAACACATAAACAAATTGATCACATAATCACATAAGCACTTAAATCACATAATCACTTAATCAATTAATCATACCAATACATATTTCATTTTTCTTTCCTTTCATACATATTTCATGCTAAGACCATTACCCACATTCCGAGAATACCCCGGCTGACAACTAACATGAGCTCTGATACCACTTAAACTGTCACGCCCCAACTCGACCCCACCTACGATCAGTCAGAACGCAACGGAATTTCGGCGGCATAACGACAGTAAACAGATTTCCGAGGTTCTAAACCAACCTCATTAAACATCATACATCCAGTAATTCCTCAATACAAACAACAACATACAACACAACCATATTATACAATAAAACATCCTCGTTATACGCCTCCGTTCCAACATGACATACAATACCTCAACTTTATCATACATTTCAAAAGTAAGTTGAGACACAACTACAATTTAACCATAGACAAAAGGAAGCCACTAAATTAACATCATTTGGTTCATCATCTTTTCAATATCTATTACATTAAGAACCATAAGGCATATAAAGTCTATTAAACTAATACACAAGACATTTAACAACATAGAATCATGGATAAGACTCGGGAACATATGACTCATCCACGAAAGGCACATTTTCCACATTCTCCTCTTCAGGAGGCACGTACCCGTAATCTTGTGAAAGTACACCTGAAAACATGCATTAATAGAGAGTGAGCTTATATACATAAGCCCAGTGAGGATCCGATAGATCTCGACAGTATTCACTACGCTCCTTGGATTTAGTCCTTTGAGCAAGTAAACACACAACAACATAATAACATAAATAAAGCTATCATCACATAACTATATAACCAATCAATAAGGATACTCTATTTGGTGTAGCTCCAAACGCCATCACGATCTCAACCGTTCTTCTTATAACTCCCCATTACTCACGCACCCGAGGTACCTCACTAGCCCCCTCCCTCCATGACATCTCCGTCATGCGAGCTGGGGGTAGCCTATGGCAGTCATGCCGTTATCAACCCGACAGCCCGACGCTGCCCGAGAGGTGGCACACACATACCAAGACTCCATATTCATCAATCATCATGCAAGCATAAATCAATCAATCAATTTGGAGATCAGCAACAAGAGTGCCCGATTCCCGCATTCAATAATAATCAATCAATAACATCAATATAACATCAATATTAAATTAAACAACAAACAACGTAGTTAGATGACAAAGTAGGCCATCTAACCGGACATGCATAATATACATAATTAAACCCTAAATTACTCAACAACGACTCACCATTCATCACTCGAACACTACCCAACCATCTAAGGCATCGTTCAAGAAATTAAAGAATGACAACCTAAACTTCTAAAATTCATAACTTACAATCTACTAATCCAAACATTGCCAAATCAGTTCCTATCACTCACCCATTCAACCTACTACATTAGCCCTCTCGGAAATCCACCATAACACCTCTAAATCATGCCCGATAACCCTAAAACCCTAAGATGTCATGGCTGGATTTTCCGGATTTTCACACAAACAATGTAATCGAAAATTCGGCATTACAACAGCGCTAACACGTAATTATCAAGTATTTAGAAATCGACGGCAATCGATTTCGAGCAACGCAACTCAATTAAATCAACTTTGAACATTTTAATCAAAATTAAATACCCGGAAAATAAAAATTATGCTATATCCGACAGAAACTCGTAGTATTAGTATATAATGATCCCTAGCATGCAAGGAGCAATAATCTAACATCAGATTACAATTCTAACGGTTCAATCTTCATTTATACGCAAAAACACAAAAATGACATTTTGAGATCTAGAATTTTTCTCTCACCTTAGATGCGATATAAGCCTAGGAATGCGTGCAATACGTGCCCAACAAGCAGAATCCAAGTCGGTGCGAAGTTTCACGGACAAAAACTAGGTTTTTCTTTGAAAAATTGGATTGAAAGCTTGAGTTTTCTCTTCTCTTTTTCTCTCCTCAACCTCACGGCAATGTGTGTGTGTGTGATGGTGTTTTTGTGTTGTGTGAGTGTGTGTTGAGGACATTAGCTTATAAGGTCAATTAATTAATTAAAGTCAAAGTTATTTTAATAGGTATTTTTGTGTTTTTAATGACTTTAATTGCATTTTAGTGCTCACCAAGTTAAAAATAAATATGCAACCCCCAAGATATCTCAAGTGAGTTATTTTTAGGTGACAAGAAGTTTTACATTCAAAGAATTCCACCCGAGTCGGCTTAAAACTCGATTTTCGCAAAAGTCGGTGTAAAAACCCTAATAAATTCTTAAGCCGATTTTAAAACCGTTTTCATCAAACACAGGTCTATTAAAGTCCGTGGACTAGGTCTAGAAGGGTTAAAAAGACCAGTTTCAAAATTATAGCGGACGTGTTTCGAAAACACTATTCACTGAAAATCGACGATAAAATTTCTGACTCCGTTTTTTATGAAAATTTCATGAATGCACATTTAGCACGTATTAGGAGTATTGAAATCAAAATTATAACTTTCTAGGTCCTATAGCACATAAACAGGTCATATGCACGCAAAACGAGGTAAAGCACGTAAAACGAGATAAGCAAGAAAGTGGGGTTTCACACTATCCCTTTTCCTTCACTCCTTGTTTCACAAAAAGCTGAACAAATTAAATATAGTAAGAACAAATGAAGAATTATTAATTTGAATATTGATTTGACATATACATATATATATAAGAGTATTTTTGCATTACCTGTATTAAGGGATGAAGGTCCTCAACAACCGGTGGTGTTGAGTGCGAAACTTGACGTAGGTGCTTTATTGCACTCTTATAATGGTCATTTTGGAAATTTTTGTACATACAAATAAAATCGTCCAGATTATCAATATTTTTAGGAGGCAGTCGCAAAGGCAATAACAATAGGGCCAGACCTATATTTATTTACAAGTAGTGATTAGCAATTTAGAATTTTACTCTTATGTTCATGAGTCAGTCAAGAAGCTAGCAGTATATGTATCAAAAAGAAAAAAAAATTAAAAAAATTAAAAAACAAAAACTCACCATTGGTGTTGAAAATGGAGGCGTGGCACACATCATGACCAACATGAGTTGCTTGGGCAGAGTAAAGATAGAAATGTTTGTTGTGGAGGTGATTGGCAGAATCAGCTTCTACATCGTCGTTATGAAGGGAAAATTTGTAATTGGCAACCGAAGTGATTGAATTGGTTTGCAAGGGAAAGTTAATATGATGATGAGACTCTTCAACTGCTGCAATATCATCATCATACCAAGCAGAAATATTCTCATGATCAATAGACATGGACGACGGCGACGACACGTTGAATTGATGTGTCGTCAACTTTCATTCTTTTGGTAGACCTGAATACCACAACTCATAAAATGTCAAGCCCACAACCAAATTTGAAATCCCATCACTCTCAAAACCACGCTCTTGCATGATACTAGAGGAACAACAACAATTGAGAATAAAGTAATTAATGAGACCACAAACCATATATCTACCCGATCAATATCTAAATAATAATTAATTTAACTGGAATTAAATTTAATATTAAACATATATATATTATGATGATCATGAAATATCAATGGATCGGAATGAAATAAATAAATAAAGGATTAGTACCAGAAAGCAACCTGATGAGCATCCTCCAGATTGCCCTGTGAAAGGCAGAAAAGAATGAACTCCAACTGGATGGCAAACCTATCCTGAATGAAACACCATTAATATATTAGACCTTAATTTAATATATACTCATATATATATATATATATATATATATATATATATATATATATATATATATATATATATATATATATATTTATGTTGTACCTTCAAACTCCGATTCTTCATAGATCCACACTTTTTCATCCACAACTCATAGATAATCTGAAACTTTGTGGACTTCATAGCATCCTCACCTTTTATTTGTTTCATAAGCCCTAGTGTTGCCTATATGTATTATTAATTGTACCAGATTAATTAATAATTATATATAATAATAAGTTCGCTAAGCCAAGAATCCATATATATATATATATATATATATATATATATATATATATATATATATATATATATATATATATATATATATATATATATATATATATATAATTAATTTAAGACACAAATTAAAGAGAAAGAATGAATTAATTAATTGATTAATACCCAATATTTAAATCGATTATGGTGAATAGACTTGTCCTTTGGGGTAGCCTTAAGAAGCACACTCAAAACACCGCTAGCTTCGGCCCAATTGTGTCGTCTAATAAGAATTTTCAACAAATTTCTAAGGCTTTTAGTGTGTTTAGATTGTATGGTTTCGCCGGATGAGCTGCTGCTGTGTATGCCTAGTTTAAAGCAGTAGGATGATTTGTTACTCGCCAATATTGTTCCCACCTCAATTCTCATCACCTTTGAAACGACGTCGTCATCTGTATAATCCCAAGGCTTCGGACGAGGCTTTGGTTTTTTGACGTCCGCCTTTTTCTTCTTGTTGTTGTTATTGGATGGATTCTCATCAGACATGGTGGTAAACTCTTAATTCTAGCTTCTTCGTGTCTTTTAATCTCTCTCTCTCCCACTCACTCACTCTTCAAATTAATATATAAAACTATACCATGCAGGTTATATATATATATATATAGGTAATTTTCTTTTATGAGATTTGAAGCTAATATAATTACTAGTCATGACAAATTAAGAAGATGAAAAGTAAGTTGAAATAATAAAGCACGTTGAAGAGTGTGGCATTAATTAATTCTACTTTGGAAACGGAAATGTAATTGATTGCATGCAACTCTGGGATCAACAACGTGATATTGGAATCTCAAGAAGAACTACTTGTTCGACTTAATATAATTAGTTATATATATATTTATGTCATATCTAGTGTGCATGCATAAAAACCCTTCCAGTTCCAGAGATCCATCCATATTCATCTATTAATTCGCTAGCTACTTCATTTAAAACTAACTAACTAACTAATAATGTGGTGGGACAATAGTCACTAATAATATATATATATATATATATATATATATATATATATATATATATATATATATATATATATATATTATTACGACTGTACATATGCATGGTATTATTCTCATAATAATTAAGAAGAAAGATTTGTTATTCACTTGATATTTAAAGGATGCACGTGTTATTGCTCCTAATCAAATGGTATGCGCCATTTAATTCCCAATACAACATACACTAGCATCTAGAGATAGATAAAGACTTGTTATCAAACATCTCAACGGATTCTACATCTCAAACAACTAATTATCTCTAAGAAATATTAAGTGAATTTTATCTATTATCAATGTAAAGCCACGGCCTCCTCCCCTCCCGCTTGATTTTGCTTGTTATTAATGTATTATCAGATACGCAATATATATTATATATATAGAATTTGGTTTTGTTGCCTTTTTCCTCAATTAAACATGTAACTAACTTTATCCACAATGAGTAGACCTATTGCAGTGCAATTCATTAGACGTGTTATTGGTGATGGAACTAAGACTTTTCTCTTGTGGGATCCCTAGCTCCCAAATGGTTCTATTTTTGAGTTTATGAGGTCTAACAATTTGGCTATTCCGGATTATATCAAAGCTCTAAAAGTCTCATGTTGCATCAACAATAATCAATGGAGATGGCTGTAGGATTTGAATTTTATCGCAAATCTCAACCCACCTTTTTTACGGTGCAAAACCGAAGTAATTTGATTGTATGGAATAACGACTCTTCAAGTAACTTTTCCAACCGAAAAACTTGGAATGCCATTAGAGGTTCAGGTGTGAAGATGATATAGGTTGATCTTGTTTGGAAGTTGATATTCCCCGCCAAAGCTTTTGTGTGTGGCTTAATTGTCTCAACAGGCTTTCGACTTTGTATAGATTGATGGAATGAGGAGTTGTTAATGAGGCTAAATGTGTGTTCTGCTTACTAAATCAGGAATGCAGGGGCCATTTATTCTTTCAGTGCCCGTTTACTAAGAGAGTTTGGGAGCGTTGTGCTAGGAAGATGAGATGTGGTGATGTCTCCTTTGATTGGGAGTCCATTATTAATAAGTTGGCGAGAATGAGTAGAAGGAAAAGTTTAAAGTCTGACCTCATCAAAATCACTCTTTGTCCTTGTGTCTACAATGTGTGGATCGAACGTAACAATAGGATCTACAATTCGATTGCGAATTCAGAGGATCAAATTATTGAGAAAAAGTTTTTGGATGTTAGGGAAAAAATTTGTACTCAACATAATTATAGTAGTAGTCTTGAAAATAGTATCATTTGTACAGAATAGTGCATCAGTTTGAATTGATGTCACCCTCTTTGTATTTGGTGTTTGTTGTGGAATGAAATGAATTACTTGCATAACAAAAAAACAAAAAAAAAAGTTTGTATAGTTTATTCATTCTTACATTGCAAATTTTGGCCTTGCCAAGTTTTTTGTTCATGGTGATTTTGCTTGCTCATCCAACAGACAGAATATTGCAAAGTTCCTATAGCTAATTATATAATTTGATGAGATGAAAATTAACTTATTTTCTTTGGTGAGTTTCATACACGTGCTGCATATGAAAAAGTGAAAAAATATATATATATAAAGTACCTGGAGATGAAGGAACGAAAGAGAAATTTCGCAAGCTCAGTCGCGTATTTTTAATTCCTTTTTCTAGCTCATTATCTTCTCTATAAGTGATATGCCTAATTAAGTTATTGATGACCCACTAAAATTTAAAATAATGACTACTAAAGTCCAAACCCGTTAGACTATGCAAGGAGAGAGAGAGACAGAGAGAGAGAAAAGAGTTTAATTTCAGTAGCAGATTGGATTAAAGTAGTAAAAGCATAACAAGTCAAGCAGGTTAATCAGCAAACCATGTGAAGTAGTAAACTAAGCAAAACATCATCAAAAATCAAAACAAAACAACCAACATGATTAGCACACGCCCTCTCGATCAGAAGAAGCAAAAATCTGCAGCCAAAAACACCTTAAGCAGCAAAATCCATCCATCCCATCAGTTGCCATCAGATGAAGCATGATTCTGCAGCATACTACCTAAAGCAGAAAGCTGACAATATCAATAATATTCATTCTATAAATTAAATGTAGCCCAAGAATAGAAATAAAACTCAAAAAGGACAAACTTTTTTCTAGTACAAAATTACACTACTACGTACTGGAGATACGGAAAGTATAGAAGATTTACGTTAGTTGTGAAAGAGCAAATTAGTACACTAAAATCAAATGATAAGATTTTCCAAGAATGAAGAAGATTCCAAAAGATGAGTAAGAAACAACATATATTGAAATAAGAAAACATATCTATTCTACTTTACCAACATCGGCCAGAGAGAAAGGCGCATATTTCTGATGAGAAACAAAAAAACAAAAAAAAAATGGCAAAACGGTCAAAAACCAACACAACAAAATAAGAACAATTATATACTAATCGAATGCAGTATTGGCAAATTATCATTGGTACTTGCATTATTTTCTTCAAACAACTTATTTCAAAAACAAACATAATAGTTAGATTATTGTAATTAGAAGCTACCGGAATTGAGATAGATTAAAAAAAAAAAAGATGTATGTAGCATTCTCCAAAGTTCCACAACATCTTAGCACATATAATCAATCAGCTATGTAAATTAATTAATTAGAGAAACAGAGAGAATACCACCTTCCTTTTATGATCAATGATCATTTCTTTCTTTCTTGAATGATTTCAAGGTCCGCTTTAGTTGCTTCTTTTGTCGTTTTAAGCGCTTGAATAAATCCTCAAGTTGTTGCGACGACATATCAATGAAGTCGTCATCGTGGTCTTGTTGCATCCCCACAGTAGCAACTTCACTGGATTTAACACCAGTACTAGTACCCCATATTCTTTTAGATAATTTTCCTAGTCTTTTGTCATGAGGGGTTTGTCTCATGATTTTTTCTACTCTTTCCAGATGTCGCATGTACTTGCGTTTCAAGTGCTTCATTTTATCTTTTAGTTGTCCTTTGTTACAAGCAAGTTGAAGTTTACCCTGAATGAAGTCCAAGAAACGCTGCAAATTAGCATTTGCTTCAATACCTCTACTGCGCCTGTACTTAATCATGCCCTTAAGTATGCTGATCTCGTCTTCCTTACTCCATTTTCTCTTGAAAAGGGAACTTTTATTATTCTCACTACTAGTTTGTTTTGCTGAAACAACAACAATATCATTAGAGGACGAATTATCCAATTTCGTTCTTTTCTTCTTACTTGTTGCGCCTTGCTGCTTCTTCTTCTTCTTCTTCTTCATGTCGTCTTCCATAGGCGGCCGCCTTTTTTTGGACCACATTTTTCCCTTTTCAGCTGTTGCTGCTTCATCTTCACTTTCCGACCCTTCGTTTTCATTTGATGGGTTTTGAGCTATCAAGTACTCCTCCTCCTCCTCCTTGTCAGAAGAAACCATTTTGGTTTTTGAATCATCTTCTGCTTTAATTATTATGTATATAAATATTCTATTGACTCTTCATTTTCCTTCTTTTTTTTGAGTTCCAAGACTCCAAAACCGAATATATTTTTAACCATTCTTAACCACACATAATTAGGTCTCATCAAACAAAACAAAAAAGAAAACAAATGGAGTTAAAATGTTTTTTTTTTTTTTAGAGTAAAATGCATAATACACCAATGTGTTATATGAAAATTGCACAACAAACTATTTATTTTAAAAAGTGACAAATACCCCCATTGTGTTACACAAAATATTGCACACTCTTCCCAATAACAAATTCCGTTAATGTCTATTAACAGTAAGTGTAAAATAACCTTATTGTCTTTTATTTATTTTCATATTTTTCTTTTCTTTTTCATTTTTTTTTCTCAAACGATGCTTCCCAAGTAGCTATCCATCTCTTCCAATTGGGTGGCAACACGTGGCACTGATGGCCTTGAGAAATATAAGAATAATATAATACCCCACTAAAAGATTCGAACCCGCGCCGTTTCCTTAAGAAATTGATAGGATAACCACTGAGCCAAAGCATTACACTTGTTTGTTTGTGACACAAAATTGTATTTGTAATGTTCAAGTAAAAAAAGATCACCATCTTCTTCATTCACCATCTGCGTTTTAGAATGGACTTACAGTACCACATCTGCATCGCTTATACAGAAACACCTAACAGTTTTCAACCTTTTCCCCACACACCAATTCATCATTATTTAAGATTAAAAATTAAGTAATGATTTTAATTAAATATGAACTTACATATTATTCTGCAAAAAAAGTGAACCCACATATTACATATATATGTATGTATGTATGTATGTATATGTAATATGTAGATATTTAACTTTGTTTTGCAGATCTTGCTAACTAAATGCAAATCTCCTAAATGATAATCCGAAATAAAATTTTAAAAAAATGAAGAAAAAGAAAGGAAGAAAATGTTTGAAGAAGAAGTAGAAGCATTCGGGGAAGGTGGATTTGTTTAGTTGGAGAGTAAAAGGCAAAAAAAAATGAAAAAGGTGAGAACAAATCAAGGGCATATTAGTCATATAATATTTGTCTAAAGGCTTAATATATCTTCAAATGCGTCTTTGGCATGTGTATTACACTCTCAGTTAATATTAACAGAAAATTAGACAGGAAGAAGTATAATGCAACATTTTGTGCAACACAAAGGGGTATTTGTTACTTTTTAAAATACAGAGTATATTATGCAATTTTCATATAACACAGGGGAGTATTATACATTTTACTTTTTTTTATTTAATTTGTTTTTTTATACTAAAACACGATATGTTGCATTTTCGGAATTTTGGTTATTCTTCTGTTTCCATTTGTCAAATGCTGGTAGATGTTAGAGGTTATGTGTATGAATACGATCCAATTCATAAGACACCAAATTAAATATCATTTCCTACAATTCTATTGAAAATTGCTCGAGTTTGTGGTATACTCAATAGAAAGGCGGGTCTCCGTGTTATATATTCATCTCTACCAAGAGAAGGTGAATAAACGTAAAAATTGATTTGCTAACTTTATTCCTCACCAACTCAACTCATCTCAACAACAAAATTTACAATGACAAAATGACAACATACAGTGACAAAACTTGCCATGGATTTTTACGTCATGATGGCCAAAATGCAATGCAATATACATGCAGCTCCCAAGAATAATCTAAAAAATAGTACATTATGGTCACCATTACAATTTACTCGCTAATCCTTGCATCGTTCAAGTCCATCATTATTGAGCAACACAACCTAATCACCACAACCACACTAGCTAATTTCATAAAATAATAATACAACTCATGAATAATAATAATAAATAGAGTTAAAATTTTGGCCCTCAAATCAAATGTTGTCATACGCGATCTGCAGGACTAACACAAAAAACATCGAATGGTCCGTGTAAAAACCATAAAAGCTAACAATATTCTTGAACCAAAACTCAACTGATTCGTTTTTTTCAAAATAAAAAAATGCAAAATGTTTCCAGATTAAAGAAAAATATTTACAAAGTGGAGTGAGTACCAATTAGTAATGTCTAAGTAAAAATGGTCCGAGTCTAGATGTGTAAACGAACCAGGAAAGCCTGAAGCCTTGTGTCCAG